>JAOSBO010000001.1:4561885-4581540 GCA_027563915.1 Erythroxylum rotundifolium
AGTCCAATTAATTGAGTGATCCAAGCCTAGTACTTACACAATTACTCCCTGTGGGACGATATTATACTGTACTACTTCAGACCCGTGAACTTGCGGAATCACATCATAGGTCCAAGTGTCTAAACCAAAGTGTCCCTTCATGGGCATTCTTAGTGTGTACACATATAAAGTCCACAACCTCTCCTAGATCAAGGTTAGCAATGTCCCACTTATGAAAGGGAAGATCAGTCCTACCTACGGGAGTACATTCAGAATGTTTGCCAAAATTTCTTCTATAATCGAGATATCACACTCACAGACCAAGAAATTATTACTAGTTTTCCATAAATTTCTACTTTTCTCATGCATGTGTAAATACATCTAACCAGATCATCACACACTATTTCATTCAAGTTCATGAAATTTTACTAACCAATAGCAATCAAATAGAAAGAGTTGGGAATATCGATTTCATCAAATAGGTTAGGAGGCAAGATGCGTCCATCTACAACTTTTCTCTTTTTGTAGTGCATCTTGTACCTTACTTCAGCTTCCATCGATTGAAATAGCTTCCCTGGTGCTAAGGGCTCTCCCTTCCAAAGTACGGGGAGTGTCTTTGATTTTGTCCTTTTAGCCTTAGGTATTTCTTCGAACATGGCTTCTTTAAAAACTGGCTCATCCCTAAAAATTAGGTCCTCGCTCTTTTCTTTGACCATAGGTACTTTGTCTTTTCTTATTTCTTTCTTTTTTATTTTTCATGAATCTTCTTCTTCTTTCTTTTCATCCTGAGGAGTTTTTTTTTTTACAACTTGCTTTGTCATACTTGCTCTAGTTCGTGGTCTCCTTATTAACCAAGCGGTTCTTTATCTGAATCATCACTACAACTCAGTGCACTTAAAACACTTTCTTATCCTTAGGACCAAGTTTAAGAGTAGTGGAAGGAGGTGGGTAAGTTTCGGAAGAGAGTTTAAAAGGAATAGGAGTGGTCAGAGTAGGGATGGGTATATGAAATCTTACTTTTCTTGTTTGCTCCTCCTCAGTAGAGGATTGTTCCTCTACTTCCTTTTCTTCCTCTTTTTTGTCTTGATAAATTTAAAATCTTTAGGACTGAAGTGGAGAAAAAATTGGAAAAATCCATCAAGATTGTCAGATCTGACTGCGGTGGAGAGTATTATGTCAAACATAGTGTTTCAGGACAAAAAAGGTCCATTTGCCAGATATGTAGAATCAGTTGGAATGGTGACTCAGTTCACTATATTGGGTAGTCTTAAGTAAAATGATGGGGTCAAAAGGGGTAACCGTACCTTAAAGGATATGATAAGGTCAATGCAATGTAGGGCTAACCTACCTGCTTAACTTTAGGGTAAAGTCATCAAGACGACATTACATATACATAATAGAGTCTCGACCATTATTCCATCTTTTTGTTCAGATTCATTATGCCATCTCATGTGAGATGCAATAATATCAAAGGCATATAGTCTTTGAAGCTTTGAAGTTAATGGGAAATAATAAATTCTCTTCCAAAGTACTAATTTCTATTTCATAGTATGCTTTCTATGTTTGAACCTAAATTGACAACAAAATTTGCATTATTTTAATTCCATATCATCTCCCCAAAACAACACACATTTCAATTTGTAACAATCAATTTTTTCAACTGGCAAACCAAGACCCCCAATAAGTTTCTTCATATTGTAAAAATTATCAACCATTGTAAGATCAGGAGGCAATTATTCATTATAACAAACAAGAATTTTATCAAAACTTTGATCAAAGATATGCCCTTCAGACCTTATGATCAATATTCAAGCAAATCATTATAAATTTTATGTAACTATATAACTTCTTTAATTTTTTTATTCAAGTTCTTACAGTAAGTTTGAATTAAAAGAAACACTAAGGTACATGACATTGCTACACCTTATGAACCTAGAAAGCAAGTTTTCGTTGTGACTCTTAGGCTCTTATGTGAGTTGCACCACTGATTTCCATCCTATATACCATCCGAGGGGCTTATTATGCCTCAAATCGTTATGAATTTTTCGTAACTATACAACTTACTACTTTAACTTTTTGATTTAAGTTCATACACTAAGTTTTAATTAAAAGAAACACTAAGGTATGTGACATTGTTACATGATTTTAATTAAGAAAATAAGTTCTCGTTTTGACTCCTAAGCTAGTGGAACTTTTACCGATAAGTCTAATGGGAGCTACATCACGGGTTTTTAGCCTAAATACCATCATAAGGGTTTATTATGCCTTAAATCATTTTGGATTTTCTATAACTTTACAACTTACTACTTCTTTAATTTTTTGATGCAAGTTCGTACACTAAGTTTGAATTAAAAGAAACACTAAGGTATGTGGCATTGTTACACCATATGAATTGAGAAAGCAAGTTCTTACTATAAATCCTAAGCTAATGAAATTTTTCACTGATAAGTCTCATGGAAGCTACATCCTAGTGGTTTATTACGCCTTAAATCGTTGTGAATTTTCTGAAACTATACTACTTACTACTTCTTTAATTTTTTTATTTAAGTTCGTACAATAAATTCGAATTAAAAAGAAACCCTAAGGTACGTGGCATTGTTACACCATATGAATCAAGAAAGAAAGTTTTCCCTGTGACTCCTAGGCTCATGGAATTTTTCACCGATAACTCTTGTGAGAGCTACATCAAAGGTCTCCAACCTATATACCATCCTAGAGGTTTATTATGCCTCAAAATATTGTGAATTTTCTGCAACTATGCAACTTACTACTTCTTTAATGTTTTGATCCTACTTTGTACATTAAGTTCGAATTAAAAGAAACACTAAGATACGTGGGTTTCTTACACCATATGAATCGAGAATGTAAATTCTCACTGTGACTCCTAGGCTCATGGAATTTTTCATCGATAAGCCTCATGGGAGCTGTATCATAGGGTTTCTAACCTATATACAATCCTAGGGGTTTATTATGCCTCAAATCATTGTGAATTTACCATAACTATACAACATACTACTTCTTTAATTTTTTATTCAAGTTCGTACACTAAATTCGAATTAAAAGAAACACTAAGTTATGTGGCATTGATACACCATATGAATCAAAAAAGCAAGTTCTCTTCGTGACTCCTAGGCTCGTGGAATTTTTCACTAATAAGTCTTATGAGAGCTGGATTAAGGGTCTCTAGCCTATATATCATCCTAGGGGTTTATTATACCTCAAATCATTGTCAATTTTTTGTAACTATACAGCTGACTACTTCTTTAATTTTTTGATCATAGTTCGTACATTAAGTTCGAATTAAAAGAAACACTAAGGTATGTGACATTGTTACACCATATGAATCAAGAAAGCAAGTTCTCGTTGTGACTCCTAGGCTCACGGAATTTTTTACAGATAAGTCTCATGGGAGCTGCATCACTGGTTTCTAATTTATATACCATCCTAGGGGTTTATTATACCTCAAATCATTATGAATTTTTCATAAGTATACAACATACTACTTCTTTCATTTTTTTAATTCAAGTTTTTACACTAAATTCGAATTGAAAGAAACACTAAGGCATATGGCATTGTTACACCATACGAATCGAGAAAACAAGTCCTAGTTATAACTCCTAGGTTTGCGGAATTTTTCACTGATAAGTCTTTTGAGAGCTGTATCACGGGTTTCTAGCCTATATACTAACCTAAGGGTTTATTGTTTGCTAAAGGTTACAGGCGCCAAGTTTTTTACTGTTTATAACCTTGGTAATTACCTCAAGCACATACATTAACATAGTACCTAACGTTTCAATTCCATAAGGAAGGGAAACTAGTCCTAAAAGCTAAGGTTGTCCTAAACTATAATAATTCTAAACAAATAACTAGTGTAGATAGTAAATCAATCAACAATCGAATATGAGAATTTAAAGTGCCAAAAGTCACAAAATAGCAAGCTCACACAGCAATCTGAAAGTCAACCTAGAAATAACTAAGTGAGAGAAAGGGGGATTTAATTCGAAACTAAAGAAAATCTAACCAATTATGTAATTTCCGACTTAACGGGTTTAGACAGTCCTAAGGTGAATTACTCTTTCTCGAATTATAATTCTTAACCCTAATTGATAATCCCTAATTCAAATTATGGGAATTACGATCTCTCGATCCGTAATTGATCCAAAACCTAAATTAGTTTTAAAATTGTCTATTAACCTACTGGAAATCTATGCTCAATTTCTCGTTACATAACTCTACATATTGATTAACCTAACTCTTGTTAGCCCAAATCGATGATTTTTATCCGACTTACCCTCTCAGTTTATTGCCAAGTTATGAAGAACCGAAATTGAATCACATTTAAATCAAAAGAAAACAAAATCAAATAAACTTTATTAATCTCAAGAACTGAAAACCTGAAGGTGAGTATAGATAGCAAATCAACACCCAACAATAATATTTCCAATAAATATCCAAATTTCATACATCAATGAAATCAAAATACAAATAAGAAATATTGTCGAAATGGATCTTGGAGGTCGACTACAGGAAACCGCTTGTTCCAGGAAATACTTTATGTCAAACTTATCTTCAAGTCTCTCTTCCTTCGTCTGCTTCCTCAATCGTTTGATCTCTCTCTAGGTTTCTCGTAGATTTTTACAGAATAACCCTCTTTTGCATGACTCTCTAGGCTCCCCAAAGACTGTTGGTGGCTGTCATATAATGTTCTATTTATTCTGTGGAAGCATTAAGTCAAAGTTGGGTCAAAACGGTCTGAAAAATCATTCAAAAGTTGAGTTTTCGTGTCAGCATGATGCAGGGCACAATTGTGGCCCTACATTTCACAATCGTGGCCAGCGCTTTAATTATCCTTTCTGTCACCATCATCACCTTAGGTGCATGATCGTGGCCTAACTTGATGCTCTCTGTCATGATCGTGGCCTGACTGCTGCTGACTCTTCCTTCTCTGTCATGATTGTGGCCAATGCGCACGATCGTGGCCTATGTTTTTTGGCCCGAAACTCTTTAATTCTTCACCGATCTTCCTTGTTTACCCTGCAATACTAACACACACATCAAGGTACCTCAAAAATATAACAATTAAGCTCAAAGATTCAAACTAACCAATAAAAACACTTAAATGCACAAACTAACTTAATTAAACCATAAATGCACACTCAACTTAAATTCACACTAATTACATGACAAATCATACCCTAAAACATCATACAAAACACAACTATCAACATCCCCAAACTTAAACATTTTCTTGTCCTCAAGCAAACAAAACACAAACACATAACAACACAAAACAGGCAATGCAATAATGAGGAAACGGATCTAATCTTCATGAAATAAATTTAATCTTGGACACAATCATTCAATTTATGACAAATCATTAACATGCAAAATATGTGTCTAAGGGCTTTGAACTAAATATATAACTAAATCAAGACCTAAGTGTTAACTGATTTACCCTTTTCAATAGTACACACACGTTAATAATTTTTTGGTCCCTCAGACTTTGCAATTGTTGCTAAATATATTACATGAAAATTCAAGCTCATCATAAGTCCGATAGGTTTTTATTTAAACTTATTTTTTATTATTACTATTAAACCGGGACTTAGTCTTTTACTCGGTGGCAAACTTTAGTGATGAATGTCGATCCGGTTACTCAACTAAGCCATTTATTAAACAGTTTGGTTGGAAAGTCATTATAGTCTTTTTACACGAAGGCACACATTTGTGATGCATGTCGATCCGATTACTTAACTATTCTCACGTTTTCAATTGGCTACTAGTTCTATTCACTACCTGAAGGTTAGCGGAATAGTAATTTATTTAACCAACAATTTTTTTGAATTTATTGCGTTCCTTGTTGCTCTTAGCTATTCATTTCCATGAAAAATATTAGTTAAGCTACTTAAGCTAAAAGACCTTAAATTATGAATGAATGTAACAATCTAGAAGGTGCTAAATTTACACTAAGTCCTAATTAGGTAGTATATTTATTCAAAGGCCCCTAATTCACTAATTTCGTAGGCTAATGATCATTCACAATATAATGGACTATGTCCAAAATTAAAAGAATTTCAATCAATCTAAGCTATTGACACATTCACACACTTCACACAATGCAATCTAACACTATCATACAATATGAAAAAATGACATACAAAAGCAAAAAAACATGGAATCCCTCCCCACACTTGAACAACACATGGTCCTCAATATGAGAAGGAGCACACACAGACACATAAATGAAAAGGAAAAGAGAAATTAAATTAAACAAGAAACAATTAAAATTGAAAATGAAAATAAAAACATAAATAGAAACAACCTAGAACTGAAGGCTAATTTGGGGAAAATTAAAATTAAAATTAAAACAACTGGTTAGAAATAAAATCCTAAGGAGACTGAGGTGGTGATGGTGTTGGAGGTGGTAACTAAACCCCTTGAGCCTTGATATACTGATGTAGTTGTTGGATCTCTCGGCTCTAACGACATTGTGTATGCACCACCTCCTTTAACTTTCTATTGGTTTCGTAAATGGCAACCAAAACCTTCATCCAGCACTGGTCCTCTTCGGCCTCTTCATTTGATTCTTCACTTGTGGATTCCTCCCATGCCTGCCGAAGTAGCTCGGAGCTTGAACTCGCTTGACCTGCCGTAGTCCACACATGTGTCTTTTCAATAATCTCTTGCAGACTCATATTGGTGGAATGGATGATCTCTGCCCGAAATAAGTGACGGTAGTTGAGGAAGTCAGGGAGGTGAACTGTTAACCCCCTTTGTTCCACACCAAAATGTTTAACAATAGTAAATACTATATATTCCATTCCAAGACAGTTGCTCCGCTTACGCAGAGTCATAGATATGGCATTCAGCACATGCGTAGACGTGCATACTGGAATGTTATGGTCCATACACTATAGTATGAAAAGTTCTTTAGTCGAACATTTGTCAAAAACCAACTAACATATAATTTGTGTAGCAGAAAGTGCTCATAGGACCGGATGATGTTGTAGTGTTCATTCTTGGTATAGAATCACTCAATTCTAGTAAGCTCATGCCAGTATTAGAATCACTCAATTCAGTTTATATGCTCATCCTCCCAATCTAAACCATAATTCTTTTGTGTTCTTAGGGTCAAAGGTCAATGTCATGAAAAATTCTAGGGTCAGCTCTTTATAAACAAGAAATTGAAACTTAATGAACTAGCCCTATTAGATTCTCTCAGCTAGAGTTTCTACCCACTCACACAATTCAAGCCTATTGAACGTGTCAACATTAAAGTACCTAGGAACTACGATTTTCCTAGAATGAAGGGATCAAATACGAGTACCTTCCTCCTTGGTGCAGATAGGAAATGGTGCTTTGAAGTCTGCTACTCGGTTCCTTCTCCCTTGTCCCGCAACTTGTTGTCGCCCATATAGCTCTCGTCAAGCTGTTTGCTTAATTGTTGGCATGATCTCGGTAGCGGTTTGGAAAAAATTGAGTTAAAAAATTCTAGAGAGATTTAAGGGCTTTTGGAAGCTGGAATTCTAGAGAGATAAAGTGAAAAAAAGTGAAGGTGAAAGTTAAGTAAGAATTGAATATATCGGTGGCGAAAAGGGTGAAAAGGTAAAAATGACAATTAAAACTTGTGCCCTTCCCTATTAGGCCACAATCATGACCTATTAGGCCACAATCATGACCTACTAGGCCATGGTCATAGCCAGTGCCTGTACCTGAACACTAAAATCCTTTTTTTGCTCTTTTTTCCAATTCTTTTCGCTTTCACTTCGTAATTCTTTTTCATTTCTCCTTAATTATGTACGTAATCTTCCCCATGATTCCAAAAATTTATTCCTCTTTTCGCTTTTATTTGACCAAAATAAAATAAATCGAACTACGGAATTCAACTAGTCTTGCAAAATTCAACACCAAACTAATTTTTTTTCCATGAGTTGCCTCCCATGCAACGTTTTTTTTAATGTCTGTAGCTTGATGCTCCTTTTACGCTTAAGGTGGTTGGAATGAATGGTTCGATGATAGTGTCGCCATTAATTGCAAAGTCTAAACCTTCGCTACCATATTGCAATTACCATTACCTTTGAATTTTTCTTTGCCTTGTCTTATCCTTCGTGAGCGCTTCTTTCGAAAAGCATTTGCAGGATCCTCGATGTCTTTTCATTCTCCTCGATGTTCAGTTTTGTTGTGATCCACTAGAGGTGAAGGAGTTCTATACTCTCTCACTGTCACCTTGAAGGTCAATTGCTCTTTCCCTACTCGTAAAGTTAGTTCACTTTCATCCATATCAATAATTGACCTCGCAGTGGCTAAGAAAAGCCATCTAAGAATCATTAGGGTATCTTCATCTTCACTGATATCCAAAATATAGAAACCTGTGGAAAAGATAAATTTACCAACCTTTACCAGCACATCTTGTATGTTTCCCATCGATCTATGTGAAGTTCTGTCGATCGTCTTAAAAAAAATCTAGGTGGCTTGTAACCCTAATTTAAGACTAACAGTGTAGGGTATCATATTTATGCTCGCACCTAAGTCCATGAATTCCCTATCTATGATGATCTTGTTGATACTAAAAGGGATGAAAAATTCTCTTGGATCATCCTTCTTCACTATGTTGGGGGTGTCTTCCAGTGGTTGCTCCTTACCCTTCTCTGTGATGGGCTCTTGTAAATTAAGCTTTGATCGCGCTAATTCTATCACGTCCTTGATCTTATAATGC
This sequence comes from Erythroxylum rotundifolium, assembly GCA_027563915.1. Classification (NCBI taxonomy): domain Eukaryota; kingdom Viridiplantae; phylum Streptophyta; class Magnoliopsida; order Malpighiales; family Erythroxylaceae; genus Erythroxylum; species Erythroxylum rotundifolium. The sequence goes on from JAOSBO010000001.1 coordinate 4,570,581, forward strand.
TCCATCTCTCGCAATTTCTTTACCTCCCTCCAGCCATATAATTCCTTCTGAGCAAAAAATTGGTGCAAGAATATCCGTCGGGTTACTTGCACCAATTTGCTCACAATCTCACTTGGAAGGTCTTCTTTAACCAATTGACCTTCTCCTTCCTCTTCTTTTTCCATCTCCTCATCTTGAGTCTAGCTTATAACTATAATACTCTCCTTAGGGTTTGACTCGTTATTGCTTGGAAGAGCTCCAGCATGCCGAGTAGACATTGCCTTCATGAACTCCCCCACTTGGACTTCTAAATTGTGGATGGATGAGGCATGATTCTTCTTGACTTGCTCAAATTTACTCTTGATCCTCTTATTTGCTTCCTCCATGCCTCCCATCTTGGCTAAAATCTTGACCAACTTCAAATCCATCGAGCTTGCTTTATCCTGTTGGAAGCTCGATTGCCCTTGAGGTCAGAACTGCCCTCCATTGTTATTATTTGACTAGGGGAAATTAGGGTGATTCTTCCACCTAGGGTTGTACGTGTTGGAGTAGGGATTATTACCCCCTCCATGTCCAAATTGTGCACCTATATAATTGACTTGCTCTATGTTATCTTTTCTCAACAGGTAGTAGTACATCGTATCATGATCTAATTGGTTGCATAACTCACACTTCAATTGCGTGGCCTTTACTCGAGCTAATGATGATGCCTTCATATTATTGAGTTGTCACGTCAAGTTGTCAATCTTAGCTTGCATCTCCATCATTTGATCGACTGCGACAACTCCCTTCTATTCTCTAAAGGTAATAGGTTGCCTACTTCTCTCACTCGTCCATAAGCAGCTGTTACTGGCCATCTCATCTATCAACTCCTCTACTTTATCGTCCTTCTTCCTCAATAAAGATCCTCTTGACACCGCATCGATGGTGTCTCTAGTATATGGGTTCAATTCATTGTAAAACATCTACAACAGGATCTCCTTAGGTAGGTTGTGGTGTGGGCCTCTCCTCTGCGGGTCTTTATAACGCTCCCACGCTTTATGAATTGACTCCTAGTCACCTTGTTAGAAATTGGTAATTTGCTTTATTATCTTGGTGGTCGTTGTCAGTGGGAAGTATTTATCTAAGAAGGAGGCACCAATTGTTCCCATGTCGTAATATTAGCGGGGCTCAGTGAATGATACTAAGATTTAACTATATCTCTAATTATGAAGGGAAACTGCCTAATCTTAACAGCATCTTTTGACATCTAGTGACACCGAAAGGTATCAAAGATCTCAAGAAAACTCACAATGTGAGCATTTGGATCTTCATTTGCTAGTCTATGAAATTGGATGTTCTACTAAAGCATGTTCAAGAGGGCTGGTTTGATTTTGAACAAAACCGCTTGAATAGGCGGTCTAGCCACTCCTTGGTTTGCTAGATTGAACCCTAGCCTCATAATATCCATGAGGCTCCTCTGTTGTTGCCTCCCAGGGTTAACTTCTTGATCCATGTTTCTATAAAATTCCTCTGCATTTGTAATTTCTCGATCACTTTTTCTTCTCATCGAGCTTGCCTAAGGGTTCATTCTAATCGCATTATATCTAAATCTATCGCCTCTACTGTATGAATTGACCCCTTATGACTCTTATGTTCATGCAAGAGGACGATTCCTAGGCAAAACGAATGAAATAAAAGAAACAAAAAAAACTAAAAACTACTCTAACTCCTTAAACTATAGAACTAAATTGCCTTCCACAACAATAGTGCCAAAAACTTGTTCTTTCAAGGTTACATGCGCTAAGTTTTACTATTTATAACCTTGGTAATTACTACAAGCACACGAGTCATTCACGTAGTACCTAAGGTGTCGATCCCACGAGGAAGGGCAACTAGTCCTAAAATCTAAGGTCATCCTAAACTACAATAATTCTAAACAAATAACTAGTGAAGAAATTAAATCAATCAATAATCGAATATGAGAATTTAAAATGTCAAAATTCACAAAATAGCAAACTCACACAGCAATCCGAAAATCAAACTAGAAATAACCAAGTGAGAGAAAGGGCGATTTAATTCAAAACTAAAGAAAATCTAACCAATTATGTAATTTCTGACTTAATGGGTCTAAACGGTCCTAGGGTACTCTCTCCCGAGTTATAATTCTTAACCCTAATTGATAATCCCTAATTCAAATTATGGGAATTGCGATCTCTCTATCCGCAATTAGTCCAAAACCTAAATTAGTTCTAAAATTGTCTATTAACCTATTGGGAATCTATACTTGATCTCTCGTTATACGACTCTACCGGTTTTCAACTTTCTACCAATCGATTCACCTAACTCTCGTTAGCCCAAATCGATGATTTTTACCTAGCTCACCTTCTCAGTTTATTGCCAGGTTATGAAGAATCGAAATTGAATCACATTTAAATCAAAAGAATACACAATCAATTGCAGAATAACACTCTTTTGCACGACTCTCTAGGCTCTCTAAAGACTGCTGGTGGCTATCATGTAATGTTCTATTTATTTTGTAGAAGCCCTAGGTTAAATTCAAGGTCAAAACGGTTCAAAAAATCATTCAAAAATTGAATTTTTTGTGTTAGCCCGACACAAGGTACGATCGTGGTCATGTATATCACGATTATGGCCGGTGCTTTAAAGCCTGAATTGACGCTCTCTATCACGATTATGGTCCAATGTCCATAAATGTGGCTTGGCTGCTACTGACTCTTCTTTCTCTATCATTATTGTGGCCAATGTGCACGATCGTTGCCTATGTCTTTTAGCCCAAAACTCTTCAAATCTTCACCGTTTTTCCCTGTTTACCCTACAACACTAACACAAATATCAAAGTACCTCAAAAATATAACAATTAAGCTCAAAGACACTAACCCATAAAAACACTTAAATGCACAAACTAACCTAATTAAACCTTAAATGCACACTCAACATTCAAATTCACACTAATTACATAACAAGTCACACCCTAAAACATCATAAAAATCATAATTATCATTTATTATGCCTCAAATCATTTTGAAGTTTTCGTAACTATACAACTTACTACTTCTTTAAATTTTTTATTCAAGTTCGTACACTAAGTTTGAGCTAAAAGGAACATTAAGGTACGTGGCATTATTACACCATATGAATCGAGAAAGTAAGTTCTCGTTGTGACTCCTAGGGGTTTATTATGCATTGGATCATCCTTTCCATCTCAAACTCATTCCAAATATAGTAAATACTTATGTAATTTATGCATCTACTGTTGGACCCTATTTTCGGAGTCCAACTATCGATTCGGATACCAAACGTTTTAAACAAACACTTGCATTCAAAACTAACCCTCCAACTCACCCACCAGACAAACATAATCATACACAAATGAAATTTAGATTCATCATTTCCTTACTAATTCAAAGAGTTTGAGCTATTACATATCATCATACACATCCAAACTAAAAACAAAATACATAAGGATGCTCAATTTTGATATGCTTATAAATCTAACCAAAATCACTAACTTAGTTAAAAGTCTCTAACTTTCTTGGAGTTTCTGATGCCTTGCAAGGGTCAACGATCTTCTTGTTCTACACCTGAGGAGTGGAGGGTAATTGGGGTGAGCTGCGAAGCTCAGTGGCTTATACATTTATAGCCATTGGCATTGAGTCACACATTCAAGCATAACTACATATATATATATACATATATATATACATATATATATATACATATATATATACATATATATATATATATATATACTCATATTTACCAAGATGTCATCACAAAGGACATGTCATGTAATTTATCCACCATAACATAAAACTCAATTATGCATCCTGCTTGACAAATCGATGATGAAATGCACAACAAATGGCTCGAGAGTACCGTGGAACAAAACGAATAAACCGAAGTTTATACCGTAAAGAAAACGAGTCAGATTTCTCAGGATCTCGTGACCTCAAGCGGGCAGCCTGGAGAAGGCTATATGTCGATGTGCACGTGACTAACGAAACATTCCTCTCTTGCCCAAACACAATCAATTTTATGCTCAATTCATTTCCATACATTTTCATATTCTCATGCTTCTTATGCTTTCTCATCTTTTCACTTATACAAAATGTCATGACATTTTTCAACAATTGACATAATTCAAAACAAGCAATTTAACACACAGCATATAAGCAAGCAGGAAAATTGCCCATAGTCTTTCCTCTTCGTCTTGGATCAGGATTGCTTGGTTTCCTATAACAAACCAAGTTCTCATTCAAAACACATTCAAAAAAATATAAATTTATAAGGCTTCAATAATCAAATAGCTAAAATTGAACAATAACCCCCTCAAAATCCATACTTTCGGGTCAAATTTTCCATGATCAGGTTGATGAAGAAATTTTCTAACACTTTCTTCTATAAAAATTTCCCCTATTGTCTTAAGTTTCCAATGACACCAAAATCATTTGGTTCAGAAATCCGAAAGTTATACTCCAAACATGTTGGGACTACTCTTATATTGAGACAATATTCTATACTTAACTTCCATCACAAACTCGTAGTTCTATGTCTCTAGTTTACTCCAAATCAAAGATCACTTCATTTTGATAACTACACAAAAAGTTATGCCCAAATTACCAAAACATGTCTGTGCAGAAAAATGGATTTCGCCGCGGCGAAATCAGAAGTTCGCTGCGACGAACTCCAACAAATATAACCCATCTTAACCCATAACCACTTCTTCTACTTCATTTCCAAGCTCATTTTAACACAATATCATTAACAAATACATCAAAATCTATCTTTGATCATTAACCCTAAAAGATTAAAACATTACTCACCATTCATCGACAACTTCCTATCCACATTCCACATTGTCTTTCACTTCTAGCTAACACTAATTAAACTTCACCTAACAATGAAGAAGAGGTAAAGTGTATACTTACTTGATTTAGCTCCAAATTCTTCAAACTCTTCAAGATTTTCACAAACCCTAGTTTTGCTCTTTTTCTCTTCTTCTTCCTCTCTTCCACGACACTCTCTTCTCATATAAGACAACAATTACTTCTTCTTTTAACCTACACTCTTAATGATTGTAAGATGACCCTTATGCCTTATAACCTTTAGACTTAAGTGATCTACCAAGATTGCCCCTCATGCATTCTTACTACATTTATACTTTAATTCCATCAATTCAAGCAATAAATCCTCTCGACATTGGCATGCTAGTTGCTCCAAAATAATAAATCTATTAAGACCTCAAAATAATTTAAATCATGCCTAATTAAAAATTTTAATTTCGGGGCCCAACATCTACTCATCAATGATTTAAACAAAACCTAAACATTAATACTTAGACTATTAAAGAAGAACATAAAAACTCATCAATGATTATAAGAATATTCTAAATAACAACACAAAGTTAAGACCTCCTTTGCATCCACATAAAACCCAAAAACAAATACTCTTACTATTAAAGCAACACATCTAGTAGACGTTAGTTGGATGACTTACCTGAATGGACGGACAGTCACAAACTACAAAGAAGAAGGATAAGGAACACTTTTCAACAAAAAATAGGGCCTGCAAAAAAGAATATTTTGTATTTAATATAATACACTTGTTCAATTGTTTTGTATTTATATCTATGCATACAATGCCAAATTTCACTATAAGCATTAACACTTGAAACTCTTACAATCAATTATCGGTATAATGTCAACAAAAGCATGTGATATATACCAAAACAAGCAAAAGACTTCCAACATGTGATATAAACTTCAAAAAAAGATAAACATAATGATTTTGTTACTTCTTTCGTGGCCCTCTTATATAAGTGATAGAATAAATGGATCACCAAACTTTATCATTGTATTCCATACTATAAAATCAAATAGTGATTTGATGAGCATCTCCAAGCTCACAAGTACTTATTTTTTAAATGATGATTTGACTATCCTCTCCAAGCTCACGAGTATATATTTTTCAAGGTTCTCCAACCTTCCAAGCTAGTAATATTTAGTTAGCCCCAACATGCTATCAATAGATGATAATGCAATTTGCTCGATATGAGATTCAATGATCTCTCTCTAAATGAATTTTCACTTTATAAAGTGGAAAAGATTTTACAATGATATCATTTTCAAGAGAATTGATGTTATAGATGTATTTTAAGAGTCTGATATATGTTTGCAAAAGCAATGACTCTTCCTTAAGTAGGCATTTCCTTTAACTAGTTGTTGCTTCATTTTTGTTCAAAATTGAATTTGTATCTTCGATATCATCTCTACTAAAATCTTCAATATTCAACTGTTAAGAGATGAAAATGGCAATGTCTCAGACTGATTAACCCAATATAGGATTGATAGAATCCTTCCAAACATTGTAGCCTAAATAAGGTAAGTTCATAAAAGAAAAGGTTCTTGCTAGAAGGGAAACATCTATCCTTTGATTTTATTTCCTTTTAAAAAATATCGTTACCTACACAAGGAAATAAATTCAATTTGAATTTTGAAATATTATAAGTTCATCATTAAAATCATTAAAAAAACCTTGAGCTAACAATCTACCCTTTTTTTATGATCACAACCAAAAATAGGTATATTTTCAAATTTTAAAAAGATAATAGATGATTTTGAAAGATATCTGTTATTTTTATATGTTTATACATGATTAGATGGAGCCTGTCTCTTAAGAAAGGAACCTATAGTATATATCATATGAAGTAGTCTCACTTGATAGATCACAAAATTAACAATGCTGAAATGTTGTAACATTGAAATAAGAATTCTACTATTGATTTTTTCAGAATTAAACTGTTAATATTAATTCTCGTAGAATGTCAACGTGGTAACTAGTTTCTAATGGTAGAAATGAGCTATGTTGGGAGGAATGTGGCAAAATTGTCTAAGATGAAGGACAAATCAATGCGGAACAAATCCCCTCATCAAACACTAATCACCCATTGCCTTTCATGGTCAATCTTCTACTTTAAGATTTTTAGTATCACTGAACTACCTCTCTTTTTTTATTATTAGTATTTCATTTTCTGTTATGAAACTATTATATAAACATATGATTGTATATACTATATGTATGTTAAACTTCCTCGAATCTTCAAGAGAAAGATAGATATGGAAATGGAGGTGATGGTGATGTCCTGATGGTTTGTACAGGAATAAGGAAATCAGTTATTTTGGAACAGTGGTCGATTGCAAAAACTATGTATGTTCGTCATGACAACCATGGAGTTTATCAGTAGGGTATACAGGTGTTCAAATTTGAGTTCCTAATACTGTTTGATTTAGCTTTGATTGTTCTATTATATTTCCTCATTTGTTGAAATGCTTAGTACGTTTGGTTCATCTAATACCATCATGCGTACTGTATCTGGGAAATCGTTCATTGTATCTTCTGCAAATTTAGTTAAAGCAAAGAAGTTGTTGGAAGAGGGTGTCAATTCATTAAACACCGAGGGATGATGTTTAACTATTTCAATTGATGGCTTGGAAACCCTTTTATCTTTTCTACCGACTCTAATGTCACTTGGAATCCAAAAAAATAATTATTTCTTTTCCTTTTCAACAAAATATTAGGCGTGAACTTTATTTATTATTTTGTCTATAAGAATTGTTAAACTTCTAATTAACATCTTGTACCACTTACCATATATATATCATTGTAATATATTGCTTATCATATTCCAATATTTATATGTATTATTATTTTATTGTTCATAAATATTAATGAATAAAAATAGTAGCCAACTTAAATTTATGTTATTTTGATCTTAATAACACTAAAATTTTAGGTATGTTTATCTTTTTATGTCCAAAAAATATTTACTTTCCAATATTTAAATTGCCGACCATATATGTGTTTTACATTAATATGTTTAAAACTTTGAAAACATTTTATGATTTTTATATTTAAGAATAGTACTCATCTTAAATTTATTATATTTTTTCTTATTAATATTAAAAATTTATGTATGTTTACCTATTTATATCCAAAAAGATAATTTTTAGAGTTTTAATGCATTAACTAAATATATAGACAAATTTATAAAGAAGGTAAATGAAATAATATGAAAATTTATATATAAATGTCAATTATAATTAACCTTAGGATTATTAAGTACACTTACCATTAAAAAAATATCAAATTAATATTATTAACTTTAAATTCTTTAATATCTACTTTTGATGACGATTTTCATATTTTGTCACCAAAAGTAAGATTTTTTGGTGGCGTTTGAAATTATCGTCACCAAACGCTCAATCATTGGCCACAAAATACAGAAACTGTCGCAAAAGAATGTGCTTTCCCCTAGGATTCATGGAAATCGTTGCTAAAGAAATTCCTTTAACGACGATAGTTTAGAGCATAGACAAAACCTTGAATTTTTGCAACGAATATAAAAATCATCATCAAAAGTAGACATGTCATCACAATTTCCAAATCGCCGTTAAAAAATTCGTAGCTAATAGTATGTTTTATTGTAGTTTTTTTAATTGACTAATTTATAAGATAAAGAACATGCCTTTATATATTTTTAGTTATTGCTTAATCAAGATTGTACATTAATATAATAAAAAGATTATATCATTTTATGTTTCTTCCTTCTGAAAAGTGTAGTCGATTCTCATAAACTAAAGTATAGACATATTTAAATAAATTTCTAGATACTTGTTAGAAAACAAGCTCACTAAACTAACCAAATATGATAATTATATATGGAATATTACTTATACGCATGTAGGAATTCTCATTATGGTAATTACATAAGGAATCATTTGACTTTAGATCTCTAAAGTATCTCATATAAGGATTGCTATATTTTGATGCAACTTATGGCCTATCCTATTCAACGATAGCTTACTTGATGGTCATTGGATATAAAATAAACTATATTGAGGTAGTTAAGTGATTAATATATTATTTGTTTCCCTAAAGTTGTTAGGGAGAATGTTCCATTTTTCTATATTAGTATTGATTTAGAAATCCTTGGCCAAAGTGATATGATATTTTAAAAATAATTTTCAAATATCTTTAAAAGGATCAGTTATTAATGATAGAGAATTAATATGATTGGATTTAAATAGTGTAGACATTTGATACTTTATATCTAATCAAAACATTATATGATAAAAGAGTTAAGTTATATAGAAAGAATACAAAAAAAAAGTTAGTCAAAATTATTTTGGCATTCTTAATACTAACTAAAGGCAATCTTAGTCTGTATATATAAATTATTTAGATAGAGAATTAAAGATAAATTAAAAGAGTTTAATTTATATAATCCTAAATATAATTTAGGGCTACAATTTATACTAATCGCTAATATATTGAGGGCCCTAATGGATCACACACATAGAACGGTTGAAAAGAAAAGAAAAGAAAAGGTAATTTAGTTATGTTAGACTTAATTATAAAGTTTGGAAAAACTTTGGGACAAAATATAGAATATTTGATAAATAAAGACAGATGTTAGATATTAGATCTTATTTAAGCCAAATTGGTATATAATTAGAAGTAATTATAATTCTAATTAATATTTAATTGAAATTAGGATATATCTTGATGAAATTATTAAAAAGTTAGGTTTTATTATAAATATGAGTAGGCCCATCAGGACCTAGCATTTCTTGTGTATTCCTCTCTATGCTTACTTGTAGAGTCTCAATTTGTACGTTAGAACATAGTTAGAGATTAGAAAATTATATGGCTAGAATGTTACTTGAGAATTCAAAGAGAGCAAAATAAAGTACTTTATTATATTTATTAATTAATTAAGTTATGGATTAAAGTGACACTGACATTCAAGAAATTATAAATTTTTTTCATTGCGTGCAGTATCAAATTTCTCCCTAGTTATAAGAAATTGTTGTGATGGTTACTTCATATTGGATGAAAGGAAGAAAAGATTGGCCTAATTTACTTATAAGAAATTGTTGTGATGGTTACTTCATATTGGTCAAGAAAAAGAGCAATCTAAGAGCCCCACATATTATTTTTTAAATATTTTATTAATCATATAAACAGAAAATTTAATCAATCGAAAACTTTATATGTTATCCCTTGAGGCTATTATATAATCAAGGTCAATCTATTTTACAACCTATTTTGATTCCTGTTGTCCAAATGAGGAGTGGCAAATCGTATGGAGAAACTACGAATTGAACTATGTACAAAAATGTGTGTCTTCTCTATTTCGTTGTCGTTTTGACCCTAGATGGGAAGACAATTTTTCCTCTTGAGATGTACCACAAGGCGGAGACATTTTCCTTCTTATTTATTAATACATTCTTTTAACTTTTCAAAAAAAAGAATGGGTGTTGTTACCGTCACCATTATCTAATAAAGAAGATCAATGTTTGTAAAATCCCACACTATACTTAGCTTCAAATCTTGGTTGAAAAAAAAGAAAAAGAAAAGAGAGTCAATTATTTGCTATTTCATTTATAATCGATTAGCTTCTCCTTGTACAAGTGATCTTTACTTTCTCATGATCCATGTGTGGTTCTTATGAGCCAAATACATTTTGGGGCCCCTATATTATGTGTGTTTCTTACATAAGGCCCCTCGTTGTACTATATGCAATATTAAGCCCCTGTACAACAGACGTGCACAACACGCAGCCCTTATTTAACGATCCAAACGGCGCGTGTTTAACAGACTAACGGGAGGAGCGTAAAGACAACAGGATCTAGGCTAAATACATTTTGGGACCCCTGCACTATGTGTGTTTCTCACATAAGGCCCCTGTACTATGTGTGTTTCTCACATAAGGCCCCTTGTTGTACTACATGCAATAATAAGCCCCTGTATAACGGACGTGCACAACACGCGCGTGCTCATGCATGACGGTGCACTTCTTCTTCTTCCTCTTTACCAAAACCTCAACTTCCTACCTCCATAACTTTTGATCTTGAACTCCAAAAATTCCAAATATTATATCAATGGAAAGCTCAGAACACATTCTACAATTTTGATG
>JAOSBO010000001.1:4590375-4601084 GCA_027563915.1 Erythroxylum rotundifolium
ATTTTCCTTTGACTTGTAAAGCCTGGGAGTAGGTAGGCTGTCAGAAATGAGTTTCTTTTCCAGACAATTCTTTGTGTTATTCAACCGTCCAATAGAAGGGAATCAGATTTTCTGAACTGAATATGACGCTCGTATTTATGTGGTCCTTATATAAATATAAGGATGAGATTTAATAAAATAGGCTGAAATAAAATAAGTATAACTGAGAATTTGATGAGCTTCAGAAGACGTCATACAAATAGAATAAGTGTAACTAGAATTTGATGAGCTTCAGAAGACGTCATACAAATAGAATAAGTGTAACTGAGAATTTGATGAGCTTCAGAAGACGTCATACAGACAATCTATTCCCTGTAAAGCCTAGGTAGTTTGTCAGAATTCTCTCCGATTACTACGTCACCTGCATCCCGAAGTATTAAACCTCTTCCACAAAAACTCTCTAGCCAACTAGGCAAATGATTAGTTTTATTTAAACCTAATTACAGTTCTTGTTAATGAGCTGCGCATTTTCTCCGTAATAAAAATTTCTAATAATAGTTTCAACATTATTGGAGCAAGATGATCGTGCTCACAGATGTTCTCTTTCTGCTTCTACATTCGTTGACACTACTAGTTTTCCATTTGAGGATTGTCACTTCTGTGGACACCTTGGGTTGGAACCAAACCATTAGTGATAATGGCCAACTTCTAGTCTCCAAAGACAACCTGTTTGCTCTAGGATTTTTCAGCTCTGGTACTAGTTCTTCTAGATATCTTGGAATCTGGTATTATGGTTTACCTGACCAATCTGTGATCTGGGTTGCGAACAGGGACTCTCCAATCTATGGTTCTTTTGGGGTACTCTCACACAGCCGAATTGGAGACCTAATTCTATACTCTAACAGTGATCAAGAACATTCAGCGGTCTGGTCTACTAATTTGTCGATGGATGTACAAGCTGATGATACTTGCGTGGCTCAGTTGCTGGATTCAGGGAATTTTGTTCTGTTTCGTGGTGGAAAAATTGTGTGGCAAAGCTTTTATTATCCTACAAACTCAGTACTGAAAGGTGTAATACTTGGGCTGAACAGGAGAACAGGTGCAGAGCATTTCATATCATCTTGGAAATCAGCAGATGACCCAGGAACAGGACAGTACTCAGTCAAGCTTATTGCAGGAGGATCGCCTCAGTTCGTTATGTACAAGGGTGCAAGCCCTTACTGGATAAGTGGTCAATGGCCCTGGAGAAAATACGTATATAACTACTCTTTTGTTAACAATCAAGATCAATTATACTTTACTTATTTTCGGGAGCACGAACTATCTCCAAGAATTAGATCAGTTTTAGATGAAACAGGAGTCGTGAGGACGTTAAAGTGGTCTGAAAGTGATGGGAAATGGAAGGAGTTATCGTCAGCGCCCAAGTACAGGTGCGATTCATATGGGCAGTGTGGAGATTACAGGAAGTGTGATCCGAGTAATGAAAACAAAGTTGATTGCAGATGTCCACCTGGTTATGAACCCAAGTTGCCGAAAGACCGGATTTTGAAAGATGGGGAAGGTATCTGTGTGAAGAAGCAGCAAGAGTCTTCCTTGTTGTGTGACCAGGGAGAGGGGTTTGTGAAAATGTCTAAAGTTAACGTTCCTAATAATTCAAATGCTGTTTGGATGGGGAAGAACCTGGGTCATATTCAATGTCAGTCGCAATGCACGAGTAATTACTCTTGCTTGGCCTATGCAACTGTAGATGTTGCGGGGACGAAGGGTTGTTTAGCTTGGTATGGGAGATTGATGGACTCTCTAGAATTCAGGGAAGATGGATATGATCTCTATGTTTGTGTTGATGCACTTCAATTAGGTAAGTCTTCATGCTATATTTGGCGCTATTTCAAAACCTACTAGGCTAAATTTATATGAAGGTGTAGAAATAAGTTCTAATTATTTTCAAATAATGTAAGTTCTTTCGATTCATTCAGTTGAATATGCAAGTAAATCGAATAGTTTGTTGAAAAGAAAGGAGATGCTAGCCATTCTTGCAATCTCGGTTGCTTCAGCGTGGATTGTGATTGCTGTCTCTCTGTTCCTTAGGAAGAGAATAAAGAGGAGGTAAGAAGCAAAACTAAATAAATTACTATCATACTTTCTATAATATATATTTATTTGTTTTGCAATTTGGTGACTCCCTATAGGCGGTTCATGAAATAAACGAACTGCATTCCTGATAATAGTAATGTCTATTTACTGCGAATATTGCTTCAAAAGATTGTTTTCTTTCTATTTAAAGGGTAACGAAGTACAAATGGAGCAAAAGAATATTTGATATCAATGGTGTAGATCACAAGAAAAATACCCTGATGGCAGATGAGTTGAGGGAAACTAGTAATCAGTCAAAATTGGCATTTTATGATCTCCGCACTATATCAACTGCAACCAATAATTTCTCTCTTGCTAACAAAATTGGACAAGGAGGCTTTGGTTCTGTTTATAAGGTAAGACTTTATAAGGTAAGACTCTTTAGCATATATCAAGCTGGATGATTTCTCTTTCTAAGACTAGTCTTTCGGTTGTAATGTCGTACTTGACAATTCACCATAATTCAATTGTGTATTGTGATTCCAGGGTCAGCTCCCTAGCGGACGGCAAGTTGCTGTGAAAAGATTATCCAAAACCTCAAGGCAAGGGATGGAAGAATTTGTCAATGAAGTGAAATTGATAGCGAAGCTTCAACACAGAAATCTTGTAAAGCTTCTAGGATGTTGCATTGAGGGAGAGGAACCTATGCTAATTTATGAATACTTAATCAACAAAAGTTTGGACTCTTCTCTTTTCGGTGAGAATAGTTAATGTGTTGTCTTCATACTATGCTAGTTAACCTATATTCGAACTGAAATCTTCATTTTGGTGTAGGTCAATTTAGAGGTGGGTCCCTAGATTGGAGAAAGCGCTTTGACATAATTGTTGGAATTGCTCGTGGAATCTTGTATCTCCACCAGGACTCCAGGTTGAGAATTATACACAGAGATTTGAAGACTAGCAATGTTCTATTAGATGGTGAGATGAACCCAAAAATTTCAGATTTTGGAATGGCTAGAATATTTGAAGATGACCAGATGCAAGACAAGACAAAAAAAGTTGTAGGCACATAGTAAGTACAATTTCACCTGATTATCAAAAAGAAAAACATATATTAGCTTGATGATTATGTGATTTATAGAATGACTATCTTTCACATTAATCATTGCAGTGGCTATATGTCTCCAGAATACGCAATGTTTGGGAAATTCTCAGTTAAATCTGATGTCTTTAGCTTTGGAGTCATAGTGTTGGAGATTATAAGTGGCAAGAAGAACAATGGCTTTGATCAACATCCTGCCTTAAGCTTGATAGGATATGTCAGTTATATAAATTTTCAAATTCCTATGGGGTAAAGATACTTGGATTGGAAATTCATACTTTGATACTTTGACAGGTATGGGAATTATGGAGAAAAGATAGAGCTCTGGAAGTAGTTGATCCAATAGTGGAGGAGTCATACCTACCTCATGAGGCCTTGAAGTGCATTCAAATTGCACTCTTGTGTGTACAAGAAGATGTAATGGACAGACCAACTATGTTAGACGTAGTTTTCATGTTGAACAACGACATGGCTCTTCCATATCCAAGACAACCTGGATTCATTTTCCATAGAAATTACAATCCTAACTCAATTGCACGAGAGCAAGGATTAAGTTCTGTAAATACCATCACAGTTACCACCATATTAGCTCGCTAAATATCTCAAAAACTTCATTTAGATTGTCACACCAATAGAACTATTTGGAGTTTTCCGTATAAAGATGCTGCTTTAGAATTCTAATCAAATTTTCAGTTCAACATTTCACTAGTTGATCCGAACGTTAATGGAAAATTTTGTTGCTTCTCAAGTTGGAAATCAAAATTCAAATTTGGTTTTGATAATTAAGTGGAAGTAACTTACTACTACTACTACTAATATTAACTACTATATGAAATTAACTAATAATGAGTATAATTAAAATTGGAATTAACATCTAATCTCTAATAGTTTCAGTTTCTACAAGAGATCTTTTACGCAACATTCAAGAATTCCTACTTTAACTTCTTTTTCATTCTCATTTTATTCGAAAGAAGGTAGGCAGTTAAAGTATTAGAAGAGAATATATTTCGTCACTATAAACATAAGCTTGCAAAGAAGTGTGCAAAGGAAAGGAAAGAACATTCTTACAATTTCACTTGACTCAATCTCTAGTTGATGCATCCCACAAGAGGTTAAATTACTCTCTCTCGATTTGCAACCTCCTTTCTCAAGTTGATTAATTGATAACTATAACCCTAAATATGCATTAAGATTTAAGAAAATTCATAAAATGTTTAACTCTAATATTGTAGGATTTATGTAGACCTATGTCTAGTATCCTAGGCAACTCTTAAAATGTAGGTTCTTTTGAATCATCTACATGAAAATTATAATTTGATCTAATTGCTAGCTTTAGTTAAGTCTAGTATCCTAGGCAACTCTTAAAATGTAGGTTCTTTTGAATCATCTACATGAAAATTATAATTTGATCTAATTGCTAGCTTTAGTTAAATAAGTTATAAAAATAGCATAAATATTTTTAAAATAAAACTCTTCATAAATAAATCAAATCATTCTTAACAAAGATAACACTATGGTTCCCCAAACAGTTCATTCACACATTGATAAAGCAAACACACGCAAGAGAGGGGGGGTGAATTGTGTGTAAAAAGAATTTGTAAGGTACTTTAAAATGATAATATCCTCTTAAACAAAATAAGTCTATAAATAAAAGGATCTTATCAATTTTTGAAAAGATCTTTTTATTTTGTTAATCATTGAAAACAAAAGAATCTTGTTTAAAAAGAAAGGAGCCTGTCAATCGAAGGGAGCCTGCTAGTGCTCAAGAGGAAGGAGCCTGTTAATTGATAGGAGCCTGCTAGTGCTAAAAAAGAAAGGAGCATTTTAATCGATAAGAGCTTGTTAACGCTCAAAATCAAAGGAGCTTATTAGTAGATAGGAGCTTGTTAATGCTGAAAAACGAAAGGAACCTCTTGCGATATAAAACAAAAGGAGTCTATTGTAAAACCGAAGGAGCCTTTTGAAAATACAAAATTATAATGTGAAAATTTAAAAGCTAAGAAGAGAGAAAAAATGACACAGTCAATTTATAATAATTTGACTTATAACGAAGCCTAAGTCCAGTCCCCAATTATTCAACTTGACTGTTTCACTATAAAATTCAAGTAGTAAATTTTCACGAGCCTCACTAAGCTCACAAGTGCATATTTTTCAACGTTCTTCAACCTTCCACACTCGTAGTGTTTAACAAACCTCTAAAAGCTCTCAACAAAAAATGTATAAAGGATCTAACTGTCTCTCTTAATAGACTGATATTCACTTTTGAAGGCACAAAGAGTTTAATATAACTTTTAAAAATATTGATGCTGCTCAGCTATTTTGCAAGTCTGTGTCTCTTTCGCAAATGTAGTGGCTCTTCCTTAAGTAGACATTTTCTTCAACTAACCATTGCTTAATCTTTAATATTATCTCTGTTGAAATCTTCGATATTCAGACTTTAAGATAAACATTCTCTCAAGGCTTTCGAAGCTAATTATTCGAATTAGTAAGATCCTTCTAGATGTCATGGAATCAATTTTAATTAGGTAAGTTCATAAAGAGGATTCCTACAAGAAATTAAGCAATTATCCTATGATTTTATTTCCTTTTAAGAATTATGTCATTGCCTATCTAAAGAAATAAATCCAATTTAAAATTTGAAATATTATAAAGTTATCATCAAAATCATTAAACATAAACCTTAAGCTAACAATCTCCCCCTTTTTGATGATGACAAACAATAATAGATATATTTTCAAATTTCAGAAAATAATAAAAGATTTCGAAAAATATACTTGTAATCTTTATATGTTTTTACTCACAGTTATAATTAGTAAGAACTTGACTTATAAAGGAAGGAGCTTAACATTTCTTTATCACATATTTAAACTCCACAAGTTTAACAACATTTCAGCAATAGTTAACAAAATATATCAATAACAAATATACCATCAAACAAATATATGATCAAGGCAATATTGAAAATCACATATGCATAGTATATCGTTAACTATTCTCCCCCTTTGTCATTATCTAAAAAATAAATGGAAAGAATAACTATGGCATCAAACAATATCATAAGTATGTAAATATAGACCAAGCAAAAAGAGTGACAAAATTATTAAGAAGAATAAGAAATTTTTCTAATCAAAATCTGCATGTTAAGAATCTAATTTTTCATGTTGTTTATTTGGCCACGCGTTTGATCTTGATTGGAAAGAATTTCTTTCAGTTATTGAAGGATTAGGTCATTGGTGCTTTAGAGTGCGGCAGAGGCTGATTTTTATATGGCAAGACCCAAAAGGTTTGCTACTCTTTCAATTTTCAATTTAACCCACACATTTTCTTTCAACTTGTATCCGAATTGGTAGGGAATAGAAGAATGGAACTTATCGGGTGCATACAAATCTATAGGCAAAAATCTTGGTTAACAGCATCCCATATGGCAGACCACCAATTGTATTCTTGTGACTTCCTTTGTCTATCATAAGCTTCAGAATCATTACTAGGAGGTTCATCTTATTTCCCTTTAAAAGATTGTAGACAACATACGTATCCAGGAGACTACATCATTCTAATGAACTACTCCTTGGAAAAATTGAAGTA
Source organism: Erythroxylum rotundifolium (assembly GCA_027563915.1). NCBI lineage: Eukaryota > Viridiplantae > Streptophyta > Magnoliopsida > Malpighiales > Erythroxylaceae > Erythroxylum > Erythroxylum rotundifolium. The sequence continues at coordinate 4,597,115 of JAOSBO010000001.1, forward strand.
GCTAAAATGGATGCAAGGTATTTTGACAATAGGTCTAAGTGTCTACACCAGAGTCTCCCTTCATGGGCATTCTCAGTGTGTAGACATATAAAATCCATAACCACTCTTAGATCAAGGTTAGCAATATCCAACTTATAATAGGGAAGATCAGTCCTACCTAAAGGAAGTACATTCAGAATGTTTGCCAAAATTTCTTCTATAATCAAGATCTCACACTCACGGACCCAAGAAATTATTGTCAATTTTCCATAAAATTTTTCTTTTCTCATGTGTGTGTAAAAACGTCAAACCAGGTCATCACACACTGTTTCATTCAAGTTCACAAAATTTTCCTAACCAATAGCAATCAAAGAGATGGGAATACCAATTTCATGAAATAGGTTAAGAGGCAAGATGTGTCCAACTACCACCTTTCTCTTCTTGTAGCATATCTTGTGCCTTGCTTCAGCTTCCATCGATTGAAATAGCTTCACTAGTGCTGAGGACTCTCCTTTCCAGCATACGGTGAGTTTTTTTTAATTTTTTCCTTTTACCCTTAGGAATTTCTTCAATCATGGCTTCTTTAAAAACTAGCTCATCCCTTACAATTGGGTCCTCACTCTTTTCTTCGACCATAGGTGCTTTTCCGTTTCTTATTTATTTCCTTTTTCTTTTTCATGAATCTTCTTTTTCTTTCTTTTCGACCTCAGGAGTTTCTTCTTATATAGCTTGCTTTGTCATACTTGCCTAATTCGTGGTCTCCTTATTAATCGAGCCAGTTCTTTATCTGAATCATCATCATTTACAACCAAATGCACTTCAGGCACTTTCTTATCCTTAAGACCAAGTTTAGGAGTAATGGAAGGAGGTGCACCAATTTTGGAAGAGAGTTTAAAAGGAGTAGGAGTGGGCAGAGTAGGGATGGGTATAGGAAACCTTACTTTTCTTATTTTCTCCCCCTGACTAGAGGATTCTTCCTCTACTTCTTTTTGATCTTCTTCTTCTTCTTCGTTTTCTTCTTCTTCTTTTTGTTCTTCTTCTTCACTACTAGAGTTAAAGACCTATTGCTAGTCGACATAAGTTGAACAAAATAAAGAAAAAATGGGTCTGCTAAAGCATTTGGCTTGTTGGATCTTATAGATATAGATATTAGTAGACCTTATACAACTGCATTATGCAATTGTAGATATTTTCTAACATTTATTAATGGTTATTCCAGTTATGGTTATGTGTCCTAGCTTAAGGAAAAATCTGAAGTTCTTGATAAATTCAAAATCTTAGACTGAAGTGGAGAACCAATTGGAAAAATCCATTAAGATTGTTAGATATGACCGTGGTGGAGAGTATTATGGCAAACATGGTGTTTCAGGATTAAAAAAGGTATGTTTGCCAGATATGGAGAATCAGTTGCAATAGTGGCTTAGTTCACTATGTCAGGTAGTCTTGAGCAAAATGGTGGGGCTGGAAGACGTAACTGAACCCTAAAGGATATAATGAGGTCAATGTTGAGTAAGACTAACCTTCTTGATTTCCTTTAGGGTGAAGCCATTAAGAAGACATTGCATATACATAACAGAGTCTCGAGCAAGTCAGTGCCAAAGATGTCTTTTGAGATCAAGAAAGGGTGGAAGCTTAACCTTTCACACGTTCATGTATGGGGTTGCCTTGCTGAGATGCACTTGAATAATCCTTATGAAAGCAAATTGCACACTCATTCTACTCGTTTCTATTTAGTTGGATATCCCGACCACTCTAAAGACGACATATTTTATTGTAAAGAAGGGGGCCAGAATAGTTGAATTACAAACAACTAAGTTTCTAGAATATGATGTCTTTGAACCCTGTCACCCTTCAGATGATAGCAGAATCGATACTACATTTATTTAGTATTTTCCACTCATACAATCAGGTCCAATCGATCAAGGTTTTAATACCATACCTATAAAGAAACAAGAACTTATACCTATAAAAATAAAGGTTCCTAGGGTAAAAAAACTAACGCAGTTACGAAAACCCATTAAAGTGAGATAACCTGCTATTCTATCTAATTACATAGTCTATTTGGGTAAACAAGATTATAATGTTAGACATATTGTGGATTCGATTACTTTTACATAAGTTGTTTCTAGACACCATGCAGATTTGTGATGGGATGCATTGAAGGATGCGATGCAATCCATGAAACATAACAAGGTATGAGAGTTGGTTGATTTACCTCAACATTATGAACTCGTTAGTTGTAAATGGCTATTTAAGACCAAGAAGGAAACTCAGGGTAAAGTTGAGTGGTTTAAGGCCCAGTTGGTTACAAGAGGGTTCACTCAGAGAAAAGGGGTTGACTTTAATGTTGAGTGATCATGGCAATAGTAGCTCATTATGATATGTAGCTACATCATATGGACTTCAAAACTACTTTCCTGAATAGGGACCTTTATAAAGAGGTCTATATGGATCAACCTGAAAGATTTTAGGATCAAGGAGAGACTGACAAGGTTTGTAAATTAAGAAAATTGATATACAGTTTGAAACAGGCTTCTAGACAGTGATACCTTAAGTTTGATAAGGTTTTAACCTCTTTATGCTTCTTGGAAAATAAAGTTGAAAGATGCTTGAACTACAAGGTTAGGGGCGAGCAAAGTTATATTCCTATTGTTGTATGTTAATGATATCTTTCTTGCTTCAAATGACTTGACCATGTTGCATAAGATTAAGCAACTTTTAGCCAAGCATTTTGACATGATGGACCTTCGTGAAACATCTTTTATCCTAGGTATGCAGATTCACCGGGACAGATCTCAACACTCATTAGGCCTCTCGCAGAGAGCATACAATGAGTATATGTTACAAAGGTTTAATATCGTTGATTATAAACCTATTGTAGCACTAATCTCTCACGGTGAGAGATTATATTTGGCATAGTGTCCAGAGAATGAAGTAGAAAAAGAGGCTATAAGGAATGTTCCATATTATAGTGCAGTTAGTAGCCTGATGTATGCCCAGGTGTGCACTAAGCAGGACATTGCATTTGTTGTAGGACTGCTAGGTCGATATTTGGTTAATTCAAGGATTGGCCATTGGAATACAGTTAAGTGAGTGTTAAGATACTTAAAGGGAACCAAGGATTATATATTGATATATAGAAGGGTCAACAATCTAAACCTCATAGGATAAACAGATTCCGATTTTGCTATGTGTCCGGATGATAGAAAGTCCACTTTTGGTTTTATTTTCGTGTTAGCATATTGTGCAGTATCATGGAAGAGTGTCAAGCAGACACTGGTGACTTCCTGGACTATGCATGCAAAGTTTGTAACATGGTATAGGGCTACTTTATAGATAGATTCGCTCAGAAACTTGATTTCGAAGTTGTTTGTCATTGATTCAGTGGCTAGACCCATTTGATTATATTATGATAATCATGTTGTTGTGTTTTTAGTAACAACACTAAGAATATCAAGGGGTTTAAGCAATTGGAGGTCAAATACTTCACCGTAAAATACTAGTTCGTTTACTATGTTTGAACTGAAACAAAACTATGGTACGTGGTGTTGTTTACGCTAGTAAACTGAGAAAAAAACTTCTCACTACAACTCCTAGGCTCATAGAATATTTCATCGATAAGTCTCATTAGAAGTGCATTACTGGTTTCTAGTCTATATATCAACCTATGAGTTTATTAGGCCTCAAATCATTGTGACATTAATTTTGAGTTTAGAAGTTACTACTAAAGAAGTTATTAATACTAGTTCATACAATATTACAAAACCAACCCCTCTTTTGCATTCACACAAAACCCATATATAAATACTCGTACTATTAAACACAAAAATATGGTTGACATTAATTAGTTAGATGACTTACCTGGCTAGAGACAACCATAAAGTACAAAGAATACAAAAAAGAAGGACAATGTTGGACGATTATTGGCACTCTTCAATATAAAACTCAACCTGCGACATAATAAACATATTAAAGCAATCACCTTTATTAC
>JAOSBO010000001.1:4606931-4618445 GCA_027563915.1 Erythroxylum rotundifolium
TACAATCCTAACTCAATTGCACGAGAGCAAGGATCAAGTTCTGTAAATACCATCACAATTACCACCACATTAGCTCGTTAAATATCTCAAAAACTTCATTTAGATTGTCACACAAAAAGAACTTTTTGGAGTTTCCGTCAAAAGATATTGCTTTAGAATTGTAATTAACATTTCAGTTCAACACTTCACTAGTTGATCGGAACGTTAATGGAAAATTTTGTTGCTTCTCAAGTTGGACATCAAAATTCAATTCGATTCGGATAATTAAGAGGAATTAACATTATACTACTACTACTATTAACTACCATATGGGAGTACTACTATATGAAATTAACTAATAACGAGTATAATTAAAATTGGATTTAACATCTAATCTATAATAGTTTCAATTTCTACTAGAGATCTTTTACGTAACATTCAAGTATTTCCCCAATTCTTTTTCAAGTATTTGTAATTTAACCCAGGCCAAAATCAGGCCAGGCCTAGTCAAAGTTAACATCCTTACTTAAAAAGCCATTAGAAGTAGAAAATAAACAATATTTGAATAAAAATCTAGATAAAATTTCCCCTAAAATTATCTTTGTAGTTATAATTTAATAAATTTATAAGGCTTTATAAACTAAAAAAAAAAAAGAAAATTTCTAAGTTAATAAATTGCTCTCTCCCGATTTACAATCTCCTTCCTCAAGTTGATTAATTGATAATTATAACCCCAAAAATGCATTGAGATTTAAGAAATTTCATAAAATGTTTAACTCTAATATTATAAGATTTATGTAGACCTATAACTAGTATACCATGCAACTCTTAAAATGTAGGTTCTTTTGAATCATCTACATGAAAATTATAATTTGATCTAATCGCTAGCTTTAGTTAAATAAGTTATAAAAATAGCATAAATATTTTTTGAATAAAACTCTTCATAATTAAATCAAATCATTCTTAACAAAGGTAGCACTATGGTTCCCTAAAAAGTTCATCCACACATTGATAAAGCAAACATAAGCAAAAGAGGGGGTAAATTGTGTATAAAATTTTTTTTCAAGGTACTTTAAAATGATAATATCTTCTTAAACAAAATAAGTCTATAAATAAAAGGATCCTATCAATTTTTGAAAAGATCTTGTTAATCGTTGAGACAAAAGAATCTTGTTTAAAAAGAAAGGAGCCTGCTAGTGCTCAAGAGGAAGGAGCCTTTTAATTGATAGGAGCTTGCTAGCACTCAAAAAGAAAAGAGCATGTTAATTGATAGGAGCCTGTTAACATTCAAAATGAAAGGAGTCTATTAATAGATAAGAGTTTGTTAATGCTCAAAAACGAAATGAACCTATTGCGATATAAAAACAAAAGGGGTTTATTGTAAAACCGAAGGAGCCTTTTAAAAATACAAAATTATAATGCAGAAATTTAAAAGCTAGGAAGAGAAAAAGAACGACACAATTGACTTATACTAATTCGACTTATAATGAAGCCTATGTCCAGTTCCCAAGTATTCAAATTAAGTATTTCATTATAGAATCCAAGTAGTAAATTTTCACAAGCCTCTTTAAGTTCACAAGTACATATTTTTCAATGTTCTTCAACCTTCCACACTAATAGTGTTTAACAAACCTCTATAATCTCTCAATAAAAAATGTATAAAGGATTTAACATTCTCTATCAATAGAGTGATATTTACTTTCGAAGGCACAAAGAGTTTGATATAACTTTCAAGAATATTGATGTTGCTAAGGTATTTCACAAGTATGTGTCTCTTTCGCAAATGTAATGGCTCTTTCTTAGGCAAACATTTTCTTCAACTAACCATTGCTTAATCTTCAATATTATCTCTGTTGAAATCTTCGATATTCAGATGTTAAGATAAACATTCTCTCAAGGCTTCTAGAGCTAATTATTCAAATTAGTAAGATACTCACGGATGTTATGGAATCATTTTTAATTAGGTAAGTTCATAAAGAGGGTTCCTGCAAGAAATTAAGCAATTTTCCAATGATTTGATTTCCTTTTAAGAATTATATCGTTGCCTATTTAAGGAAATAAATGCAATTTCAATTTTGAAATATTATAAAGTTATCATCAAAATCATTATACATAAACCTTGAGCTAACAGTCTCCCCCTTTTTGATGATAACAAACAATAATAGATATATCTCAAATAATAATAAAGGATTTCAAAAAATATACCTATAATCTTTATATGTTCTTACTCACAGTTATAATTAGAAGGAGCCTGACTTCTAAAAGAAGGAGCCTAACGTTTGTATATCACATATTTAAACTCCACAAGTTCAACAACATTTCAGCAACAGTTAACAAAATATATCAATAACAAATATACCATCAGAAAAATATATCATCAAGGCAATATTGAAAATCATATATGCAAAGTATATCATTAACTATTCTACCCCTTTGTCATTATCCAAAAAATAAAAGGAAAGAGTAACTAAGGCATCAAATGATATCATAAGTACGTAAGGATAAACTAAACGAAAAGAGTGACAAAATTGTTAAGAAGAATCAAAGAAATTTCTAATCAAAATCTACACGTCAAGAATCTGATTTTGCATGTTGTCTATCTGGCCACGCATTTGATCTTGATTGGAAAGAATTTCCTTCAGTTGTTGAAGGATCAGGTTATTGGTGCTTTAGAGTGCGGTAGGAGCTGATTTTTGTAGGGCATGACCCAAAAGGTTTGCTGCTTTTTTAGTTTTCTTCTTAACCCACACATTTTGTTTTAGCTTGTATTTTAATTGGTAGGGAATAGAAGAATGGAACTTACTAGATGCATACTAATCTATGGGCAAAAATCTTAGTTAATAGCATCCCATATGGTAGACCACCAATTGTATTCTTGTGACTTCCCTTGTCTACCGTAAACTTCAAAATCATTGTTCGAAGGTTCATCTTGATGCCCTTTAAAAGATTGTAAACAACATACGTATCCAGGAGACTGCATCTTTCTACTGAGCTACTCCTTGGGAAAATTAAAGTAGCCAAAATGAATGCAAGGCATCTTGGTAGTATGTCCAAGTGTCTATATTATAGTCTCCCTTCGTGGGCATTCTCACTATGTAAACATGTAAAGTCCACAACCTCTCCTAGATCATGGTTAGCAATGTCCCACTTATGACAGGAAAGATCAGTCCTACCTATGGGAAGTACATTCAGAATGTTTGCCAAATTTTCTTCTATAATCAAGATCTCACACTCATGAACCCAAGAAATTATTGTCAGTTTTCCATAAATTTCATCTTTTCTCATATGTGTGTAAAAACTTCTAACCAGGTCATCACATACTGTTTCATTCAAGTTCACAAAATTTTCCCAACCAACAACAATCAAATAGAAAGAGATGGGAATATGGATTTCATCAAATATGTTAGGAGGCAAGATGCGTCCAACTACCACCTTTCTCTTCTTGTAGTGCATCTTGTACCTTTCTTCAGCTTCCATCGATTGAAATAGCTTCATTGGTGCTGAGGACTCTCCCTTCCAGAGTACAAAGAGTTTTGTTGATTTTTTGCTTTTGGCCTTAGGGATTTCTTCAAACATGTCTTCGTTAAAAACTGGCTCATCCCTAACAATTAGGTCCTCACTCTTTTCTTTGACCATAGGTACTTTGCCTTTTCTTATTTCTTTCCTTTTTCTTTTTCATAAATCTTCTTCTTCTTTCTTTTCAACCCCAGGAGTGTCTTCTTATATAGCTTGCTTTGTCATACTTTCTCTAGTTCATGGTCTATTATTAACCGAGCCGGTTCTTTATATGAATCAACTTCATTTACAACCTATTTCACTTCAAGCACTTTCTTATCCTCAGGACTAGGTGTAGGAGTAGTGGAAGGAGGTGCGTAAGTTTTGGAAGAGAGTTTAAAAGGAGTAAGAGTGGTCAGAGTAAGGATGGGTATATGAAATCTTACTTTTCTTGTTTTCTCTCCCTCACTAGAGGATTCTTCCTCCTCCTCCTCTTCTTCTTCTTCTTCTTTTTCTTTTTCTTCTTCTCCACTATAGTAAAATATATATTGCTGGTCGACATAAGTTGACCAAAATAAAGAAAAAAAGCGGGTCATCTCAAGCATCTAGATTGTTGGATCTCATACATACAGATATTAGTAGACCTTATACCACTACATTATGCAATTATAGATATTTTATAACATTTATTAATGACTATTCCCGTTATGGTTATGTGTCCTTACTTAACGAAAAATCTGAAGTTCTTGTTAAATTCAAAATCTTTAAGACTGAAGTGGAGAACCAATCAAAAAAATCCATTAAGATTGTCATATCTGACTGTGGTGGAGAGTATTATGGCAAACATGGTGTTTTAGGACAAAAAAAAAGGTCTGTTTGCCCGATATGTAGAATCAGTTGAAATAGTGACTCAATTCACTATGTCAGGTAATTTTGAGGAAAATGGTGGGGCTGAAAGGCGTAACCCACCCTAAAGGACATGATGAGGGCAATGTAGAGCAGGACTAACCTACCTAATTACCAGCCATTATGACGGCATTGCATATACATAACAAAGTCTCGAGCAAATCAATGTCAAAGACGCCTTTTGAGATATGGAAAGGGTGAAAGCCTAGCCTTTCACATGTTCGTGTATGGGGCTGCCATGCTGAGATGCACTTATATAATCCTTATGAAAGCAAATTGCATGCCCATTCTACACGTTGCTATTAGTTGGATATCCCAACTACTCTAAAGGCTACAGATTTTACTGTAAAGAAAGGGGGTTAGAATAGTTAAATTACAAACAATTAAGTTTCTAGAATATGACGTTTTTGATCATCTCACCCTTTAGATGATAGCAGGACGGATACTAAATTTATTTTGTATCCGCCACTTATATAATTAGGTCCAGTGGATCAAAGTCTTAATACCATACATATACAAAAACAAGAACTCGAACTCATACTTATAAAAACATAGGTTCCTAGAGTACAAAAACCAATGCAATTATGAAGATCCACTAGAGTATCACAACCTGCTATTCCATCTAATTACATAGTCTATTTGGGTGAACAAGATTATGATATTAGACATGTTGTGGATTTGTGGTGGGAAGCAATGAAGGATGAGATGCAATCCATGAAACATAACAAGGTACGAGAGCTAGTTGATTTATCTCAACATTACAAACTCGTTAGTTGTAAATGGTTGCTTAAGAATAAAAAGAACATTCAGGGTAAAATTGAAGGTTTAAAGCTCAATTGGTTGCGAAAGGGTTCACTTAGAGAAAAGGTGTTGAATTTAATGTTGAGTGATAATGGCAATAGTAGCTCATTATGATATAGAGTTACATCATACAGACATCAAAACTATTTTCCTAAATGGGGACCTTTATAAAGAGGTCCATATGGATCATCCTGAAAGATTTCAGGATCAAGGAGAGACTAACAAGGTTTGAAATTTAAGAAAATCGATATACGGTTTGAAATAGGCTTCCAGACAGTGATACCTTAAGTTTGATAAGGTTTTAACCTCTTTCTACTTCGTGGAAATTAAAGTTAAAAGATGCTTGAACTACAAGGTTAGGGGGAGCAAAGTTATACTCCTATTATTGCATGTAGATGATATCTTACTTGCATCAAATGACTTGACCATGTTGCATGAGGTTAAGCAACTTTTAGCTAATCATTTTGACATGATGGACCTTGGTGAAACATCTTTTATCTTAGGTATGCAGATTCACTAGGACAAATCTCAACACTTATTAGACCTCTCGCAGAGAGGATATGTTGAGTGTGTGTTACAAAGGTTTAATATGGTTAACTGCAAACCTATTATAGCACTAATGTTCTAGTGCGGTTAGTATCTTGATGTATGCCCAGGTGTGCACTAAGCCAGAAATTGCATTTGTTGTAGGACTATTGGGTCGATATTTGGCTAATCTAAGGATAGGCCACATGAATGCAATTAAGTGAGTGTTAAGATACTTAAAGGGAACCAAGGATTATATATTGATATACAAAAGGGTCAGCAATCTAAACCTCAGGTTTCATTTTCATATTAAGAGATTGTGTAGTATTATGGAAGAGTGTCAAGCAGACACTAGTGACTTCCTTGACTATGCATGTAGGGTTTGTAACATGCTATGGGGCAGTTTCACAGGTAGATTCGACCATAAACTTGATTTTTGAGTTATTTATGGTTGATCCAATGGCTAGACCCATTCGATTGTATTGTGATAATATTGCTGCTGTGTTTTTATTAACAACAATAAGAATATCATAAGGTCTAAGCATTTAGAGATCAAATACTTCACCGTAAAGGAGTTGTTACAAAAAGGTGACATTGAAGCGGAGCATTCAGGGATTGAGGAAATTTTAGTTGATCATTTAAGTAATGGACTTTGCCCATTTGTGTTTGAAAGACATGTATATAACATAGGTGTATTGAAATCTTTAGACACTATTAGTTAGGGATTGTTATTTTTGCTCCTTGTATGTTTAAACATTTTGATATATTATGACAGTATTGTTTTTTTTAATAAAGATGATTACCTTTTTATCCTCAGTAATACGTGTTATCATACATAGTCATAATACATGTGAAAGTCGTAATGTCTATATCAATCTTAAGTATTTTAAAGGTCATTGGGTATATATACAGATTGACCTTAGGCCTATATCATTAGGGCACATAGTTTAATGTGAATATCTATGGATTTTAACATGAAATAGGAGGATATAAGAGTTTAGTCTCATAAAGGTTTTATCTAATGCAATTTAGTGTTGTTTGAGAGAAAACAAAATTTCTCTAGTGCAGTTTTGCATATGCAATTTAGCATAAAGTTTAAAGAAATCTAGACCTGCAAATAGAAAGATGATATATCATATCATATAGGTACTATCCTAGTTTGTCACACTTTATTTTTTCATTCATGTTAGTGAGCTATTGGATATGCATGATTGTATTGGATCTGTGGCACACTTTAAAAGAGGAAAAATCGATAAAACCTTATTTATTAAAAGAAAGGAGAATGATTTATTTATAGTGCAAATATATGTTTACGACATAATATTTGGTGTTACTAACCTATCCTTCTGTGAAGAATTCTCAACATTAATGCAAGGGGAGATTGAAATGAGCATGATGGGAGAATTATCATTCTTTCTCATATTACAAAGCAGACAAATAGAAAAAGTAATCTTCATTAGCCAAGACAAAAGCACAAAGGAACTCATCAAGAAATATCATTTTGAGAATGCCAAATTGATGGGTACTCCCATGTACTAGAACTAAACTTGATAAAGTTGAAGAAGGCAAAGCTACAGACGAGACAAAGTATATAGGAATGATTGGATCACTATTATATTTTACAAGCTTAAGACTAGACATTATGCTTAATGTATGTCTTTACGTACACTTTCAATCAAATCCAAAAGAAAGCCACCTTCAAGCAGTCAAAAGAATCTTTCGATATCTCTATGAAACTATGGATTTTGGACTATGGTATCCAAAAAATGATTCATTTGACATAGTGGGCTATTGCGATGCAGATTATGAAGGTGATAAAGTCGACCGAAAAGGCACAAGTGGTCACTGTTAATTTCTTAGATGATGTCTAGTATCTTGGTCCTACAAGAAGCAAAATTGTATAGCATTTTTTACAACTGAAGTGGAATACATAGCAGTTGTTAGTTGTTGTGTTCAAATCTTATGAATGAAGCATTAAATACAGGATTTTTCTCTAAGCTTTTCTTATATTCCTATACTATGTGATAATTCTAGTGCTATAAATTTTTCTGAAAATCCTGTGCATCATTCTAGGACTAAACCTATAGAAATCAAACATCATTTTCTTAGAGATCATGTTTTAGAAGGAATCATTGATCTTTTGCATGTTAATACTGAGAATCAAGTAGTTGACATTTTCCTTAAGCCACTCTCTGAAAATAGATTTTGTGTGTTAAGAAAAGAGCTTGGTAAGTGCAAGCTCTCTGATATTATTTTTGCAAGCATATTCTGTACTACTTGTCTTTACATTTCGTTTAGCAAGCTCCTTCTATTCTGATTCCTTAGAAACTCTCTCCTAGTTTAGTAGGCTCTTTAGAGTTTAAAAGGCCCCTCTTAGTTAGAAGCCTCCTCTTAGGTTAGAAGGTTTCTTCTAGATTAGAAGGCTCCTCATCTTTTTAGAAGGCTTCTCTTAGGTTCACATTCTAAATGACACGTGTCCTAAAAATAAAGAGTCATTCTTGCCATCGTTTTAGCCTTTTCAAAAATACACATGCAGTTTAACAACTCTATGTACATGTTTGTTAGAAGATACACAACCAATTACGCTTCCTCTTTTGGCTTGTACGTCTGCTTATCCTCTCACGAGATCAGCGCTCAGGGATCACTTAGTATACCCTAAGCATTCTTCTCTCTTCTTCTCATCTCTATTATTCTCTCTGCAACCTAACTCTCTTCATTCTTATTGCCTCTTGTCTTCTCTCTCAAACTTCACCAAGCTCACCTACAATGGCAAGAACAAAATCAAAAGGACAGAAAAATTTTTCAGCTTCAACTTCTAGCCATGGCGAAACATCTCTTCATGAACAAACATTTGCTTCTGATTCCTCATCTTTGTCTACCATAGTGGGTTCTCTAGACATTACTACCAAACTTGTTTTTTTCTCCTCAAAGCTCCAAACTTCAAAAATACCCAGTCAGAAGACCCCTAAAAGATAGGAAAAGGAAGATTGTTGCTATACTATCTCTAGATTATCCTGATTCCTTTTCGGATAACAAAGAAGAAACAATCGAAAAACAATATGCTTCTAACTCAAAAGAAGAAGAAGAAGAAGAAGAAAAAGGAAAAGAAAAGGGAGAGAAAGAGAAAGAAGAAAGTGAAAAAGAAGAAGAGACTTTCGGTAAAGGGGAGTTATTGAAAAATGTGAGATTCCATTTACTTATTCTCTCCCTACCCATTCCTCCTCCAAAAACTTCTGCAATTCCTAAACCTGGTCCCAAAGAGAAGAAAATGCATGAAGTGCACTGGGCAATAAATGACGATGGTTCAGATGAAGAACCTTCTTGGTTGAAAACAAGACCACGGACCAGAGGAAATTTTACAAAACAAGCTCCACAAAAAGAAACTACTGAGGCAGAAGAAAAAAAAAAGAAGAATCAAAGAAAAGAAAAAGGGAAGAAATAAGAAAAAGCAAAGAGACTTTAGCCGAAGAAAATATTGAGGATGTCATTACAAGAAATGAACTATTCCTAAGAGGCTTTATTCAAAGAAATCCATAAGGCCAAAAGAACATAATCCAAAAAACTAACCATTTTTTATAAGGGAGAGGCTTCAACACTAGTGAAGTTATTCCAATCAATGGAGGCTGAAGCAAGATACAAGGTGTGCTATAAGAAGAGAAAGGTGGTAACTGGACACATCTTGCCTACCTATCTATTCGATAATATAGGCACTCCCATCACTCCCTATTTTCTTGCTATTGATTGGGAGAATTTCTTAAGCTTGACCGAACCTGTGTGTGATGAACTGGTCAAATGTGTTTACACACATATGAGAAAGAAAAAAATTGATCGGAAGATGGCAGTCATCTCTTGGGTATGCGATTGCGAGATTTTGGTTACAGAGGAAATCTTAGGAAACATTCTAAGTGTAATTACCGAAGGTAGAACATACCTTCCTTGTCATAAGTAAGACATTGTTGACATTGATATGGGTGAAGTAGAGAACTTCATTTGTAGGAATACTAAAAATGTTCATGATGACCCTAGTGCAGACACTTAGACCTTCTGCCAAGATGCCTTGCATCCATTTGGCTACCTTTATTTTTCTAAGAAGTAGTTCAGTAGATAGGTGTAGTCTTCTAGACATGTATGTACTTTACAATTTGTTAAAGGGCAATAAGATGAATCTCCCAACAGTGATCCTTAAGTTCATAGTAGACAAGGGAAGTCACGGGAACAAAACTAGTGGTCTACCTTATGGAATGTTGTTGACTAAGAAGTTTGCATATTTTGGAGTGATGTTTGATGACCTGAATTGGTATGAACCAGCAAAGTTTCATTCTTCCATTCCTTACCAATTTGGTTACAAGATGAAGGACAACGTGTGGGTTGAAAAGAAGTCAAATAGAGTTGCAGATATCTCGAGTCCAACCCTGTAAAAGTCAGCCTCTATTCCACTCCAAAGCACAATTGGCATGATCTTGCAACAACTGGGGACATTCACTCTAATCAAGATCAAATGCGCGAACAAATTGACAGCCTCCAGAACTAATTATTAGATTTGTAAATTCTTCTTAAGAAATCCTTCACTGCCTATGTCAATTGAATTTGTTTACTTTTTCATTATATTTCATTCTGTTTTATTTCACATCCTCCCTATACTCTATTATTTTTTATAATGACAAAAGGGGAGAGTTTATGTGGATTTTGTTTTTTGCGTATTTCTGCATATATGATGATATATGTCTCCATGTATATTTCTCAATGCTGCCTCAATTATATATGTGATTGATTATGCTATTTAACTTGTAAAATTTTGTTTTATATAAAAGACAGGTTCCTTTTTTAAGAGAAAGGTTTCTTTTAAGTATGTTTGAACATACAAAAGTCATAAGTATCTTTCAAAATCATCTACTATCTCTTTAAATTTTGAAAAATATATCTATTATTGCTAGTCATTATCAAAAAAAGGGAGATTGTTAGCTCAAGTTTTATATTTAACAATTTTGATAGTAACTATATAATATTTCAAAATTTAAATTAGATTTATTTCCTTGTTTAGATAACGGTATTTTTTAAAAGGAAATAAAATCATAGGAAAATTACTTCATTTCTTGCAGGAACCTTCTTAGTAATCTTTCCTTATTAATATCCGAGAGGATCTTATCTTTTCGAATAATTAGCTCTGAAAAATTTTGTTTTAGCAAAGATGATATTGAATATCCAAAGTCAACTCAGAATTAAGATAAAGCAACAGCTAGTTGAAGAAGTTGACTATTTAAAGAAGAGCAACAGAACATGTGAAGAAACAAACATATACATACTTTCGAAACATTTGAGTAACATCTATATTCTTGAGAGTCATATCATTCTTATTATGCCTTAGAAAGTGAAATCAATCTATCAGGAGAGAAATTGTTACTCAAGAACTTACTTTTGATTTTAAATTTTATTTTTCTGTGGGCTTTTAGAAGCTTGTTATACACTTCGAGTGTGGAAGGTTGGAGAACCTTGAAAAATATGTACTTGTGAGCTTGGAGAAGCTCGTCAAATTTAATCTCGGATTCTTTTAGTGAAATACCCAAGTTGGATATTTAGGAACTGAATGTAGACTTGGTTGTTAGCCGTCATTCTTTCTTTCTTCCTAACTTTTAAATTTTCGCTTTATAAGTTTGTGTTTTCAAAAAATTCTTTCAATTTTGAAATAAGCTCCTTCTGTTTCTATAAAGTAAGAAGTTATTTTCGTTTTAATCGTCAATAAGCTCTTATCAATTAACAGACTTATTTTTATTTGAGCTCTAGCAAGCTCCTGTCGATTGATTAATATTC
>JAOSBO010000001.1:4618487-4640924 GCA_027563915.1 Erythroxylum rotundifolium
CGTCAATAAGCTCTTATCAATTAACAGACTTATTTTTATTTGAGCTCTAGCAAGCTCCTGTCGATTGATTAATATTCTTCTTTCGTATTTTAAATAACTAATAGGATCGTTTAACATGACCATCCATTTATCAACTCATTTTGTTTAAGAGGGATTTCAAAGATTTAAAATATCTTGTAATTTTTTTTACGCACAATTCATCCCTGCATGTGTTTGCTTTATCACTAAGTTTGGAGTTTGTCCCGGAGTAACGCCTGTGGTTTTGCTTGGAACTAGTTAAGAGTGGCTGATTAACAGTGTTGATGAAACTTAACCATAAACTGAACTCTGGTATGATCGTTTCTTACACCATGCAATTATTTTCTTATTACATCCTTGATCACCAGAGGCTGAGAACTTGGCATGTGTTTTGGATCCGGTTTATACTCCCATTTCTCAAAAAAAAAAAAAGGGAATTTGATAAATCAAATATGGGTATGGCATTCCCAGACGATCTTAAAGACCATTTTATTCGTGATGAGTACGGATCAAAATATTCTCTATACGTGTGTTCCTCCCACGTAGTTGGGAGAGATATTGCAAATAACATACCAGATTGAGTTCTGATACAATATTATATTGGTATCAGTCATTATTAAGTACTATTTCAAGTAATTTTTAAATTTATAAAATAATTTCTAATTTTTTTAAAATTACAAAATAATTTATTGTCGTATTATACAGTTGTACTGTATATTTTTAACCCTATCTCCAAAAATTATAATAATAAATAATAAATATGATAAGAGTACGTGATAAGGAAACAACCAAGTACAAATTAAAACGTAAAACAAAAATATATATTATTTAATTTACTATCAATTAAATATATTATATACTTAATTAATTAAAATTAATTATCGCCAAAATCATAAATATATTAATTTAATTTATAAATTTAATTTAATAAGTATTAATAAATATAATTCAATTTAAAATATTTTAAAATATATAAATTTCAAATAAATTTTGATTTAATAATTAAAATATATAAAATAAATATTAGTTTATAAATAATAATTTTTAAATTATTTATTTTTAAAATAAAATATTTTTATTAATACTTTTTATATAAATATTATATAAAAGATTAAAATAAATTTATGTAAAATAATTTATTTTTAAATTTTATTTAATGTATAATATTATTAGTAATAAAAAATTTTATTTTATTTTAAAATGAAAATTCAAAAATTACAATAAAAGTTAAACTAAATAACTAATTAAAAAAGTTAATCTGTGAAATTGGAGATTTCTTCTGTCAAGCATGTTTCCTTTTATTTTTATTTCCTTATTTGACAGGGCATTGAACTTTCGAACCCCTCCTCAAATGCATGTATACCAACTCGGTTGTGGCACGTTGCACTCCACGAAGGTGTGTGAAAACCACATCATTGACATCTTCGTTGAGTGCAAAGTTCCACAGCCGGGGTGGAGACGTCTGTTGGGCTAAAACTACCTTGGAATTTAGGATTCGGACAATCAGTCGTTGCTGTGGAACATTTGTCAATCCTCTTCATAATCATTTATTCCATTTCATGTACTAAATGAGACATGACAATGGTAATGCGGTGGCAGATGCCACCAATGTGTTAAAAATCAGATAAGGCATTGAACCACAAAAAATTTAATAGGTATTAAATCATTATAAAATCAGTATATAGTAAATAAGAAATAAAAATTATAAAAATATAGTATAAAATTAAATATCTTATTAAAATAAAAATGCACTAATAATGTTGATTAATATATAATAGACTAATAATAAATCTAATAATTTAAATTAACATTAAATCTAACATAAATTTTATAATAATAATAATAATAATTGTATTTCGATATTATAATTTATTTAAAAAATTATAAAGTTGAAGTATATTTAAAGAAAGGCAATAGAAAAGGCTCTAAATTTATTCTAATTTCCTTTTTAATGACCTTTAAATATACTTCTTTTTTTATTTTAAATATTATTTTTAACACATTCTTAATTATTTTAAGCAAAATTACTTATAGAAACTAGTAATTTAATTTATTAAACAAATTTATGATAAAAATAATAATTAAATTCTAACAATAATAATTTAAAAATTTTCAATTAAAATATAAGGAGATAAATAAAAATTCTAAAATTTCACAAATATAATTTATTGGTGAGATTAAATAAATTTATTAATTTTTAAGAATAAAATAGTATTTCGTTTTAAAAATAATAATTTAAAATAAAATTTTTAATTAAAATATAAATAAATAAATAAATAATACAATTTTTTATTTAGATTGTATTAAAGAGTTGATAAGAAAAAAATTTTCATTGAAAATTTAAAAGATTTATGGGTCTACCCTGTAAAGTCTTAACTTTCATTATAATGGATTATATAAAACTCAAAAAATTTACAACTACAACTACAGTCGCAGTTAAAAGAGGAACTTAAATGTTATTAGTGAGTGCCGTATCGTTTGATTAAATAGATCATCTGTCTCATATAATTTAAAAACGCTGATTTAACTAGTTTTTAGGAAGATCGGGCAGTTTTAAAAAAAAGGGGTATAAAATTGGCCGGTTCACATTTATTCGGTCAAATTGGCTGTTGTAGTCCGGTTTTAAAATCATTGGATGCAACCATCAAATTTGACTGTTAACTATTTTAGTGAGACATGATAAAGGTAATGTGGTGGCAGATGCTACCATCGAATTTGACTGTTGACTATTTTAGTCTCAATACTGTTACGTGGGGAAATAAAATTATCAAGTGTCTCTCGCGTGGCTTGTTGTTTATGGTATAGGACCCTCCAGTAAAAGCCGTTTAGTGGGGTTTGATGTGTCGTGCAATATCGTTCCTGCGGCATATGTCAAAGTATCTAATGAATTACGTCCGGTGTTACACTCCTAGGTTCAAATTGTGGAATTGTGTGAGTGATGACGAGACTTGATCGATACCTGACACTCGAGGAAGACAAATAGGCATCTTTAACGAATGCTTCAGAGTAGGCCAGCGTAGCATGCATTAGTGGGAATTGTCGAAAATCTTTGAGAAAAAGTAATATTCATATGTAAAATTAAAAAGATGATGAAATTTCACAATTAGCTTGAGATAAATGTTAGGTTAAAGATTAATTCGATAACACACGTATTAATTTTTGTAAGATTGAACTTAAATAAATTAAGCACATATAAGTCTAAATGAGGTTTCATCCTAAAATCAATCGGTGATAGGAAGAGTAAGTACTTCATTAATCTTATATGTATACTCAAGGTTATATATTCTTTCCACATGGAACAAACCCCCACTTATATTTTAATAGAATGAGGGAAGTACGCGAAAGCTTTCAAGACTTATTGTATGTTTAAATGAACAAACTATGCGTATAGACATCGATAGAGATCATGAAGAGATCTTAGATAATATGACAGATGAAATTTACAAAAGATAGACATCAGTTTTAAAGGACGGTTATATGGGAGAAGGTGACCACCAAGCCAGTGTCTATACATAGTTCATTTCGAATCTTGCTTGTCAACACATCTTGGGGAGAAAATATTGAAAGAGAACATTACTTTATTTATTTCGGAGAAAGTAAGAAAGACTGGCTTTTTCGCATCTCTTTGTGTGCTTTGTTGTAGCTTTTAAATATTTGTTGTTTTCGCAATATTCTAACAAAAGAGTTAGAGTTAAATATTGTAAGAGTCAAGATTTGTCTAAAAATAAGTTTTATTGTTCAACAATCACGTTGGAAAGGCTGACTCTTATTTAAAATGACTTAAGCTAAATTGTTTCAAAATAAGTTTGGTGTTTAGAAAGCTTTAGTAACATCTGATATTAATATGAAAGAAATAATTTGCAGCCATTAAATGTCCCTTAACACACTATATAAATCTTAAAAATTTATAAATAAGTAGATTATTTAATACATTAATAATTTAAAATAAATAATAAACTTAATTCACATGACTCTTTAAATTCTTAAATTTTAATAATTTCTAGACTAATATTTATTTAAAATAAATATAAGTAATATTATTTTATGTAAGAAAAATTATGTTTCTTTTTAATTTAGTTATATATAAAAAATCGATACTTATTAGTACCAAAATCTAAAACGGTGCTTCTCGATACCAACTTTTGACTAATATGAGAATGAGATTCAAACACGTGGTTATTATATGGCCTACCGAATCAACTCACCAGTAGTAAGATGTTCAAAAAGTTGCCAGCTGTCCTTGAGTGCACCTTCAGAAGTTTGATAATAGTCCCTCCACCGTTGACTTCTAGTTATTTTTTCAATTACAAGGAAAAATATAACAGAAAAAAAACTAAAAAAACACATAAGCACGCAGCTAACGCGTGCCTTGGCGGTACAAAGTGCCTAGCCTGTCTTGGTGAAGACTATGAAGAACAGGTAAAGGAGGGTCTTGTAAGACATGGATGCTAAGAGCTGCCAAGCTTGCGAGATGACCCAGAGTATCAGCGCACTGGTTTCCTTCACGATGTACATGCTGAATTTGCACCTCCCAAGCTTTGTGAAGTAACTCTCGGGTACCTGTCAACAAAAAATTATTTCTGTCAATTCCTGGATAGGAAGAAGAAAGAAGATTGATGATTTCCAAAGAGTCCACTTCAAAAATGATACGGCAGAATCCCATCGACCACATCATGGTGAGGCCCGAGTGGACTCGTCATAGTTCTGCTGTAAGGGGCGAGTCTTTCCAATGTGATGTAAAAATCCTCCACACCATGTTCCATTCCAATCACGAAGTAATCTGCCTGCTGACGAGTCGGACAAAACTGGCTTAACAGCTCCGTCAGTGTTGAGTTTGAGCCAGTCTGCCGGTGGTTTGGACCATCCCACCGGACTACCCCCCGGAAGTCCCTGCGTGGAGAAGACGCTTCTTTCGGCAGTCCCCGCCTTCTCTATCTAACCTACAAACTCCTACACTGCTTGATGACCATGCTCCCCCCACTCAAAGTAAGCTTCAAAAATGATTTTATTGTGCCATGACCAAAGCATCCAGCAAGCAACATCGAAAATAGTAGCCCAGTCCTCAGGTAGTGCCAGGGAGGGGGGCCTGAGATTGGAATGAACCCACTTCTCCAAGTCTTGTTAGAAGAAATTTGTTGTGAACACTCCCCGGGGAAACTGTTTCCAGAAGGTGGTCACCCACGAGCAATCGCGCATGACGTGTAGGGTGGACTCCTCCTGGCCACAGAAGTGACAACTGCTATCCCCAGCGACATGACGCGCCACACGTTGTTGGTTCGTCATGAGCTTGTTTTTGGTCAGGAGCCAGAGGAAAGAATGGATTCGTTAGGGCCCCGCTCATTTCCAAATGGATGCCCAGAGATTCGCCTGGTGATCTAGAACCTAGTCTTCGATGATCTCGTAGGCCGAAGCGAGTGTAAAGTGCCCATGTTCAGTATGAGCCCATCGAATGGTGTCTGCTGAAGGGGCCTCGGTGTCTATGGATAATGTTGCAATTTTCATACACACTACCTCAAGGAGGTATTGCTGGAATGTATGCCACATCCAGTGTCCATCATCAGTCCAATAATCCACCACTTTGCTGTAGAGGATTTCATCCGGGATTAGGGAGGTGGCCACTACTTGGAGAGGGCCCCATTTGTGCATCCAATTATCCAGCCAGAAAGAGATATGTTGACCATTGCCCAGGTGCCACGAGATACCATGGCAGACAGTGTGCCAATTCGCCGCTATACCTCTCCAAAGAGTCGAGGCCTTATGGTAGTCTATCGTTTGGGGGAAGTGGTACTGAGCAAGTCGGTACTTAGCCCGTAGAATTCGGACCCAAAGTGCATTCGGTTTGGTAAGTAAAGCCCATCCCAACTTCATAAGTAGGGTGTCGTTGGAAACCCGAATCTTCTTGATGCCTAGGCCCCCTGCGCGTTTAGGCTTACACACTGAGTTCCAGTTCACTAGGGGCATTTTCCTAAAGTCAGTAGTGGACCCCCACATAAAGTTACGCATAATGCGTTCCAGGTCATCACAGAAACGCCTCGGAAGCCTAACTGTTTGCATCGTAAAAATAGGAAGTGCTGAGATCACTGACTGGGTTAAGGTGAATCGCCCTGCTAAGGACAAGTTTTTGGCCCACCAGCCTTCTAGTTTCTGTTGAGCATGGTCGAGAATACGTTGATACGTATGACGCGTGGACTGCTCATGCAGTAAGGGCACGCCAAGGTATTTACCCAAGTTGTTCGTGCTGGAAATGGATAAATTGTGACTGAGGCGTCGCGCCATGGCCATAGGAACATTATTGGAGAAAAAAATCTTCGTTTTGGTCTGGTTAACCTTCTGCCCTCAAGCCTTGCTAAACACCTCAAGAGTACGGGCTACAATGGAAGTCTGTAAGTCGATAGCTTCTGTGAACAGGACCAGGTCATCCGCAAAGAATAGGTGAGATAAGGGTGGACCGGCAGGACTTAATTTAAATGGATTCCAATTACCTTGGTCCACCTCCATAGAAATGAGATGACGTAGCCGTTCCATGCATAGAACAAACAGATACGGTGATAGAGGGTCATCCTGTCTGATCCCGCAAGTAGGGGTGAAGGGTTACAATAATGTGCCCTGCCAAGCTACTTGTATGGAGACTATCGATACACAATTCATAATGACCTCGATCAGTGGATCCGGAATACCAATATCGACTAATGTGCTCTAGATAAAATCCCATCGAATCCTGTCATAGGCTTTCTCCGGATCCACTTTGATCGCAAAATACCCAATCCATCTGGTCTTCTTTCTCATCGAGTGAATGGCTTCTTGGGCGATGATAATATTGTTCGTGATGTGGCAACCTGGGATAAAACTACATTGATTGTCCTGAACTAAATAGTCGAGGTGTGGCTTGAAATGGTTAACGATGACTTTGGCGAGAATTTTGTAGGACACGTTGCAAAGGTTTATTAATCTGAACTAGTTGATATTAGATGGGGAGGGAGTTTTGGAGATAAGGAACAGGATGGTCTGATTAAGCTCAGGTTCCCATTTGTCTCGTCTAAAAACCGCTTGAATATACTCGATCACTCGGGGGTCAACCCTCCCCCATTGCTTTTGGTAAAAAAGGACATTGTACCCATCGATCCCAGGGGTTTTGTTTGGGTTCATTCCAAAAATGGCACTTTTAACTTCCGTGGGGTGGATCGGTCGGAATAGATTCGAAGTACTGTCCAGAGAGAGAGCAAGGAAGGTACCAAAAAGCGGGAATGCGGTTCTAAAATCTGGAGCTTGAGTGTAGAGCTGTGTAAAATATGCTCTAGCTAACTGGCTTAATTGACCTGGGTCCGTGACCACAATCCCCTGAGTGTCCTTGAGACTCACTATCCTCAATTTCTTGTGTTTGGACTGGGTCAGGGTGTGGTAATATTTAGTATTACGATCACCCTACGATATCCACTCACAGTGTGCCTTATGATGCCAAAAAATTTCCTCTTCGCTTAACACCTACAGCAATTCCCCGCTTAACTTGTCCTCCAACACTAACAAGTCCTCTTGAGAATCACGAATCATGGCTCGTTGGATACCCTGTAATCTAGCTAACAAGTGTTGCTTCCGATAGAAGATATTCCCAAAGTCTGAATAATTCTATCGTTGAAGGTGGAGGGCCAAATTGGCAAGATTCTTATTGATTGACTCCTCGGTTGGATTCCAATAAGCCGCTATGTCTTCGTCAAAATCGGGGTGAGTGAGCCAAGCGTTGTGAAAGCGAAAAGTAGAGGCTCGTATCGGGGGGGGGGGCATGCCTCTGAAGAAATTGAATGTACAGAGGACGATGTTCTGAGCCTAGGAAAGGTAGATGAAGATTGGATGTGTTCGGGAAGGTGTGTATCCACTCCATTGACCCAAAAACCCCATCTAGCCTTGCTTAGACCGATCCCTGTTTCCATGTAAATTTGGAGCCAACATAGCCCAGGTATGCAGACTACAGCCTTGAACTCAGTTTTGAAAGTGCTTATTCACAATTCTCGTGGATCTGGATCTGCCCCGTTTATCATTGAGCTTCAGTTTGGCATTGAAGTCTCCGCCGATAAGCCAGGGAATTTTGATGGATCTCCCAAGTCCCTCTAACGCTGGCCAGAAGTGCCTTTGGGTAGTAACCTGAGGACTGGCATACACCGCAGTAAAAGCAAAGAAAGTGTGGCCAGTATTGATAGTGGTATGTATAAATTGATGGTGGGAGAAATTTATAGATACATGGTAGTCTTCCTGCCATAATATCCATATCCCCCAGAAAAGCCTAAGGCTTCGACTCGGAACGAGTAGTCGAAACCCAACGTCTTAATGAACGCCTGGGCTCGAGGTTCATTAATGCGAGTTTCCAACAAAACGAGATCCCGGGTTTATAACTAGGTAGGTAATTACGCATAATCATAAGGAAGCGGGTGCCCCTTGCCCCTTGGCAATTCCAAATAATAATCGACATAAACAAAAATCTAAAAATTTAGGTACCTCCCATAGGAACGTCCGGAATCCTAACGTGTGACGATGGCTGGGCCCGCATCTCAATTGTATCATGCTTTACTCGGGCATCTATTAGTGGGGGTGCTTTAGGTGTATCAAGAGGTTCCGTACGTGTTGTGAGGCTCCCGGGCTTGTTTGGAGCCCCCGACCCCTCCACACCGTCCATAATTTGCACATTATCCTCACCAGTAACTTTATGGGCCTCCCTAAGTGGGCTTCCGCTTATTATTTCCATATGCGTGGGAATCTTAATAGCCACGTGATTTTCAGCCCCGGTAGGTTGCAACTGGATCTGGGTGGAAGAGGTTGAAATTTGTTCTGGTTGTGGGCTGGCCCGAGAGCTCTCGCCCCGGGTAGACTAGATTGGGTTGGCATTGGAACTCCTAGACCCCTTCTTTTTATTGTGTGAGGGTCCTTGGGCCTTGAAGAGAAGACCAGAGTTAGGGTTCTGTGTTGGTCCAATAGCCTGGTTTAAAGGCAGCTATTGGCTTTGGCCTATTCGCTCGGCCCGTTGGAGATTTATGGCCGTTGGAGCTGGTGTTGTCTCCATCACGTCTGATCCTTCTAACATCAGAAATTGCGAGCCTGCCTATTGAGAGGACATTGGTTTGCGGCTCGATGAAACGGTCTTCTGCTGGACAGGATGTTGTTGGGGAGATACGTGTGAAGTCGCTGGGCGCGAGCACCGTTGGACCTGCATCCATGGGCCGTAGTTGGTGGGTGTGTTGACTGGGGCCAGAGTTGGCACGATGGGGTGTGCATAGGCAGCCAAGTGCTGTTCTCCCTTCGTCTGTGGTTGCTGTTCAGGGGACGAGGACTCAGGCGCGACAGGGCAGAGTCGTGTCGGACAGGCGACGAGATCATGCCCCACGATGCCACAGTGGTAACAAAGTTGGGGAAAAACTTCATAAACAACTTGCAAAATTTCCCCATCAAGGTGGACCGCCATCTTCAATCGCTGCTACAAGTCGATTTCCACCGCAAGACGGGTGTAGCGTCCTCGATGAGCTAACAACGTAGATTCATCGATTTTCATCATTCTTCCGACTACATTTCCAAGAGCTGTTAGAATATATGGGTGATAGCGTGCAATGGGAAGCTCTGGTATACGTATCCACGTAATTGCATTTGTAATCTGGCCATGCTTAGGATGGAATTTGGACTCCCATCGTTGCACCGATAGAGCCTGACCAAAAATCATCCAAGGGCTATCTGCTAGGGCATGAAGAAAGTCGACCTCTTCCTTGAATCGAACCAGATAAAAGTCGTGGTGGAGGTCCACAACTTTGAGAGGTCCAATCGGTTTCCAAAGTGTGTGCAAGCGCAAGCTCAGCGCTTGGAAGCCAATCCTTCTTCCCAGAAGCTTGACAACCACAGTGAGACTCCATTGTTGATCCAGCTTGTCCTTGAATGAAGTGGACAACATCAGGCCTCCACCGGGTTCACAGGAAATCGAAGTGATGTCCCCCTCCTCGAGTTCAATAGGTTTATCTGCTAGCCATGGTATGGTGGTGTTTGGGGTATCCTCGGTTGGTCCTCCTGTAACTGCAGCGCTATAGGATAACGACAAGTTGATCGGCGCTTCATCCTCTCGCTTTCTTGTCCTTCCGCATTTAGCCAAGGAGCCCTCCGAATTGGGGATGCCATGGGTGAGGCCAAGCAGAAGTAGAGCAAGCCATGCGATAGCCAACAATAAATGAAAGGCCACTAAAACGAAAACGAAGACTAGATCGAGCTATCCTGGATAACTCCAGGGTCTGAACTTTGATACTTAAGAAGCAAGGATGCTCAGGGGCTCTTAATCACTTCATAACCAATGAATGAATGCCTTACTTCTAGCTATTTTTGTCAAAATCTTATTTTATTAAATTTTATTTATATATTTATGTGAGATTTATGTAATGTGTTTAATAAAACATAATATAAATACTATAATTTAAATAGAAGATATAATCCCTCGACATTGGTCTCTTGGTTGAATGGATTGGCTTCAGAGTTGTAACGTGCTATATATACTATTGCTGCTAAAGGCATTTTGGTTTCTATTTTAATTTTTAATTTTAGTAAAAATTTTGTTTTTTGAATTTTAATTTCTCTTTTTAGTTTTGGTTTTTTAGTTTTAAAAAATTACAAAAATTATAAAAATATAAAAAGTGGTTTTTATTTTCCGTTTCTGTTTTTTTTCTCCATAATCTGATTTATTATCATTGAATATATTATCTAATTATTTAAATTTTAATAAAAATTCATAATTTAATTCAACATTATATATTTAATAAATTAAAATTAATTATCAATAAAAATTATGAATTATTTAATTTTTATATTTAAATTATATGTAATTAAATTTTAATAATTATTAATAAATATAATTAAGTTTAAAATATATAAATATTGAAATAAATTTTGATTTAATAATGAAAATATATTTCAAATAAATATGAATTTTAAAATAAAATTTTAATTTAAAATTATTTATTTTATTAAAATATCATAATATTAAAATAAATATTATACATGGGATTAAATAAGTTTATTTAATTAAAATAATTTATTTTTAAAATTTGTCAAATATGTAATTATTATTAGTGATAAAAATATAACTACATTAACCTTAACAATTAAACATATTTTTTATTTGAAAGAAAAATATAAACAAAAATTGAAAACTACAAAAAAAATATCCTTGTATTTCAGTTTTCCCTCTCCTGAAAATATATCCTTATATTTCAATTTTCGCCTTCCATGAAGTAACCAGAATATTATGGTAGCACGTGTAATCTAATCAGAGCTTCGGCCTCCACTCATCTCCTTCCTGTCCCTGCAAATTTCTGCTCATAAAACAACTAAATTTAGTTTGTCTTTTGTGCAAACACTAAAGTTTGGAGATAACTCTTATGATTTTACTCATTTTAAAAAGGAATACTGATATTTTAATCCACAATTTTAGGTAAAAATTTAAAAATAATCCAAATTTTATTTTTCACATTTTAATACCTGAAAATTAATTTTCTGTGAAATATAACTTTTTTCAAGTAAAAAGATTATAAGAAGAATAAAATAACACTTTACTTGGATGAACAATGTTAAAGTATGTTAATTAATGAAGAGTATGCACGATTTATTGTATCTTAAAGTTTCAAATTGAAATTAAGAAATTGAGCACATATTTTCAACAAATCTTCATGATTTTAAACATTATATTTAATAGGCCGAATATTAATTGCAAATATTACCAGTTTTTTTTTTCGGATAAGTGATGAATATCCGTGCATTTAACACCAATTTGACTTATGCTCTTTTAGAAAATCAGTCAAATCCTAAGTAATGTTGCATTTAATGTGCTTGATGTTTTTCTCTCTTTCTTTCATCATTATTGATTCGGTTTATTGTATATGCTCTTGTTTTTACCAAAAATAATGCTCTTAGGTTTCTGAGAGTAATATTCTTTTCGTAAAGAATGATGTTTGAATATTACTCATGGCATTTTTTATAATGATTTTTTAACAATTTATTAAGATGTTCTTAAGGTTAAAGGCAAATAATGGAGAGTTCTTTCTTCTCTCTAAGTTCCCCTTCTCAACTGGGCATTTTCTATAATACGTAATAGTACCTTAGTTACGTATTAAGGATCAAACGTGAAAGGGCAAAAAAAAAAATGAAATGCAGAAAATACTTGATTTTAGTTTCATAACTTCAAATAAGCTTTTCGAAGCCGAAACGAACATGAATCCACCTCCGTCTTCACGAGTATCCTTCACGGGGATTCGGTCGAGGTTTTTCTATAGTTTTCTCAAAACGTAAACTTTCTTAAATGGTCAGGAAATCTTTATGCTTATGATTGATATAAGAAACTGCAGGAGACCTTAATCTTTATATATAGCTTCTATATCGGACTTCCCCATCACAAGACCGATATAGGTCTGGTCTGTACTAATTGGAATCCTTTTTTTACTTGAACTTCTACCCGTTGATTTAGATCATTTATTGGGTCATTTTATTATCATTATCTGGATCAAATTACGTAACTTAATCGATAATTTATTTAAAAACCCAAAAAATGTAATTAAATGTTATTCAACTTTATGGGAAAGGATAAAAATGCCCAAAAGGACAAAAAAGTCCAACATTGTCCCCCTTGGATAATACTTATTTGCAGTTTTGACTCAAGTTTAAAAACTGTTTAGCTGTTTGTGATTCCACTATTCTGGTCCATTCTTCTCTACAGTAAGATATGTAGCCTTTAGAGTGATCAAGATATCTTACTAAATAGTAATGAGCATAATAAGCATGCAGTTTTTTTTATAAGGATTATACTACATCGGTAGGGCAGCCTCATACACGAATGTGTGCAAGGCTAGATTTTCACATTTTTAGATAATTAGGTAGATTAGTCTTGTTTTGCATTGACTTCTCTAAGTCCTTTAAGGTGCGGTTATACCTTTCGGCAACACCCTATTTTGTTCAAGACTACCTGGTATAGTGAATCAAGTCACCATCCCAACTAATTTTGTATATCTAGCAAATGGACCTTTTCAAGTCTTGAACACCATATTTGCCATGATATTCTCCTCCACAATCAAATTTGACCATATTGGTGAATTTTCCCATTTGGTTCTCAACCTTTAATCTTTAAGCAAGAACATATAACTGTAACGGGAATAATCATCAACAAATGTCAAAATATATTTAGAATTGCATAATGCAACTGTATAAGGTTTACTGATATCTTTATATATTAGATTCAACAAATCAGAAACACGAGTTGACCCTTTTACCTTATTAGTCAACTTACCCTGCGATAGTCAACACATGTTCCCAGATCATCATAATCTAAAATTGAGATTATGCTTTTCTTAATCAATCTTTCAACCCTAGTTTTGGAAATGTGGCTTAAGCTTTTATCTCATACCATGAATGAATTTTCATTCATCAAGATCCTTCATTTATTGACTTGTTTAGCAAGATAAGAAGAAGCATATATCTTATTCAAAGTAAGACAAATTCTATACAAGCCATGTGACTAGAAAAATATATCATTATGTTTTGCATTAAATGCAACTATACAACAGAAGTATTAAATACAAAACATCAATCTTCTTTGTCCAAAATTGATCCAAAGATCATATAAAAAATGTGTCGTGTAAAAATCGAGATGAATCTTATAGTAAGGTTCAACTCATACATTCCCCTATAGATATTTCATCCACTTCTTTATTACTGTGAACCATCAATTTCTCCTTTTCTTTATTTGGCTTTATCTTAGATATGAACCCTATACTGTGGAAGCACCTTGATCAGATGTTCTACTATATAGCCACTAAGTACTTAATGCGATTATCACAAATCAGATTCATAAATTGATAAGCTAAGGAGTTACTTGATGGTTACGATCTTTCCTTTTTAAACCTCATATTGCTGGTTTCTTTATGTCCCTAGGCCCTTTACTAGCATTGGATTGACCAGCATCAGTATATGGAGAGGATTTAGTCTTCTATGATCTTAGTGGTTTTCATCTTTGTCTTCCCTTTAGTTGCTTCGAAGGCTGTAGGAGTAGCAAGCCTGAGTTTCTCCTCCTCAACAATATAATGGGCAATCAAAGCATTGAAGTCTCATTCTTCTTCCTACGAATAATATGTCATCACCGGATTACTAAACTTTGAAGGGAGTGTATTCAAAGTTTGGTGAACTATGAAGACATTAGGAAGAGGAATGTTTTACATCTTCAATCTACTATGAAGATGGATCATCCTTGTTATGTTCTCCTTTTACTCCCCTTCTCCTTGTATACTTTATGGATAATAATTTTTTCATCAAGGCACTTGTCTCAATACTAGGTGAGATTGTATACCTTTAGGAGACATTTCCAAGAAATTACTATGTTATTTTTGTGTCCGGAAGTCCATTAACCAGATTTTCAGGAATGGATCTTTCTTAATGATCATAAGAGTTAATTTGTTAGACCGATCCTAGTTTTCATAGACTACTTTATGACCTTTCGAGCTCATAGATTGAGATAGAAATGACCTATATATCTATATGGCCATATCAACCTCAGTTATTTCCATAGCATTCAATATATCCTCTGTTCTCTTCTTTGTATTGAAACCAGTCAGGATTTCAATGGTGATATTGATTTTATTAGCCAAAAAGGTGACTTTATAATAACTTTGATTAGATCAGCACAAATGTAGGACAACAGTGATAGTCAAAGCCATTAAATAGTATCTTTACTGAAAATCCAATCGCACATATTATGAAACACATGTGGGCTGAATACATAATATATGGAACTAGACTTCCATACATAAAAGTGATCAGAGTACAAACCATCAACTTTCATGACACTATCACCTGTGGGCAAATAGATCATTCGAGCAACGACTTTTTTCTATCCAATGCCTTTATGCATATATCAAAATC
The DNA here is from genome assembly GCA_027563915.1 of Erythroxylum rotundifolium. Lineage (NCBI taxonomy): Eukaryota > Viridiplantae > Streptophyta > Magnoliopsida > Malpighiales > Erythroxylaceae > Erythroxylum > Erythroxylum rotundifolium. The sequence goes on from JAOSBO010000001.1 coordinate 4,633,428, forward strand.
TCATGTAAGGGCAACGCCTGTAAACAGAATAACCAAATATGAGACAAGAGAGATCCCCTAATGTGTAAGTAAAACAATTCAAAATACTGATGAGAATGTAGTCACCATAGTGGCTTGTCGAGTCAGCACTCAAAAAGTCCACAAACACAAGGGATATGGAATATATCTTCGTGTTATTCTTACATTCTTTATAGGCATATCATGTGTGACAATGTAACATCAGTAAATACAAAAATCTAAATTCACAGTCTTATTGTCACACATATGTGTTCTAGACATTCTTTGAAACTTCATTTGAGAATTTAGTAAAAGAAAAATCTCAATAGAGCTACTATCGTGTATTACTGAAAACCGAACTAACCACCCAAGATACAAGAACCTCATGTATCTCCCTTATGGCAAGTTCGATGCATGAAAATTCACTCAAAAATGGCTTCGAAAGGTCTTAATTCCTTTTATGAGTAACTATCACGCAATCCCGAACATTGAACATGAGACCCGAGATACGAAAACTTGAAGCATCTCCCTTATGTGATATCTGAAACATGAAAATTCACTTGAAATCGGATTCATAATACCTTAATTCCTTTTTTTGGAGTTAAACTTTAATTTATTACTAATGTAATAAATCCAAAAAAATGGAAATTTTCACTTTATGAATTTCCAGGACCCGAAAACTGACCCAAATGACCTCGATGTGTTTTGTGTTTTTTTAAGTTACTGTAGCAATATACCGTTTCAGTTGCACGTCAATGTGAATTGCGCACGTAGATGCGCCCACCGACATTGGTGTATGCAACGCACACGCCAGACATGCATTTGGTCTATCTTTGGCCATGTGATGCACACGCCAAACTCGTCGCCTCCCCTATGCTACTGTTCATGGTCGAGGGTGTGAAAAAGGCAATTTTCGAGGAGTTTCAGGTCCCTTTTTTGCTCTCCTGGGCTCGTTTTGTCCCCATTTCTCAAGATTAAACATATATATACTACTTTCATGCAATAAAAGTCAAGAGAAAACCGAGAAACAAAAGTTAACTCTTCGAAAACCTTATAGAGAGAAAAACCAAAAAATATTCATTTTTAACCACTCGATTACATCACCACTCTGATACCATGTGTAATATGTAACAATACTTTAGCTACATATCCCAGATCAAATGTCGAAGGGAAAATTGAAGAAATGCAGAAAATACCTTATTTTGGTTCCATAACTTCAAACAAGCTTTCCAAAGACTAAACGACAGTGAATCCTCCTCCGTCTTCATAGGAATCCTTCATCGGGATGTTGTCGAGGTACTTCTACTATTTTCTCAAAATATAAGTTCTCTTAACGTGTCAAAGAATCATTATGCTTATGATTGATATGAGCAACTACAGGAGACCTTAACCTTTATATATAACTTCTATATCAGGCTTTCCTATCACAAGACTGATATGGGTCCGGTCCGTACTAATTGAAATCTATTTTCCACCTGAATTTTTAACCATTGAATTAGATCATTTATTAGGCCACTTTAGTATATTATCTAGATCAAATTATGTAACTTAACAAATAATTCATTTAAAAACCAAAAAATGCAATTAAATGTTGCTTAACTGTATGGAAAAGGACAAAAATGTCCAAAAGGACAAAAAAGTCCAACATTTTCCTCAATAAAGTTTGTTCTTATGGTTTCACATTTGATCTTTAGCTTATATCCCTCTTAGTTAGTCTCATTGTCGTTGGTCTTATTTTTGTTTTCGTTACTTTCTCCTTATCTTTGGCTTGTAGTTGTTCTTTCTCCAACCTTCTCCTTCTTTTACTACCATTCGTTCAGCTTAAACTCTCCTTCTATACCTACATGGTTGTGAACTTTTCTTTCTATTTGGTTGCTCTCTTTGGAGTTTCCAAGCCTTTCATCTATGTTTTTTCTTTCATCAATTTTATAGGCTTTGGAGTGTGTTTTTAATTATTTTCTTGGGTAACAATCATATGTTTTTTAAGTATTTTCTTAGATAATAATCATGTTTTTAAAACTTAAATTTAAGTTTATGTAGCTATTTTTATGTGTTTTGTTTGATTTTTGTTGATTAGGTAATAATCATGTGTTTGTGTTTCTAAGTATTTACGTAGGTAACAATCATGTGGTTAGGACTTAAATTTATGTTCTTGCTATTGTTTTTGAATGTTTTGTTTTATTTTTGTTTATTAGGACAAGAATTTGATCTTAATTGTATGATTTGGGGGATGTTTAATGTATTTGATAATGAATGGAGATAGGATGCTCAATTTTGATAAAGGCTTCACCAAAGCTCCTGTTGTACTCTTACACAATCATACATTATACATGATTATGCCAAATCTTGTTCTCTAGCTCCTTCTTCATCTTTTCTTTAATTTTGTACGCACGATGGTGACAAAGAGTTGGTGTAGGGTGCATGATCGTGTAATTGCCAGAATTTTAGGTCTCAAGACTTTTATATTTTTTATGTTTTAGGGTTATTTTTTGGGCAGAGCAAGTGTAGATATCCTAGAAAGAACCATAGGAGGCTCAAGAGTATAAAAAGAAAAATAAAAGAGGTGGCTAAAAACTCTAGAAAAGAGATCAAAAAGAGGAAATCCTAGAAGAACACAAGCTGCAAAATTTTCAAACTTTAGGCAAAAGAAAAGAAGAAATGCAGACTTCAAACCTCTAATGTTAGATATGGATTGCTAAACTTTCTTTAGGGATTACTCTTGAATTATTTATTAAAATTTTACATTCTTGATTTGATTTTTAATATACTTTAGAGAATAGATTAAATTATTTGTGTTGTGCTGCATAGTAAGAGATGGTACTATAATAGACCTATAAATCTTAATTAATAATAGTCAATTAAAGAGAGATCTTAATTATTTATTCATTACTGATCAGATTGCTTTAAATACAATAGGAAGGATAGTATGAGTTTTGGTAGATTGGGAGGTCACAATTCAATTCTAACTATTTAATAAGGATTATTTGGATAGATCAAGAGAGAGGGTGATCATAATTATTAGATACCTAAGGTCAAGTATGATTAAGAAGGTGAAGTGAAAACAAATAAGGATAGAAGTAATTTCTAATCTTTCATCATTGATTAATCAATTGTCTTGCTACTACTTATTTCTTCATTCAAACATTAATTGTACTATTTTTGGTTTAGTTCTTAGTTATTCATAATATTATTTACCTTAAAAAAGTTGTTACAAGAATTATTAGGTGACTAATATAATCTTTATAGGAACAATACTTTTTATTCTGTAAGATACGATATGTATACTTGTGATATAAATAAGTTTAAATTAAAATTCAAAACTTTTTGACACCGTTATCTAGGATTGATAAGTTAGCATCTAGTGTAGTTTGAGTTACCTTGATTTGAGGATATTTAACATATTCTTGTGTGATTACAGGTGCATGAACATAAGAGCAACTAGGAGTTCAGCAAAGGCTTAGATACTCACGTTTTTAACATCATTAAGCAAGAGAGGAAGATTTGAAAAGCAAAATACAAATAAGCTATAAATACATTAATGATAGAAGAAAGAAACCAAGTAGGATAAAAACCAACCCTCATGGATGTTATAAGGTCAGGGTTCAATGGCAATCAACAAGGGATTACAAAACCACCAATACAGACTAATAGCTTTGAAATTAAACCATTGAAGATATTGCAACTGATGCCCAATTTTATAGACTAGCCAATGAGGATCCTAATCCTCAGTTGGCCAATTTCTTGGAGATATGTGACATGTTTTGGTACAATGGGTTATCAAAGGATGTAGCGAAGATGAGGCTATTACCGGTGACACTTAAAGATTGAGTCATAGCGTGGCTGAATTCTCTCAACCCAAAAAACATAGTAACATAAGAACAGTTGGTATAATCCTTATTAGCTAAGTTGCTAAGAACAGTTGGTATAAGCCTTTTTAGCTAAAAATTTTTCTTTAACAAAGACTACAAAAATCATAAAGGAGAAAAAAAATTCCTAGTAAAGGGGAATTACCATACAAAACGTGGGAAGATTCAAGAAGTTGTAAAGGAGATGTCTACACTATAGCTTACCTAAGGAGTTCTTTTTGCAAATATTCTATAATAGAGTAAATTCATCCATTAAAGGTACTATTATGCAACAACTGGAGTTCTTTAATAAAGAAGATGGATGATGCTGCACATGATTTGTTAAAAGAGAATAAAAACAATAGCTATCTATAGACATCAAAAAGGAGTAAATAGCAACTAAATTTTAAAGATTAGAAGGGGGTGCTTACTGTGGATTCAACGAAAACACTAAAAACTGAAGTAGTAAACTTGGTCAAACAATTAAACAACATGAAAGTCACTTTTCCAACTCACATAAGGCAATATAGCATAGATATGAATTGTGCAATCGAGAAGGCTATGTTACAACTGATTGATTTCCAGTGGATCGTAACAATATAGAGTAGTTCAACGACATGAGAGAAAAATTATGTCAAGGTGGTAATAACCCATGTTCTAATACTTATAATCCTAGGTGGATGAACCACTCAAAATTTTCTTGGTTTAAAAATGTAGGGAATCGAATGAGAGCATAAGACATATCAAGATTTCAGCAAAATAAGCACAGTTTATTGGAATCAAAGATGGAAAAGTAAGTAGATGAGCTGAATTTCAAATTTACGAGCCAAGATGAGAACCAAAAGAGAATGAAAGCCAAGTTTTGATCAAATTGCAAAGGCATCTTCTATACACAATTTTGTAGGTTCATATAGATAATTCATTGTCTACCATAAGTATGAGGAGTCTTTTGAGCAATATGGAATCCAATCTAAGGAAGCAATTGAAGGTTATTATACTTAAAAGTGAAAAGGAGTTGGAAGAAGCAACCCACAAGAAGGTCGAGCCCCCACAAGATGTAAACAAAGAGAAGGTGGCTAAAAAGGATGAAGGAGGAAATTCCATATGTCCCTCCACCCTCCATATGCGCTATCGATCACATTTTCATAAAGGTTGAAGAAGAATCAAATGGATGTGTAATTTGCAATGTTTGTAGAGAAGTTGAAGAAATCAAACATTAACGTGTATTTTGTGGAAGTTTTGGAGAACAAGCCCAAGTATCCAAATGTTTACGAGGATATACTATCAACCAAGCAGACTTCGGAGGACAATCAAACAATCTCCTTGATGACAAATTACATCTCTTTAGTTACCAGTCACATGCCTCCAAAATTGAAGGATCTAAGGAGTTTTACTAAATCATGTGTAGTTGGCAATCTAGAATTTGTTAAATGTTTATATGACTGGGGTGCAATTATTATTCTTATGCCTTTGTCAATTCTCAAGAAATTAGTGCTACGAAATGTGAAGCTAACTTCCATGTTCATCCAGTTGGCAGATCAATGCATAAAGAAACTATTTGGTGTAGTGGAAGACATTATAGTCAAGGTGGAGAAGTTTGTTATTTTGGTGGATTTAATAGTGATAGATTTTGAAGAGGATTATAAATGTCCACTAATTGTTGGTAGATTGTTCATGAATACGAGAAAAGCTTTTGCAAGAGAATTTGACTCTTTCGATATGAAAAAATAAGGGTATCTTATTCTATAATAATTGATCAACTTATTCATATGGATTTATAGCTTTTGCAAGAGAATTTATGTATTCATTCATGTAACTTTTATTTATCCCTCAAACTTTGCCTTTTTAAGGAATTTCTTATGGAGCAAATTAGAGGAAATCCAAGCAAGTATTCAAAACCCTTAACTTGTGCTTGGTGATTTCAATAGCACCATATATCAACCGGATGCAGAAGGCAACCTTAAGAATCATTCAAAAGATTTTATAAGATGCATTAGCAATATTAACTTTACTAACCTCAAGATGGAAGGTCAATTTTTCTTTTGGAATAAGAAGTAATATGGTAGGTAGTTCTTAAGGAAAAAAACTTGATAGGGCAATAGTTAATGGCCACTAGTTAAGTATCTTTCCTAAAAGGTAAGTTGTCTTTAACAACGCCCTTTTCTCTTATTGTACCCCAATTGGTATCTTAAGCCTGATCATGAGGTAGTAGAGATCTTTTCATTTTAGATTTAACACCTATTTGGTAAATGATAAAGGGTTTGAAATGAGCATCATCAAAAAATTAAAAATAGAGATTGAACTAGTTTTAAAACTTTGTATAAAGTTATAGATTAAAATATCAAAATTTCCTTTAAAAATTATCTTTATTGTTTTGAATTACATGTTTAGTATTAAAAATTATAAAAGAAACTTATGTTAAGTTTTTCTCAAATTTTTTATATAAATTATTATTTAGCTAATTATTGTACATTTGACATTATTTATGATATATATATATAATAATCAGTTACATGCAACCTATACAAAAATAATATATTACATGCAACTTTTACAAAAATAACTTAACCAGAAATTTAATAGAAGAATTTTCAAAAAATTTAAAATAACTTTGCAAATACTTAATGAAGTTTTTTTAGAAAATTTTAATAATACAATATTCTCTAATAAATTAAAAAATTAAAAGAATTCTAAAACAAAACAAATTAATAAAGAGAAATTTGTGTGTTTAATTTTAGAATTTATATTTTGCAAAGTCAAATTTTGAAAAATTTATTATGTAAAATGATATTGTTCCTAAAAAGTATTTTGTTACACACGATTAAAATATCGAAACAATTTGTATAAACATATGGAAAATCATAGTTGTTGTTACAAAATAAAAGATATTTTATATATTTTTAGAAAAAAAATATTTTTTATTACAATATGTATGACACCACCTTATTTATTGATGTCTTTTCTTGTCTAATTATCATTGATGGCGTTTGATAGGACGGGAGGCTTCAATTAATTCACCTCTCAGCCAAACAGAAGCGTCGTCAGCATTTCTCTGATGCCATTTTTCAATCTTTTCTCATCTATTCGGCCCGTATCTCTCTCATGGACTGTATGCCCATTGGAGATAGCAGCCGTGACCACTTCTATTACAGATTTCACGACTGCGACAGGCAAAGCCTTGCGTCTTGGTTTAGGTTATATCCTTGTATGTATTTATTGTTTTTTATTCGTTACCTTACACTTGTTATTACGGCGTTCACGTCTTTGACAATTTTACTCTAAACTCAGAAGTTGATTGGATCACGCTAGTTAAGATTGAATGAGTGCCCTTAAAATGATTAGAAGCTTTGAGCCACTTCCCACGAACTTTTATGATTTGACCCTTTGGCACTATCATCCCACACTATCATCCCACATTATAAATGATAATTTGGTGTGGTGATCACATTTTTTTTTATGATTTCAGTAAACAATTTTTATAAAATAATCCTTACTAATGTTACATTAGGAGTTTTCTACTTTTAGTGTTTTCTATAAAATTGATTTTGTTCATTTTACTCAACCGATAATAAAATAAAATAAGTTAAAACTTATAAACATAGGAGAATAGCAATCTTATATTGCTGAACTTATACAACAATAATAATATTAAGTA
>JAOSBO010000001.1:4654977-4665060 GCA_027563915.1 Erythroxylum rotundifolium
TCGAATTCTTGTTTCCTTGAGAGTTATACCTACACTTCTTCTTTTACATCAAATCAGTAACCAAAAACACTCATAACCAAAATACTATAACTTCACATTTCCAGATAAACATTTATGAAATTTCTTGAAGTTCCTTGCAGCAGTATTCTTGTGTAAAAGCTGACATGAACAGTGATGGATGTATTTTTTGAAGAAAATTTTCAACCATTTCCCTGTCCATTAGGTTGTTCAGTGAAGGTGCTATCTTTAGTCTTCAAGAAGGCATCTTCAACATAAATATGCTATCTGATAAGAAAATTGCATTTCAAAGCTTAAGCAAAAATGATTCATATCTATGGCATTTGCGATATGGTCATTTGAGCTTTAAAGGTTTGAAATTGCTAATAGATAAAAACATGGTTTATGGCTTGCCTAAAATTTCAAAGCTACACAAGGTGTGTGAAAGTTGCATATATGGGAAAATGCATCGACTTCTATTAGAAACTTGATGTTGTTTATGTGTTTTTTCTGAAATGATGATGATTAAATCTTGGATTTGATTGTTACAGAAATGGAAATTGCAAGAAAAAATAAAGAAGACACTCAGAATTTATTTGGTTTGATAGCACAAAGCTATTTACGTCCAAGGATCAATCACCACACCAGATTTTTACCAGGATAAAGAAAGGAGAAAAAAATACAAGAGATTGGGTGTTTACAGAACACATGCAAAAGTTTTTCAAAACTCTCTAGTTCTTTCAGTATGTCCTCTAGCACTCTCTGTTTTTTTACTCTCTTGTAGAATCAGATGATTGTGTACATTTATATCAGCTGAATGTATTGTGTATTTGTAATGAACTCTGGTCACGTAGATATACTGGTCTTTTGTTGTGAGTTTACGCTTCTTTTGTTGCATGTGTTGCATGTGTCATTCACATGCCTTTAAAGTCTCAGCCTTCCTCCTTATATTCACGCATGTTAGACCATTCCTTAATGTTTAATGAAGTGCTGCGTTTTATATTTGCTTGTCTCCACATGTGCTTGTCACGTGTCTGACTTCTACCTCCTTTGTGCTTTGCTTTTACTCACTAAGTCACAGATTGTTTTTTATCTTCTTCTCTTCTTCGAAGTCTCCAGAACCTATTCTTCATTTCTTCAAACACGTTCATCTCGTCTGAAAAAAATCCCCAATTCTTGTTCTGAAATTCGTAAGTTGCGTTGAGGGTTTGTGGAGAATGAGTGATTTCCATCACAACTTCCATTTCCAAAGACATCATGGAGAGCTAAAACACCATAAGAGCTAGTTCATGCTGATATATACGGACCTACCGGGACTCCTTCACTCAATGACAGCAGATATTTAATTCTATTTGTTGGTGATTACACAAGAATGATGTGGGTAATTCTTAAAGCAAAATTCAGAGTTTTCTCTACATTTCTTCACTTTCAGCGAAGATGTTGAAAATTTTTAGAACAGATCATGGTGGTGAATTCACTTCTGCAAAATTTCAAAACTATTACAAAGAGAAGGGAATACAAAGGCAACTTACAGTGTAGTACATTCCTCAACAAAACGAAGAAAATCGAGCAATAGTAGAGATGGCTCGTAGCATAATGAAAGGCAAAGAATTACCAAATACTTTCTGGGAAGAAGTAGTCAATATTGTAAGACATTTTTGCCCCTAAGGATAATTTTGTCTTTTTTTCATTAATGGACAGTTATTAATTGCGATTTTATTTTTCAATAAATTACCGGTTAATTAACGCAATTTGATCCAAAAAAAGGTAATAAGGTGGCCCAATAAATGATCTAAATTAATAGGTCGAAGTCTGGGTAAAAATGGGTCCCTTTCAGTGTGGACCTGGACCTTATTGGATTTGTGATAGGAAAGCCCGATATAGAAGCTTATATATATAAATGGGGGGTCTCTTATAGTAACTTAAGTAATTCACGAGCATTCAGAGCTCTGACTCGTTAGGACCACTCGTGTGTTAAGTGAACTGCAGAAAGACCTAGATCTCGAGCCAGTAATCATTCTCAACAAAGGAACTAGGAGATTTCGGGCACATTTGGCAACACAAAAAAGCGTTCAAAGTTTTGATTGAACCAAAATCAGGTATTCCAAATTTCTTCATTTTTAATCCATTCACGGACGATCCTGGGTGCGTAATGAAGTCTGTTTTACGCGTTACATGTGGTATCAGAGAAGTTACGTGACTGGATTGGCCAAAATGGAGATTTTTTGTTTTCATCTCTCTAGTTTCTCTCTCCTATTTGTGAGTGATTTTCTGGCTATTTGGCCCAAATAATCCCATAGAAGTGGTTTGAATGTGATTTTCCATGAAAAATGGGTCAAAACTGGCCAAACGGAGCAAAAAACGGAGCTCCAGATCACCTGAAATCGTCCCTGCCGTTCGGGGGCGACGGAGACTGTTGGGCGCGTGCACCGCCCCCGCTACAGTAGTGGGGGAGGCGGTGACGCAGGGCATATGCGGTGCACGCGCCAATCGCGTCCTGCCTCCTGGAGCCACGTAGCGCTGCTCGGCGCGCGACGCATGTCACACGTGGACCACTGTCGACGCGTCTATGTGTGTGTGGCATGTGGCGCGTCTGGCGACGCGCGCCGACGCCACGCACATGATGTGGCACGGCTGATGTCAGTCGTCCGGACAAAAAAAAACAAAAAATTTTATATTTCCCATAAGGATGCCCCGGGGTGTTTTGGGTCAGTTTTCGGGTCCGGGAATTTTATAAAGTGAATTTTTCCATTTTTTGATTTGTTACATTAGTAATAAATTAAAGTTTAACTCCAGAAAAGGAATTAAGGTGTTCCGGATCCGATTTCGAGTAAAATTTCATGCTTCGGACATTATATGAGGAAGACACTTTGAGGTATCATGTCTTAGGTCTCATATTCAATGTTCGAGATAGCAAAATCGTTAATCGAAAAAGGAACAAAGACATTCTTAAGCTATTGTTTAATAAATTTTCGTGCAACAAACTTCCCATAAAGGAGATGCTTGAGATTAGCGTGTCTCAGGTGGTAGGTTCGATATCTTGTAATGCACAATAATTCAAATAATGTCTTCAGCACAAGTGTGTGACAATGAGACTGTGCATTCGGGTTTTTGCATTCATTGAAGTTACATTTTCACATATCATATGCCCATAAAGAATGTGAGGATGGCATAAAGTTGTATCCCTTGTGTTAGTGGACTTTCTGGGATACTAACGAGAATGTAGTCACCAAAGTGGCCTTTCAAGCCAGTATTTTAGATTGTTTCACTTGCATGTTGGGGGATGTCTCTGATTTTATGTTTGGCTATTCTGCCCAAAGGTGTTGGCCTTACATAACGTTTTGAGATGTGCATAAAGGCATATGATGGAAGAAAGTTGTTACTCAAATGCTCTATTCACCTAAAGGTGGTAGTGTCATAAGAGTTGATGGTTTGTACTCTGATCGCCTTTATGTTTGAAGATTTAATTGCATATATTATGTATTCAGCCCAAAAGTGTTTCATAATATGTGTGATCGAATTTTCAAGAAAGATACTGTTTAATGGCTTTCAGTATCGCTGTTGTCCTACATTTGTGCTTATTTAATCAAAGTTACTAAAGAGTCACCTTTTCAGTCAATAAAATCAGTGTCATTATTGAAACTCTAACCGGTTTCAATATAAAGATGAATTAATTAAGGTAGGTATGGCCATACACATACATACTATCTTCACTTACATCCACGAGCTTGAAAGCTCATATAGCAGCTTATGAAGTCCAGGATCAGTCTGACAGAGTAGGTTTGACGACCATCAAGAGATCCATTCTTAACCATCTGCTTAGTGAACTTTCAGACACAGTCATAGCGAAGTAATTCTTGAAATGTCTCCTACAGGTACACTGTCTCATATAGTATTGAAACAAGTGTCTTGATTAAAGAGCCCTTCTCTATAAGGTGTACGAGAAAAGGGGGATTAAGGAGAACATATCAAGAATCATCCATCTTTACAGTAGACCTTCACATTCCTCTTTCTGATATCTTCATAATTCACCAGACTCTGAATACACTCCCTTCAGAATTAAGTAAGCTGGTGATGACATATCATTGCAGGATGGGGAATGTGACTTCTTTTCTTTGATTATCCATTGTGTTGCTGAGGGGGAGAAACTCAAATTTGTTACTCCCACACTCCTTGAAGCTATGAAATGGAAAAAAAGATAAAACACGCTAAGATTGAAGGTAGAAAGATTGAATCTTCTGTACGTGTTGATGCTGGTCAATCTAGTGCTAATAAAGATCCAAAGGACATGAAGTGACCAGCAGTATAAGGTCTAAAAGGAAAGAATGTCAATATCAAATAATTCCTTCGCTTGTCAATTTATGAATTTGAATGCAATAGTCATATTAAGTACTTAGTAACTATATAGTGGAATATCTGATCAAGGTGCTTCCACAGTGCATTAGTTCATATCTAGGATAAAGATAAATAAAGAAAAGGAGGAACTGATAGTTAATAGCAATGAAAAGTGGAAGTAATATCTAAGGGGATGCATGTGCTGAATATTATAATAAGGTTCATTTAAGTTTTTATATGATACATTTTATATATATGATCTTTGGATCAATTTTGGACAAACAAATTTAAAGTTTTGTCATAAACACTTCTGTTTTACAATTGTGTCTGATGCAAAATATAACGGTAAAACTTTCTTGTCATATGACTTGTATAAAATGTGTCCTACACCGGATTAGATACATGCTTCTTCGTATCTTACTAAACAAGTAATGAAGAACTTGATGAATGAGAATTCATACATGTTGTGACATAAAAGTTTGAGTCACATTTCTGGAGCTAGAGTTGAGAGATTGATCAAGTAAGCATTCTCTCAATTATAGATTATGTTGCTCTGGAAACATGTGTTGACCATTCCAGGGGTAAGTTGACTGATAAGGATATTGAAGTCAACTCACGCTTCTAACTTGTTGAGTCTGATACATAAGGATATCAAAAGACCTTATACAGTTGCATTTTGCAATATTAAAAGTACTCTGGCATCAGTGATGATTATTCCCATTACAGTTATAGGTTGTCGTTTAAAGTCTAAAGGTTGAGAACCAATTGGGAAAATTCATCAAGATAGTCAAACTTAGCCGTGGAAGAGAATATCATGGCAAACATGGTGTTTCAGGACTTGAAAAAGTCCGTTTGCTAGATGTATAGAATAAGATGGCATAGTGACTTAATTCACTATACCAGATAGTCTTAAGCAAAATGATGTGTTGCCAAAAGGCAAAATAGCACCTTAAAGAACTGAAAAAGTCGATGCAGAACAAGACTAAACTACTTGATTATCTAGAAGCGTGAAAATTCAGTCTCACACTCATTAGTGTATGAGACTACCCTACCGAGGTGGTATAATCCTTATAAAGAAAATTGCATGCTTATTCCGATCATTGCTATTTATTAAAATACCCTGACCACCATAAAGCCTACAGATTTTACTGTAGAAAAGGAGGGATCAGAATAGTGGAAACACTAACAGCTGAGCATCCACAATATGATGTCTATGAGGATGGTGAGCCCTTTGGCCCTTGGGATGATAACAGGCGGGATACTGCAATTATTATGTATCCATCACTCATACAGTTAAATTTGGTGGATTTAGGTTTTTATACCGTACCTGTATAGGAACAGGATCTCATACCTGTTTACACAGAGTTTCCTAAGAGTATAAGACCTAATTCAGTTACGAAGATCCACCAGATTGAGATGTCCTGTGGTCCCATCTGATATCATAGTTTATTAGGTGAACAAGACTCTAATATTAGACATATTAAGAATCTAGTTACTTCTACAGAAGCTGTTTCTGAACCCAATGCAGAATAGTGGTGGGTTGCAATGACCCATGGGATGTAAGCCATGAAGCAAAGTAAGGTCTGGGAGTTAGTTGGTTTTGTAGCGGAATTGTAAACTATCAGTTGTAAATGAAATTTAAGTCCTAAAGGATTTCGGGATAAGGTTCAGCGATTTATGGACTCGCTATATTGCCTAATGGTTCACTCAGGGAGAAATATTAACTTTTAGTATTACTTTTCTCTCGTATCTTAGATGGATACATTTTGAGTGATTAAGGCAGTTGTAGCGCGTGATGATAGAGGGTTACATCAGATGGTTGTTAAAACCGCTTTCCTGAATAAAGACCCTTATAAAATGGTCTATATGGTACAACCTGAAGGATCTCTAGATCCTGATGAAACTCACATAGTTTGTGCATTATGCAGATCAACATATGATTTATAGCACACCTCCCAAAAGTAGTGCCTTACTGTTGATGAGGTTATGACCTCTCTCAGCTTCATGAGAAATAAAGTATAAAGATGCTTGTACTATCAAATCAGGGGGAGCAATGTTATTCTCCTATTACTGCAAGAGGATGACATATTACTCGTGTCAAATTGCTTGATCATGTTGTATCAAGTTAAGCAACTTTAGGTCAAGAACTTTGACATAAAGGATCATGATGTAGCATCTTTGCCCTAGGTATACGGATTCACCAGGAAAGATCTTAACACTCATAATACCTCTCACAGAGTGCATACATTAAGTAAAAAAGAGAGGTCATGAGGAATATTCCGTATCCTAGTATGATTGATAGCCTAATATATGCTCGACTATATACTAAGAAGGACATTACATTTACAATTTAATTATATGGTCAGTATCTGGTTAACACAGATGTAGACTATTGAAATTCAGTCAAGTGAGTGTTGAGATATTAAAGAGAATCAAGGATTATGTATTGACATATAGAAAAGTCAATAACTAAACCTCGTAGGGAATTAGGATTCAAGTTTAACTATGTGTCCGGATGGTTGAAAGTTCACTTTAAATTACAGTCTAAAATTGCAGATGGTATAATGTTGTGGAAGTGTATCAAGTAGATACAGATAACTTCCTCAACCACGCAAGCATATTACATGCTGTAAGGCTTCTTCACAGACTGTTTAGATCAAAAATTTAATTTCCGAGTTGTCTGTGGTTGATTCAGTGACTAGATCTATACAGTTGTACTGTGATAATTAAGTTTCTATGTTGTTTAATAACAACATTGCATATCACAGGGTCTTAGCATTTTGAGATCAAATTCTTGATCATAAAGTGGTTGACACAAAAGGTGACACTGAAGTTTGGAGCAATTAAAGATTGACCAATTATAAAGCGATTCTTTAACTATAGGACTTTGCCCACTTGTACTAAAATACAAGTATACAGTATGGGTGTTTTGAAGTCCTTAGACACTGTTAGTTAAAGATTGTCATATCTGCTCCATGTACATTTGTATGTTGTAAAGTATTATGACAGTATGATAGTTCATTCATTAATGGTGATCATAATTTATTCGCAGTACTACCTGTAGTCATACATTGTCATAATACATATAAAAGTCTTAAGATTTGTGTTGATCTTAAGCATTTTAAAGGTCATTGGGCATTTATAAAGATTGACCTTAAGCCTATGTCATTAGACACATACAAGTTTTATATGGATATATCTTTACAGCTTCGCATGACACAGGGGGATATAATTTTTAAATCCCATACAGGTTTTTTCTAATGCTGTTTAGCATTCAATGAGAGAAAATAAGATTTTTCTGATGCAGTTTAACATAAAGCTGGAGAAATCGAGACCTAAGATGAAGATGATACGTATTAGATCATAAAGGTATCATCGTAGTCTGCCACACTCCATTTTCTGATTCATGTCAGTAAGGTATTAGGCATTCGTGATTGTATTGGATCTGTGTCACTCATGACACATGCATCTGATACTTTCCGATATCGAAAGCCTTATGGGATAGAATGTTGGACTTTCATTGCCTTTTAATCAAATGTTTTTAAAATTTTAAATTTAGTCGACTAATACAGTAGCGTGACTTAACCGGGTTTTTCAAATTGTTTTAAACTAAATTCAAACTACAATTAATACCTATCCAAGGGGGAGATTGTAAGACATTTTTGCCCCTAAGGGTAATTTTGTCTTTTTCCTCATTAATGGACAGTTATTAATTGCGATTTTGTTTTTCAATAAATTACCAGTTAAGTAACGCAATTTGATCCAAACAAAGGTAATAAGGTGACCCAATAAATGATCTAAATTAATGGGTAAAAAAAGGGTCCCTTTCAGTATGGACCTAGACCGTATCGGCCTTGTGATGGGGAAGCCCGATATAGAAGCTTATATATATATAAACGGGGGGTCTCCTGTAGTAACTTAAGTAATTCACGAGCATTCAAAGCTCTGACCCGTTAGGAGCGCTCGTACGTTAAGTAAACTACATAAAAACTTAGATCTCGAGCTAGTGATCATTCTCAACAAAGGAATCTCTGGCGCATTTGGCAACACAAAAAGGCGTTCAAAGTTCTGATGGAACCAAAATCAGGTATTCTACATTTCTTCATTTTTAATCCATTCACAGACGATTCTGGGTGTGTAATGAAGTATGCTCTACGCATTACAAATATTGCCATCTACATCCTCAATAGATCTCCAATCAAAGTTGTTCATAACAATACACCTTGTGAAGCTTGGTACCAACATAAACCACAAGTGAACCTTCTCAAGGTTTTTGGATGTCTTGCGTATGCTTATATTCCTTCACAACAAAGAAAAAAGTTTGATGAAAAAGGAGAAAAATATATCTTCATTGGATATAGTGATGAGTCTAAAGGATGTTGACTTTGGAACCCAAAGAATAACAAACTTGTAATCTCTGTATATGTTATCTTTGATGAAATGGGCTCACAGAGTTGGGAAGAGAAATCAATACAAAAAACACTAACTTTGCAAACATTACCTTGTCCAACTATAGCTCCGCAAGATCAGGATCCTCAACCAAGTGCTACTCAAAGTGAAGTAGGAACTCTAAGCACAAGCACAAGTTCAAGCTCCCCAACAACTTCAATTCCACAAACAAGTCCTTCAAACGAGTTTTACTCTTCATTAGAGTCACCTATAAGAAAGGTACGCTCATTAGCAAAGATTTATGAAACTGCTGCAGTAGCATTTTTTGCATGTGAGCCACAAAATTTTGAAGAAGCTGTAAAAGATGAGATTTGGAGCAAGGCAATGGATGAGGAAATAGAAACCATCGAGAAAAATCACATGTCGGAACTAGTAAATCTACCTAAAGGCAGGGAAGTGATAGGTTTGAAGTGGGTTTATAAGACCAAATACAAAGAAGATGGTTCAATTCAAAAACATAAAGCACGGCTAGTTGCAAAAGGCTACTCTCAATAACCAGGAATTGATTTTAACGAAACTTTCTCACCAATAGTTACCTTATATGTTGATGATTTAATTTATTCTGGTACAAATCCAATGATGGTGAAGGAATTTAAACAAGCAATGATGAAAGATTATGAGATGACAGACTTGGGTCTCATGAAATATTTTCTTGGCATTCAAGTCCAACAATCTATGGGAAATATATTTATTTCTTAAGAGAAGAACCTTGAAGATTTGCTTAAAAGATTTTAGATGGGCAATTGCAAGCCAATTTCCACTCCATTTTTAGTGAATGAGAAATTACAATTCAATGATGATGCACCAAAAGTTAACACAAAGATGTATTGCAGCCTAGTAGGTTCCTTAATCTACTTGACAAATACAAAACCTAACATTGTCTACCCAGTCAACTTAGTAGCAAGATTCATGCAAGAACCAAGCAAACTACACAATGCAGCAACAAAGAGAATTTTACGTTATCTCCAAGGCATAAGGAAACTTGGCATCAAGTATGTAATAGAAAAAGAAACAAAGCTTGTTGGCTATTCGGATAGTGACTGGGCAGGAACTCTAGATGATCGCAAAAGTACTTCAGGATATGTGTTTTGCTTAGGAACTGAGATAATCTTATGGTCATCAAAGAAGCAAAAAAGCATTGAATTCAGCTGAAGCAGAATATATTTCAGCAACAGATGCAGCATGTGAAGCAGTATGGATAAGGAGACTTATGTCAGAATTACAACACAAAGAAGACACCCCTACAACTATCTATTGTGACAACATGTCCACTATAGCAATGAAAAAAAATCCTGTGTTCCA
>JAOSBO010000001.1:4688054-4700223 GCA_027563915.1 Erythroxylum rotundifolium
TATTACTGCTACTACTACTACTATTAATAATTTTATTATTATTATGATTATTATTATTATCATTAATACTACTACTACTATTACTACGATTATTATTATTATTAATTTTCTTCTTCTTCTTCTTCTTCTTCTTCTTCTCATCATCATCATCATCATCATGATTATTATCATTATCATCATCATTATTAATTCTCTTATTAATAATAATAATTTTCTTATTATTATTATTATTAATGGACACCTTGCATATTACATTCTTCAATCTTTGTGTTCGCCAGGTGTTTTTGCATAATTAACTTTTGCTTAAATACTATTATTATTATTATTGTAAATGTATAAGGTGACAAGGAAGAAGTTGAGTTTTAGAATACTATAATGCAAATATTGGAGAAATTTACTCCTGAATTCATGTTTTTACACAATGTGAGAATTACTATAATCAATATTCACACACAACAATACTCAAATTGGTACCTTATATATGGTTCTCAGATACATTCATAGTATAGGGGTTCAAACAATGGGATAAGATGCTCGCATGGTTATTCCATAAAGTCCTTCCTTAGCATCAATGTTTCTCTGCATCCTTACTTATCCATTTTCACCCATTCTGTGCCCCATGAGTTCTTCACAATCCAATAGTCGATGCCTTACTAACATTGTACTCAACGAGCGTCACGTCGTGATTTAGATCAGTCCCACAATCTCCGATAAATATCTCACTCTAGTAAAGCTTTAAATTACCTCCAGCATTAATGGCAACTGATATTGGTTGGATGGCAACTGATATTGGATGGTTTGCCACATCCTTTAGCAATATTGCTTCACTTTTTGCTGGTGCATCTTTGTAGCTAGTAATTTTAGCTACGTGGATGACCTTTGCATTAGTGTTACATGTTCCATCTGCTACCTTATAGGGACAGTTGACTCCAGCTATTAAACCCTGATTTTTCAAAAAGATTTTACACAAAATTTTTAGCATATAATAAAACAGAAATTGAAGAATTCAACCGTGCAATTAGAGTCATTTCCACCTGCAAATTCATTCCTTAAATACCTGCAAATTCACCTGAAAAAAAGTGAATTAATAAAACAATTTCCTCAACACCTACCATTGTCAAAGACAGAGACAAGTTATAAAGTCAAAAACACATGTAAACAAATGACGACGGTAAGTATGGTTAATCCAAGGGATGGGATCCCCATAGTGATGCATCGAAAACCAAAAGACAACATTACTAATGATAAAGTTTAAAGTGAAATAGATATATAATACAATGCTTGAATATAGCTACTGCTTCCAAGGATGTCCCAAAAATTATTCAAATTCATGTTATTAACAGTATGTCAATGTTTTAGCAACTTCACTGAAAGCTTTACTAGTTAAACATCGTACTTAACCCAATCTTGATTTAGTTATGTTTTGCACCCTCTTTTCTATATATGATCATCTTTTCCCAGCCCACAAGTTGTATGTCAATAAACAACCACATGACCAACACAATTTTCAAACTCAATATTAATTATGTGGTTTTCTTTTGAGGGAGGGCTAGAAGTGAGTAATGTAAGCCAAGGTAAGCCTATTGTATAGGCATTGACAGGGCACTTTCAAAGGTGACTATGGAATGTGGTCCTATTAAAGATCATATGCTTGTCATCTCCTTTGAATATGTTGATTTACTATCGTAAGATCTACTATTTGAGGTTGATATGAGGGATGTTGATTTACTATTGTAAGATCTATTTGAGGTTCATGTCACATAGATCTCTTCACAAACCTTTGCTATTAAAGATCACATACATATATTTTAGTCTTTAGATATTAGATAATTATAAGTGTAGTTCACAAGTCATTTAATTGTTAGTAGTAGTAATACTAGTAAATTATAATAAGGCATTGTTGCTTTTTATTAGTCTAGGGCAAGTTAAAGTTATTTATTAAGTGAATTAGAAAGGAAGGCAGCCTTGCTAAAAAGATCATATGTATTTGTTGTTGGTCTGGTGTAGTGGGTTGGTGTACCCTTTTAGCCATATGATGCAATTTTTCAGTCATAGAAGTCATCTTTGGGGGGTTTAGGGCAATTCAATTGTTTGATTTACATGTTAAGATGATATAAAAATTTAAAGACTATAGCCCGTATTAAACTAATCAATGGCCCTCTTTATAAAATAAAATACTAAAGTTAAATGTCTCAAAATTAATTGGTAAGAGTTGGAGTTTTCTTACATCACATTTTACATAAATTAATTATGACCTTATTTTAAATCAAAGGCTTAATAAAACTCCAAAGATGATTTTGAGGGATTTAAGAGCATACTTAAATTGTATAGGATGTTATACTTCACTTATTAATTTATATACAATCTTATTACATGCATGCCTAGTGGATTTAAGCTTGCCCCTTAAAGATGACACTTTTCAAGATTAGCAATGTAGGTTATTGTATGATGTTATCCTAATAGGCTTTTATGCCTAAAGACTTAGAGATTATGGATATAGCACTAAGAAGATCTCCTCAATCTCATGAGGTCATATAATATATATTTCCAAAAGAATTATAGTTATATTTGCATTCTTCTTCTTCATCTAACTTCTACATAAAAGTTTCAATAATTAAGGTAAAGCGCATGATACATAATAATCCCCTTTTTGTTAGCTGTTGATATACAACTTTGAAAATTTTACTTACTTAAGCATTTATTCCTACTCAAGTAACACATTATTAGGATTCAGTAAAAAATTTATTCCTACTCAAGTAACACTATATTAAGATTGAGCTCTTTATAAGAATACAAAAATGGATCCTCAAAGGAGCAACCCCTTTGTTAACCCCACTAGAACATCCCTCATATCAACCTCAAATTGTAGGTCTTACAATAGTAAATCAACATATTCAAAAGAGATAACAAGCTCACGATCTCTAATAGGATCACATTCCACTAACATATATTTACTCTCCTTTCCTTGTTTATATCATGTAGATCTCTTCACAAACCTCTGCTATTAGAGATTACAACTTTGTCTTTAATCTCTTTGGCCTTCTTTTACTTATTATCAATCAAATGGACCCACAACTTATCTTATTCTCTATCCCTCATAAGTTATTTAGAACTTCGTGTAATTATAGAAAGGACTTTAATGTAACTAAACTCATCTTATAGAGCTCTAGCTAAAGAATTGTTGATAAGGCCATGTCGATGGGAGGATCTCCTCTTATGATGTTACCATTCGTACCAAATTTAGTGAATCTGATGTTTGAGATAATTGACAGTAATAAGAAGAAGATATATGAGTATAAGGTTAAGGAGTTTGCAATGTGATGCGTGCATCTGAGGTAAATCAATACTAAATATCAACTAAACAAGTTCACTTATCGTTCTTATAGTATACTCTAATAAGTATGAGTTTTAATCTAACGAGGGCTACAAGTACTAGCATTAATCATCTTTCTATTATCTAGTCTAACAAAATGAATGACTTGATTAAAAAAATAAATTCACTAGTTTAAAAGAACAAACCAAAGCAATAGATAAAAATGAATCAATCAATTGACAATCAAGATCGTAATGAAAAATCTCCTTAAAACCTTTTTATATCTAAATTTATCTTGATTCAATGATTAGCCCTAATTTCTTGAACTGATAGAATTTTTAAAGTTACAACTAAATATAACCCTTATCTTTAAGTTGACTAACTAAAATCTCTTTCTGATTAAAATATGTAACAATGCTTTAACTTGTTTTATTAAAAAATCCTAGAAGATTTATATGGTCCTATCTCTAAAATTTCATACAGATCTTATTATTCTTGCCATGATGTATTCATAATATAAGATTTCTCAATCCCTTTATATGAAATATGAAATTGAATTAATTTCAATTTAATCACAATAAGTAATCATGAATAATCCTTAATAAAACTTAAGTCTATCACTCTATCAAGAAATCAATCCAAACAAACACTAGATTTATCCCATTTTAATTCATATTAAGGTAAAATAAATATAACAATAATCAAGAAAGAAAATAAGATAAAATAAATCATTCTCATAGATCTTAAAGTATTGATATTCTTTAGTCGAGTCTTGATGGAATCCCCCCTTTTGTCTTTAATATTACTCCTTTCTTATCTCAAGAAACTCTTTCAGCTACTTTTGAGTATTCTGTCCTCCTTTAACCTCTCTATCTATTTATACATAAAATCCTAAAACTTTTATAAAAATTATCATCAATATGTGACTATGTAGGTCTATATTGTGCCTATGTTGGCTTAGTAACTTGATAATTAAAACCTAAATTACACATTTGAAGGTTAACTTGAGGACACAGGTCTGAAGCCTAAGAATATGAGTCTATCTTTAGTGCATGTGGTAAATTCTTGAAGAAAAAGAATGCACTAGTAGCTTTCATGAGTTAGATATAGGTCCATATTTGATTGGTATTCGAAGAATGTAGGTCTATATTTGATCTATATTCCTTTAAATCATGCTAAAACTTCTCCAACTTGGCTTTAACTTGTCCAAATTCATGCTTTCTTCACTTAAGAGATAACATAAGATCTGCACACAAAATATAAGCTACATTGAGTACCAATAAGGATGGCAATGGACCAAGTTGGGGCCGGCCGTTATGGCCCGTGGCTCGCGCGGGCCAGGATGGGCCGGGCCACTGTAACATCTCATTCCCAACTGACATATGCACATGTGTCCATCGGATACACGTGTACATGCTGTCAGAAATGACATGTAAACTATCTTACCTTCACTGTACATAACATGGCATCATACACTAAACCATTAATCACACATTTTCTAAACCCAAAATGTTATCACATTATAACAAAACCATCATTTACATTGTTCATATAGTACAATATCATCCCTGTTTATACAACATATTCTCATGAATTTAAACAACTCAGTACACACCGAATACTATAAACTCAAAAGAAACAACTATGTCCTCAATCCCAGCTGACCGACCTTGGAGCCAAATCTGACTGTAACAGCTGCACAAAATATGCTTCTACAGAGTCTTAGAAGCTAGGTCGTCTCACTCTCGAACCTGAAAAGCAACAATGCAATTTTGATGAGTTTTGCGAACTCAGCAAAGTAACCATCCTCGATAGTTCACTTATGTCATAAAATAAGATCAATTATAATATGTAATCATACAATTCAAATCCACTTGACAAGTATCAAATACTATCACAAATAAATCATTTTTCAGTTAAACAGTTCAATCATATAACGACATTCACACAACTTTGCAAATCATTCAATGAATTCAATTTATATGCGGATGCGATATGTAAGAGACTCACATTCATTTTTTTTATTTTGTTATGACTGTGTGCTTTTATAGTATCCCGAACTATTGGGCTCAATTAGTCAGTCAGTGACTCATTGATCACAGTGAGCCATAAAGCTCTTATCAGTAACAGTATCAGTAGCAACACCAGTCACAACTCCTTTATATTACATGCATCGAAATAAAGTGCATGCCACAATTTAGTCATCAATTTCAATCACTTTCATTTGCATTTAATATAACAGTATATCAGTCACAGTATCATTTATAGTAACAGTCACAGTAGCAGTGGTCATTGGACTAGGTCCGACATTCAACTTCTTAGTTGAGAATCAGAAAAATCACTTAGGCAGACGCATTTACATTCAATCAGCACTTCCAATATCATTCTCACGCATCAAAATGCCTCAGACAAATATTGTCTGAAATCCAGTACACAATCAGCACAATTCAGTGCAGTTCAATAATGTACAAAATAATAAGGTGAGACCATCTTAGGTTACTCACAGTATGCTCCAAACAACTATTGCCTTGAAGTACCGGTAATGTCTAGATGTTGTCGTTCAATGCATTCTTCTATACAGACAATACATTCACATATCACAATATTAAACAATTATGTATTCATTTATGCACATTCATGTATACTGAATATATACAATGCATGTTCATAACAATTCTAGGTTTCTTATCATCAATATAGTCATAAAAATCATTCAGATATCCACATTCAATTTATTAACTCAGATTTGTTTAAAGGTATACTTTCGGGTTTATTTTGTACAATTAATTTAATCTAGAAAGTGAAGGAATTTGATAACACTTCCTTCTAACAAATTATTCTGCTATGTCTTAAGTCTCTATTTCTACCAAGATCATTCAATTTGGTTCATTATTCTATGAGTTATGCTCAAAATATCGCAGACTGTGCACATTTGAAATTTTAGCTAATGTATGATTATGCATTCAAGTTGTACAACCCATATCTCTCAATTCTCATATCTAAAAATTACAAACTTTATACCAATTTAAAGCTAAGAGAATAAGCTACAACTTTAGTGTAGAAACCTTAGCCTAATTCGGTCTACATCAATACAGTTTATTCAACAGCCACAAGACATGTTTTCTATCCCTGGTAGTGCTGCAACCTAGATCAAGACTCAATCTCATGCTAATTTTGATAGTCTTAGAGATAGAATTAAAATTCAACTTCTTCAAAAAAATTGTAGACATATATCTCTAGTTTAATCTAAATTAAGAATCAACTCATTTAGAAATCTACAAATCAAGATATAATCAAAATACCAAAGTATGTTCAATGAAAATTTTCCAATTCATAACATTCCAGCACATTGCCTCTTTTTCATCCTAAATCCATTAATCAAACATGTCATTATCAAAATTCTATCATGTACAGTTGATGACCCCTTCATTTTTACTTCAGTTTCAGTTCAGTAACATCAATACATAGTTCAATAATTCATGATTATTCATAAAGCCTAAAACAATACCTATTATATATCTTTCCATATCACATGTTCTGCATTTTTTTTCCAGATCTTCTTAAGCGGATTTAGGGTCAGTATTGCATGGACATTTTGACATAGCAAATGAAGAATTTAGGCAATTCATCCTCCTAAAAAATTGTTCCTATATGTCTTAAATGTCTAGTGACATCAATTTCATGTATTTTGGTTCAGTATCATGAAAGTTATAAATAAAAATATATAGACTATTTTCATACCTCAACAGAACACAATTTTCAACTTCAAGCCAAATTTCAAGACTCTTAAAGATAGATTCCAAATTCAATTCCTTCATGCAAAATGTATCCCTAAGTCTCTGGTTTACTCTAAATCAAAATTCATCCAATTTGGGTATTCACAAATCAAGTTATAGCCAAAATACAGATGTATGTTTAGTAAAACACTCCATATAAAATATTCCAACACACTTTAATCATTAACATCATACATAATTCATCCTAATTCATCATCATCAATTCTCTATCATAACATGCTATAAACACTAATCATTTACTTACATGATTAACTCCAATTCCAGCTCGAAATGAGTTGAACCAAGTTTTCTCCTGTTGAATGTTACACCTAAGGTGTTAGGTGTCATCTAAAGGAATAGCCATGTATCTTATGGCATGTTCAACACTTATCAAGCATAGATGCTGCCATATGTTAACATTAAAGCTAGGTCACATGTCACTCCAAAATTGGTCCACTTGTCACACAATAATTTGTCCATTTGTCAATTAATTACTAGTCCATTTATCCCACAATGATCGATGCCAAATGTCACTCAATTGTAGGCTAAATCATCCAAATTTTCATATATCAATTTATCCTATTACTTGGCATTTTTCCTAGACCAAATATACATTATAATCCCTTAATTTTTCAATTATATCAATTAATTCCAAATTTACTACTTGTACTCAATCATACTAAAATTCAAGGCATAAACATGTTACAAAGTCGGCCGACCTGTGGCCCGCTCGGGCCGACCATGGTCGATCGCCAAAAACTGGCTGGGTCGGAATTGCCATCCCTAAATACCAAATCCAATAAAAATCATCCAAGTATCACAAAAATACTCTTAAATTTATGCTTAAAGCATAGTCTATTTAGTACTTGTCAAATTTCCCATACTTAAGCATTTTATTATCCTCAAGTAAATCAATTTTATCACTATTAACTTAAAGCATTTTATTATCCTCGAGTAAATCAATTTTATCACTATGAACTTAAATAGATGGTAACTCTAGGAATCAATTTAATAAATCAATCGGATCAATCAAGACTCTAGTATTCATTCAATTGCAAAGTTCATTAATTTCTTAAGGGTTTAGCTACTTGCAACAAGTTATAAATCAATTCAGTATAACTCCATAATCCTTCAAACTTGAACTTAAACCTATAAAATTTAACATAATTCATAAAGCTAATGTACATAAGAAAGATGCTTCAAGTTTCAAATATTTTCGTAACCCTTATTGAAAGAAAAGAAAAAAAACTGACTTTAAATTAACAAAGAAGCAATTAGGGGCTTGTTTGAAAATTCACCCATCCTTTTTATGTGAGAGTAAAAAGCTTGCTATGAATACTCCTAGATACTTAATTAGCTCAACATTTCAAATGGCTACAAACACCACTCTTCAAATTCAACCTTTTCACTTTGTTTAATGCTAATGAAATGAATATACTTTATGCTAAAATATTCACATATTTTTCTATCGGATGTTAAAAATGCTTTAAAATAATTC
Organism: Erythroxylum rotundifolium; assembly: GCA_027563915.1. NCBI lineage: Eukaryota > Viridiplantae > Streptophyta > Magnoliopsida > Malpighiales > Erythroxylaceae > Erythroxylum > Erythroxylum rotundifolium. The sequence continues at coordinate 4,696,642 of JAOSBO010000001.1, forward strand.
AATTTACAATCCAAATTAAGTATCCATTTATAAAAGTAATGAAGCAAGTTGAAATTAACTTAATTGTTAATGCTCATGAGTAATTATCCAGCGAATCAAATCATAATAACAACCAAAATTATGATGAATCTCAATCAATATTCTTTCAAAGTTAAAAATTATTCTATAAGTTTTATACCAAAATTAATAAGCATACCCTCCCTTACACTTAAGTTGTACATTGTCCCTAATATACATGACATACAAGTATAACAAAAACTAAAAAAATAGGGGAAAGGAGGAAAACTTCCCTGATGATAAAAGAATGTCAATGTTGTCCATTGTTATGAATAATCCTTAACCTTTAATCCAAGCTACTGGCTCACTCTTTAGAGACATACAGGGATGTCCTCTACCACATGGAAAAACATAGATTCATGATAGATACTTTATTGTCTATATATTTTGCAACATTAAACTAAATCGCATTCCAATTAAGATAATCTCAATATATACTTAAATACATCACTTTAAAAATACTTTTAGCTTAACATGTATGCAACAAAACCAACATCAAGCAAAACCATACTAAAACTAATGCTAAAGATCTTAAAAACTATTAAATTGAAACAAAAACTCTTAAATCATTGAGTTGCTTTCTAATAACCACTTATTTATGAGTTTTTGTAAATGAAATTTTTACTCAAGACTTATCATAAGCTCATTAGCTTCCAAATATGTCACATTCTCTATTAGAATAAGGTTATCCATCTTTTCTTCGTCTCTTTATATGATACAAGTCTCTAATGGATCCTATATAATTATCTCTTTCATTATATGAGAATTTTAGCATCTACCATATTTATAATGAAACAAGTGTCATCTTTTTCAAAGGAATATCTTATGACATAATTAAGATATCTTAAAACCTACTTCCTCATCCCCTACACTTAGGACTAGCTTCTCATCATGCATATCTAATATAACTTTGGTTGTAGCTAGAAAAGGTCATCTTAAGATTAAGAGAACCTCTACATCATCAACCACCATCTTCTATAATGCCCTTAGAATACTCAATTGATCTATATACTAATTGAATGCTCATCCTAGTTAATTTAGATTCATTTAATCCTAACTTCTTAAATATGTTATATGGCATCAAATTAATACTAGCTCTTACGTCTGTGAATTCCCTTTCAATTTACAGATTTACAATATTACAAGGAAAGATAAAAATCCTTGGATCTGTGATTTTTTGGTTAGCTTGTTTTGTAAGATGGCAGAGCAATTCTTCATTTAATGTGACCACTAACATCTCCTTAAATCTCTTCCTATTAGAAAGGAGATCCTTTAGGTACTTAACATATTTCGGAATTTATAAAAAAAACTTTAACCAAAGGCATTCTAAGATGTAATTGTTAAAAAAGCTTTAGTTCATCCTATTATATTGTTATATTAGTTTAGCTCAACTGAGATAGATATCTCTAAAATTGGAGAATCAACATATCCACAACTGTATTGTCTTTTTCTTTTTTAGTTTATCTGTATAAAAATAATATAAATGAGACTTTAATAACTAACAACTCAAAAACTTACCAAATTTATCTTTCTTTCTATCTCTCTTAAATTCGTTTAGGTATGGAAATTTTGGTTGGTAATATTTGACCACTTTCTTCTTTAGCTTCTCCTTCTTGTCTTTCTTCTTCTCCTCATCCTACATTTTTTATACAATAACCTTTTTTCTCTTCAACTTTTAACATTTCTCTACTTCTCAAGGACATCACGTTTACTTACTCCCTCGAGTTTAGTTTGGTGTCATTAGGAAAAGTACCTAACTGCCTTTGATAGACAAACTTAGTAACTTTTCCAATCTGGTTTTTAAAATTATGGATGAAGGCTTGTTGATTTTGAAGAGAAACTTCATTGCTTTGCAAGAGATCCTTGGATACAGTAACAAAATTTTATCATGAGCTTTTCAAGACCTGGCTTCCTTTCTTACTGTTGTTATCATTGTAATTTAGGTAGAGCTTGATTGTTTTATGAAAAGTTAAGATGGTTTTTCTACCTTACATGATTAAGTATTTGTATAGGAATTATTCTAAGGTCAATTCCTCATAAAATCAACTTGTTTAATCAACTATCCTATATTATAAAGCACTTGACATTTATGAATAGGTGTACACCACCGTAAATATCACAATGCACCACTCATGCAATTAAGCTACCAAATTCATATCGTCAAACTTTTTGTTCAAAGCTTCCAAATCTGCCTTTAACGTTTTCATCACATTAACATTATGAATACATATTGATTTTGGCTTTTGCCTATAATTACCTTATTGTTAATTATGACCATATTCTTAATCAACTTTTATAGAGAACGGTTCAATTAATTGGTCAAAGGATTAACTGAATTTCTTTCCTATTTTTCTTTCTATATTACTTAGAAGTTCTAAATCAAGTGGTCCTACCAGAAGATGCATCAATCAACTATTTGGATAAATAACTCATTCCATTATAAAAAAGTTTGCATCTAAAATCTCAAAGTGAGTCTATGTTATGAGCATTTCCTTAACAATTCCTTATATCTCTCCTAAGTGTCATAAATATATCACTTTTTAATTATTGAAAAGAAAAGATGTCATTTTTGAGTGTCATTGTTAGTGTTAAAGGAAAGTACCTAGCTAAAAACTTCTCAGTAAGAACTGTCCAAGTGAAAATAGATCTAAGAGTCAAAGATTTCAACAGTGATTTAGCTTTATCCCTTAATGTAAAAGGGAACAATCTAAACTAAATCGGCTAAATTCTTAATTTGTTACTAAAAAAATTTTCCATCCGTGATAGGGAAGAGAAAAAACAGGTAGTCCTGGATATAGGACACCCCGCTAATGAGATTAGAGGGGTGGGAGAATGTGGCAACCACCCCGCCATTGTAAATGGCGGGGTGGTCCTAGGTGGCCACCCCGCCTATGTAAATGGTGGGGTGGTGTGGTCCACCCCGTCATTTCAAATGGCAGGGTGGCCTGGCCACCCAGCCAGCTGCAGCGCCAGAGCCAGTCAATTTTGGCTGGCTCTGGTACCACCCCGCCATTATGAATGGCGGGGTGGTCTTTAATATGCCCTTTATAGACACCATCGAAGAGGTTCTTCGGTGCTTCTTCTCTCGTCTTTGCTTCTGCTTCTTCCAATTTCTTTTCTTCAGTGCTTCATCTCTGCTTCTTCTGCTTCTTGATCTCTGCTTGTGCTTCTTCATCGTCTTCATAATTTGCAATTGTTTAATTTCAGAACAATGGCTTCTTCTTCACAAAGACCAATTCGATTTTGCTTTTATTGGGGGGGGGGGATATGTTACGATTGTCAGGGTTTTGTTTTCTACAATCCCCAACATCCACAAACAACCGTAGCAGTTAGGCGAAAAATCTATTTCATTGAGTTGGTGGGCAAAATATACAAGTTGATGCAACTCGAGCAGAATGCATACACGCTAAAATTAAGTATGTGAAATCCACAAACTGGTTGGGCAACTCGACTGATAGATGATGATGATTTACAACTCATTTATTACTTTGCAGAGCAGATGCCCAAGTTTGAAGCAGAAATTTA
>JAOSBO010000001.1:4721655-4731815 GCA_027563915.1 Erythroxylum rotundifolium
CAGAATCGAACGAAGACATTATTTATTTTAGTTTCGGAAACGCAAGTACCTTTTTTTTAATAAAGAGATTTCTTCGATGATTTATTTACTTTATAATTAAAATATTATAAATTTTAAATAGTATTTTATTTGTTAATTTAAATTATTTTAACAAAATATAATAAGATTTATTGTTGTGTTTGTGATAGAGTTTATACAATTATTTGGCCCAATTGTCCTAAGAATTTATATTAAATTAAAATAAACATAAAGATGTCGCAAAAGTATAATAAAGTTACTTTAAAAAAGGTATAATAAAAAGTTTAGTCGCGTAGCCAATATGGTTGCGTTCTCATACTTTGCTTGTCGTTTAAGCAAGAGGTAACTTAACCCCTTGGAGTGTAACAATTGAAAGAATGCAAGTAACCTCATTCTATCTCACACACCATCCCCTGGCTGGCTGTGTAAGGTGGAAGGAATATGCAATCGACGGGTTCAAGAGAGGGATGTAAAATGTGGATTTGCCTGCCCTAATTTTGGCTCGAGTCGATCACTACGAGATGATTATGATTGGCCCGATCGAGCCATAGATTAAGGTCAGATTGATCACAGGCCGACCCAGCTTGACCTAAAACTGGACCGTTATTTTAAAAACGACGTTATTTTTGACTTTTTTTTAAAAATTAACATTTTTCTTAAAAAAAAAATGATGACCTAGGTTAACCTAGCCCTCCTGTGGCTGACCCATCCATTGATAAGTCTAGTTCGAGTTGGGGGAAACTATTACGATTATATGTATATATACGAAAGCTATAATGCTTCTCCTTGAAATAAGAACAGAGCGAAGAAATGCCTTCCTTCAGCTCACATCGATCATGCTTAGCAGGGCGAGAACAAGGCTAAAATGAAACAAAAATATCTATACATAAATGGCTTAGAGTTCTTATCCACCAACTTGAATGCGTACCAAAAGAATGCTTAAGATGAAAATGTTACAAAAAATAGCAGTATTAAAATTGGAATGACTTAATTGAATGCAAGGCGTGCGAAAAAATCACTGCCCTAATTCAAAAATCCCTTTCTATGGAGCAACAGGACAACGGGATCTGACTAAAGTTAACGCCTTCTTTACCAACTTCGATGCACTTCAAACGGGTAGAGTAGGAACTGTCTTCGAGATTAAAAGCAAAGCAGAAAGATGCAAAATTTGTGTATAAGACAAAGTACGTGTGTAAGGTGTTGCGTGTAAGATGTTTGTATGTAGAGGAAAATGTTTGCGTGGGATGGAGCAAATAAAGATACAAAAGAGATGAAGAAACAAAGAAAGTGAACAATGTTTTCGGTGGTAGTTGTGTCATTGAGTAGATGAGTAACTCCTTTATATACTAGAAACAATACATATGTTGATAATAGGAACTAAAGGCTATTAAAACAAAAAGGAATGTTGAAGCATAATAACGTAACAATGTTATTGGAGTTATTGGGCTGATAACGTCATAAACATTATTAGCAACTAAAATTTTGGAACAACAACACTAACAATCCAAATTTTGATAAACAAACTGTAACAATTTAAGAGAAATATGAGCAAACAACCAGGTGAACTAAGTTCTTGAACATGGTATCCAAAAAAGTTGGAGACAGAACCTGCTAGAGAATTAATAGCCTCAAAATGTCTTGGTCTCATGATCGCTCTTGAGAGATAACCCAATTACTCTCATAGGAGGGTGGCTAGCCCCCCACAATCATGTAGGTGAGTCCATCAAGTATATACTGCTCACACCACCCAAACTTGAGCTATGGAATTCATTAAGGATTAAACATTCTAACATCATCAAATGCAGTAAAGTCATGCTAGGGGACACCAACAATTGAATATATCTCAGTAATATTCCACAATCAAAGTACAAGTAGTCACCAAATAACTTCATTTAACCCATTGAACTCGGTTTTCCAAGTCAGGTGTCCATTATGATGTTACTACACCATTGGGTTTAACCTCATCCCTTTAGCATGCTTTGAAACTAGTTTCCTACTTAAAACTTTTGTAAACGAATCCGCTACGTTTCTCTCTGACTTGACAAAGTCCAGAGAGATTACATCATTTCTAATTAAAGTTCAAACAATTTTATTTCTTAATATGATATGTTTACTTTTGCCATTATATGCATTGTTCTTGGCAACATGAACGGCAGCCTGCAGATCACAGTAAAGGAACATAGAAGAAATTGGTTTTTCTAGGATATTTGCTAAAAGATTCCTTAGCGACTCAGTTTCCTGTCTTACTAACTCCAAAGCCATAAACTCAGCCTCCATTATTGATCTCGCAATATATGTTTGCTTGGATGATTTCCAAGACACTGTAGCTCTTGCTAAGGTAAAAACATAACCATTGGTAGAGTGTATATCATCACTCTCTGTAACTCAGTTAGCATCAGTATACCCCTTTAATTCAGGAGGATGACCACTAAAAGATGATCCATAATTCATAGTACATTTCAAATACCTTAACAAATGAATCAATGCATTTCAATGCTCTTGACTAGGATTATGAGTATACCTACTAAGTTTATTCACACGGTATGCAATATCAGGATGAGAATAGTTCATTAAGAACATCACACTACCAAGAATTTTAGCATACTCAGCTTGGTTTACATTCTTACCAAGATTTTTCTTTAAAGCAACACTAGCGTCATAAAGAGTCTTGACTGGATCAACATCATAGAAACTAAACTTCTTTAAATTTTTGTCAACATAATGAGTTTGATTCAACCTAAAACTAGAGTTAGTCCTATCAACTTTGATTTCCAAAATAAATTCCATAGGTCCAAGATCTTTCATATGAAAAGAAGACTTTAGCAAACTCTTGGTAATATCAATGATAGAAAAGTTAGTACAAAAAGTAAGCATATCATCCACATAAAGTGTTATGATTATACAACCATTGATATCAGATTTCAGGTAAATGCAAGAATCAGCATCACAAAAGGTGAAACCATGTTTGAAAATCTCACATTCAAATTTCTCACAATATTATTTAGGAGCTTGTTTAAGTTCATACGAAGACTTAACCAACTTACACACCTTTTACTCTTGACCAGGCACTATAAACCCCTTGTGCTGGACCATATAAATCTCCTCATCTAGATCACTATTCAAAAACAACTGTTTGGTGCACATAAAGTTTAAATACTGAGGCAATAGCAAACAACATCTTTATAGAAGCAATTTTGGTAACAGGAGAGTAAGTGTCAAAAAAGTCCAATCTTTTTTTTGTTTAAAGCCTTTAATCACAAGTCTTGTCTTGAACCTCTCAATGGTTCCTTTAAGTCTCAATATTTACACTCTAAAGGCTTATACCCTTGAGATAGATCAACTAAAACCCAAGTTTTATCAGACATGATTGACTCTAACTCACTATCTATGGCTTTCTTCCAAAATTTAGTATCCACATATCTCATTGCTTCCTCATAAGTTTTAAGATCTTCCTTAATAATATAAGTCACCAAAAAAATATAATCCATCTCCTCAAGTTTTGTTACCACAAAGGAAGTAATAAAATCAGAACCAAAACTTTCTTTTGCTCCTCCTTAGTTTAACAATTTCCTCTTCCTCTCTATGTCATCATTGGTAGAAGGACTAGGGACAAAATCTTTAGGAACTTACACACTCACTTTTATAGAAAATATATCCTCAAAGAACACTGCATCTCTTGATTCTATAATTGGTCTGTCAGTGTTAGATCCCTCTTATTTAGCCATAAATCTATAGGCAACACTATTAGAGACATCCTACAAAAATTGAATAAGCAGTTTTAGGCCCAATTTTCTTCCTTTTATGTTCAAGTAGAGCAATCTTAACAAGACACCCACACTTTTCAAAAACGCAAGTTATGTGGATAACCTTTCCAAATTTCATAAGGGATTTGATCTAGTTTCTTATGAGAGACTCTATTTAGAACATAACAAGCTGAAGGAATAGCTTCTCCCCATATAAAATCAGGTAAACCAAAGGAAATAAACATTGCATTCATCATATCCTTATGTGGTCAGTTTTTCCTCCCGGCTATTCCATTTTGTTTAGGTGTATAAGGGGTTGAAAACTCATGAATAATTCCAACTTTTACACAATAATTAACAAGAAAATTAGTACTATACTTACCACCTCGATCAGACCTTAATATCTTAATTTTCCTTTCTAATTGGCTTTCAACCTCACCTTTGTATTTCATAAACATTTCCTCTATATCATTTTTGTTTTTCAATAAGTAAATCTTAGTAAATCTAGAACAATCATCTACAAAAGTAATATAATATCTCATGCCTCCTTTACTCATACAATTCTTAAAATCACCTGAGTTTGTGTGCACTAAGTCCAACTATTGTGACTCTCTCTCGGTCACTAACTTAAAAGGTTTCTTAGAGAATTTAGCCTCAAAATAAATTTGACATTTTTCCATTTCATTAGTGATTTTGTTAGTTAACAAGTTTAAGCTTTGCATCCTCTTAATTCACCCCACATTCACATGATCAAGTCTAGAGTTCCATAAGTCTAAAGACTCAACAATATAAGCAGAAGAAGTAGATGCATTCATTTCAACGTAAAGTACAAATAAACCCCATTACAAAATCCTTTTCCAACAAATTTCTCATTTTAGTCAGAACTAGCTTATCAGAATCAAAGGTTAGTTTAACACCGACTTTGTTAAGCAATGTACCAAAAATCAAGTTTCTACGTATATTAGGAACAAATAAAACATTTTCTAATGCCAACACTTTTTCCAAAACTGAGTTTGAGATGACTTTGCCAACTCCTTGGATAGGAACTTTGCTAGAGTTACCCATATATACAAATTCACCATCAGCAGCATCATTCAACTCCTTGAATAAGTCCTTATTGATGCAGATGTGTCGTGTTGCTCTTGTGTCAATGATCCACTCGACCAAATTTCTAGCAAGGATGACTTCGGATGCCATAGTAACAATGATCTCCTTGTCATCACCAACTTCAACCATATTAGCTTAAGGTTCACTAAAGTTCTTCTGGTTATCCCGTTGGTATCCTCGTCTGATTTCCTTTACCGAATTGTCGTGGTTTCTATCTTCAACCATATTAGCTTGAGGTTCACTAAAGTTCTTCTGGTTATCCCGTTGGTATCCTCGTTTGATTTCCTTTCCCGAATTGTCGTGGTTTCTATCTTTGGCCTTTCTTCTCATAGTTGATTCTAGCTTGACAATTGGCAACAAGATGGCCTGGCTTGTGGCACCACCAATAGTCACTATCAATCCTTTTATGCTTAAACTGACCCTGCTTGTTGTTGAAAAACTTGTTTTGTCCACCATTCTTCTTGAAGTTATTAACATTTCTATATTCTACCACATGAGTCTTAACAGTAGGGACAAGGGTGAGTGTTTTGGTCTTACCTTGTGTATAGTTTGCATTCTCAATCTTTACATGTCCTATCAACTCCTGAAGCTTTATGTTTTTCTTTACATGCCTTAATTGGTTTTTACTCATTCCATGAGGTAGGTAGTTTCTCAATAAGGGCATTAGCTTGAAACAACTCACATATGTTCATACTCTCGGTAAGGATTTCAACAACTAAATTTTTATACTCATTTAGTTAGTCCATAATAGGCTTATCATCAACAATGGTAAATTTTAACCACCTAGCAATTGCATATTTTTTAGTACCGACATCATCCATCCCATATTTCACTTCTAAAGCATTCAAAATTTCCTTAACAATTTTGCACTTGCAGTCGATATCAAACAGAGGGTTGATCATATGGTTGAATAACATCTCCTAATGGTACAGTTATCTTTAGTAGTCTTAAGGTCGGTATTGTCACAGGAAATCTCTTAAAACAATACATAATCAATTTTGTATTGTTGAAAGTAAAAAAGAATTTTTTGAAACCATTTTTTGAAGTTTCTCCCATCTAAAAGCTTTAATTTAGTAAGGTCAGATATAATTTTTGGGGCCATAGTGAAAGAGACAAAACCTATGTGGGGAACAGTAAGTATAGAACCTATGTTTGTCTCATTCGCAAACATCATACTTCCAACTTATATAAATTAAATACATAGTAGCAAAAAAATGCAGAAATTTCCAACAACCAGTAGCAAACCCGAAAAAAGTATTAAGTAGAACACTACAATTTCCGACAACAGTAGTAACACAATGAATAGACTTTTCGACTTAGATTGCTAGAGAAAATAGCAAATACAATTAAAATTGGAACGACTTATTTGAATGTAAGACGTCGTGAAAAATCACTACTCTAAGTCATATATTCTCCCTCTACGGTACAGTAGGACAACAAGATCCGACCCTAGGGTTAATGCCTTTTCCACTAACTTCGGTACATTCCAAAGGATAGAATAAAAACTATCTCCGAAATTAAAAACAAGGCAGAAAATGCAAAATTTGTGCATAAAACAAAATATGTGTATAAGGTATTGTATTTAAGATATTTGTATGTAGAAGAAAATGCTTGTGCAGGATCAAACAAATAAATATACAAAAAGATGAAGATAGAAAAAGACGATAAATCAGAGAAAGTAAACAATATTTTCGATGGCAGCTGTGCCATTGAGCAAATGAGTTCCTCATTCATTTAATAAAAACAATGCATACGTTGATATTAAGAATTAAAAGCAACTAAAACAAAAAGGAACGTTGAAACATAATAACGACTGTTACGTTATTGGAGTTATTGGGCTGATACCCTTATAAATGCTATTAGTAACTGAAATTTTGGAACAACGATACGAACAGAAAAAACTTGCGATAAATTAATTCATTTAATTCGTAGCAACAGATCAGCACTTCTAACGATTGGCTAATAACGCGAGTGCTTGTTAACTACCATAGTATGAAGGGAGAAAGTCACGATATAAAGACAACAATGATGTTGTCATACTAAATGTCTATTCTCTCAAATTGATGCACCCAAATTTAACATACAAGAACGCGTAAGCAGAGGCCGAAGAGAGGAGACAGGTTAATACAGCCAAAAAACCGAGTTAACGAATAGCTAGCAAAGCCTATAATAAAGTTTCACCTCTAGTTCACATAACTAACAGTATCCGAGCAAGAGCTAGGATGAGCTAATTCATCACGTAGCTTCCCAGCATAGGGCTTCCAAAAAAGAAGAGAAATGGACAAGGTTGAGCCGCAATGATGTATGTCCATTATCTCCAAATGATGCACCAACTTTCACCACGCCATTGAAGATCAAAGAAGGCTACGAAAGTCCTCTTAGATACGGAATACATGGTGCCCTGCTCTCGTGTCTAACAAGGTTATCAAGAGGGGTCGGCAAATGGACACAAGAACCAAGCGTCACAGCGTCAGAAATGAAACTAGTCCCTGCAAGCCAGCAATCAAACCAAAAACTTGAGTTCTTACACATGGTTCACAAACGAAGTATAAGATTCCACACAAATAATAGCAATTTTGATGAGTAACACACTAAAATGGAAATGATCGCAACTTTTCTATCATTATTCAGGAGTCAATCATGGGGCAGAAAAAAGCACATTTTCAGTGAAACTGATGAGCGTCGCCACTCCTTTATTTTATAGTGATAAAGCATATGTTCTACCCAGAAGAGGATAGAAGCTCAAAATAAATTGGAAAACTTATCAATCATTATGGGGACCAGATCCAAAGTAGCCAGCCCTTTTTAGGAACCAAGATATCTACAAGCAAGGGGACAAAACATAACTGTTCTCAAACTACCCATATAGAAAACATGTCTGAAACATAAATAAGCCTAATGTCCGGCCACAACCCACAATTACACTAGTACATTATATAATTCAATAAACCTCACTATCAAGTGGCAGCAATATTTATATACAACTAGTATATGTCAAAGTTGATCAGACTGGCAGCTCAAGAACTTAACATAACCTTTGATAGGATAGTAAGTTGTCTTTTACCATTTTATTCTTCAAAGTCGAAACTATCAACTATGTTAACGTTGAGTGAAAACTAAATGCCAGTACTAACAAGCACTTTTGAATTTAAATTCCAAAGACTAATCAAACAGAAAAATGAGGCAATGAGATAAAGTAACCAAAGGAACGTATGCAACACTCTAATCCAATAAAATATTGCAGTTCGGCAGATACTAACCAGTACTTAATTAAGCCATCCCAGCTACAAGTTGCTACTTTACTTTGTTCAAGAGGATGCCACTCACATCCGATGCACACCGACTCATGACACTTCATAGTCCTGAAAACTTTGCAACTCTTCCAATCCCAAAACCAGCACTTACCTTCACCATCTCCCGACATAACGAACCGTCCATCTGGAGAGAAATTGACTTGACAAGCATAACCAGCAACTACATGCCCAGCAAATCTCTTCTTCTTATTTAACTGAAATCTTTCCCTAGTGCTATATATGAGAATCTGGTTGTCCAAACTCTGTGCTGCAAGCCAGTTAGTGTTTGGATGCAGAGCAATTGATGGCATAGAATGCATGTGAGGCTCACTGATATATTTAATAACAACCGGGATCCCAAATTCCCATACACGGAGTGACTTATCATCACTTGAGGTAACAAATCTCCTATTGTTGTCCACAAAAGTGATGGTATTCACAGCTCCCAAGTGTTGATCGTACTCCTGAGTAATCTGCCCAGTATTTATATCCCACTGCACAATCTTCTTATCACTCATGCCTGCCAATAATACATTCTGCTTGTCCTCATCTGGATTAAGTCTAACCACATAGGGAATCTTCCTCGTCGAAAATGTCGATATAACTTGCCCAGTCTCAGTATCCCAATACTTTATATTCTTATCATATCCAGCACTCAGAAACTTCGTCCCATCATTTGAAAAACAAATATCCCTAACCCCCATCGAATGACCCATGTATGTTCGCATACATTTACCAGAATTAAACACATCCCATATCTTCACCTTGCTATCCATCCCCGCCGAGAGAATCAAATGCCCATATTTGGGGAAAAACCTTATAGCATTAACGCCCTTTGTATGGCCACTCCAAGTGTGCACCAATCTCTTGGGTATATAACAATGATCATTGGTGGCCTTCGCGTCCTTAGGTGGCGCAAGCCATGACCTTCCTTGATAATCTCTTTCGTCCTTCCCATGAAAAGTACTCTTATCAACAAAGCTCTCACCTCTATCACCGCCACTCCCTTTCTCCTCCTTCTTCTTAGCATACTCCTCTGCATACTTCTTCTGCTCTTCAGTCAATTCGGTTTGCAAACCCTCCTTCTTACCCGCCCATGGACTCTTCCTGTTCTTCATCAACCACGTGTCAGTCGCCGGATTCTCAACTTCCGACATATCGACAGCGGGGCCAACATCCTCGCCGTCACCACCGTCCTCCTCCGACTCCTTTTTCTTCTCAATTTTCCTCTTTTTCTGCTCATGCTGTGGTATATTATAAACCGAAATCCCGTTATTCTTCTCCAGAGCATCTAAATCACCGACATATTCATTACCTGAGGGATCTGCGGCGTAGCCATACTTGTAAAATGTGTTGTACTGCTCGTCGAATACGAAAGAATCGATATTGGCATTCTCGACGAACCCCAGCTTGTGATTGCGCATGCCTTGTGCTATACCGTCCTTAGCGTAGGGGTGCTGCGGACCGTAGATCGGAGCCCAGAGCTGGTCATAGGTTGGATTGAAGGAGATGGCGTGTTGAACTGGATCGATTGGTTTGGCTAGGGATTGGTGGGCTTGAGCCACCGTGAGAGCGAGCATCGTGTCGTCGACTTTGGGGGCGGTCGACTTCGCCGGGAGGAGGCGAGGGGGAGAGGAGTCCGGGGAAGAACTAGGGTTCTGGTGCTCAGCGGCCGTCAATTCGTCGTCGTTGTCGTCCTTGTATGTTTGTAGAAGATCCATTGGAACGCCGAGACCTAAGAATGTGAGACTTGGGTTTGAATTTAGTCGGAAAGAATTAAAGGTCCCGATAGAATATAGTATAAGATAAATACAACCTAATAATACGTATATAATTTTTTTTGTTAATTATTTAATATTTGTTAAGTTTGGAATTCATTCAGATTTAGGAAAAGGACGAGGGAAACTGAAAAGTTTGCTTTATGTTAAGCAGCAATTCCTTCCTTAATAGTGATTAGTTTCCAATATTTCCGGCAGGCAGACTCAGATTGCTGTTCCGT
>JAOSBO010000001.1:4808764-4825266 GCA_027563915.1 Erythroxylum rotundifolium
GTTATGTCCTTTAAATTGATTATAAAATAAAGAATATTATATAAATAAAATTAAATAAATTGTTTCAAGTATTATTAATTTTTAACAATTATTAACATAATATATATCTCCTTGAATTACTAATGTAAATTAAAAAGTGATTAAATGAACTTAAGTATTATGTTAACACAAAATAATAATTTAATACAACTAAGATTTTATCTATACGCCAACAGGAGTATACGTTAAAAGAAATCGAAATACCTTCTTCCATTGATGTTTTTGGTCGAAAAGTTTGCATTTTTTGAATCCTTTTAAGTTCTAAGTTCCAAAAACGATGTTATACCTTTTCAAACGAGAAAAGGAGTTTAAGGACCCTATAACTCGTCAAGAAAAAACATATATCAACGTGCTTTCATCAAACACATTGACTATTACCACAAAACAGGACATTCATATCCATTATTTACGTAATGTTGGACCATTTATAAATATTAAAACTACCTAGAATATGAAAATTATCACATTATCCCATTTGGTCCATATTAACTTGGTATCAAATCCTAATCCGATCTAAATATGTTATATGAATTATGACGATAGGTCATCTTATAGTTAAGTATTATCTTCCATGTATTATAATATATTATATTTTGTATCAACCCAAATGTGGTAACATTACTTAATAAATAAATCCCATGCAAAATAATCAATTTTCTCAAAATTCAACAATGTGCACCGTAATATGAGAAATATTATAAGAGTTTCATGAAAATAAAATTGTTCATACAATGAAAACTATATAATGGAACCCAATCATATACTAACAACAAGATCCTTGAACTTCATTAGTGGCATGCTGAGAAATAGTATAAGAGTTTTATGAAAATAAAATTGTTCATACAATGAAAACTATATAATGGAACCCAATCATATACTAACAACAAGACCCTTGAACTTCGTTAGTGGCATGCCTTTTATTAAAGGATTAATTATCATCAATTCAATGCTAACGTGTTTAATGAATACTTTCTTTTCCATAACACGTTGCCTTATAGGTAAAAACTTAATGTCGATGTGCTTACTCCGACTACCATTCTTGTTGTTTTTAACTAAAACAACAGTAACTAAATTGTCACAATATACTCTTATTAGCCTAGAAATGGAATTCACAATTCTAAGGTTATATATGAAATTCTTTATCCATATACCATATGATGTAACCTCAAAATAAGAAATAAACTCAGTCTCTATATGGTGCAAGTAGTAGTCAAAGACTACTTATTACTCTGCTGAGATATGGCTCCATAGGCAAACATGAAGATATAACCTAATGTTAATTTCCTTGAATTAACAAACCTAGCAAAATTTTAATTTGAGTACCCTATTACCTCTAGATTATCGATTCGTTTGTACATAAGCATGTAATTTTTGGTCCCTTGAAGGTACCTCAATACTTTCTTTATAGCTCGCAAGTGATCTAATCCTGTGTTACTCTGATATCTGCCTAACATTCCAATAATAAATTTAATGTCAAGTCTTGTAAAAACCTAAGCATATATTAGGCTTTCGACTGTAGAAGTATATGAAATGTTTTTCATTTGTTCCATTTCAAGATCATTTTTTAGATATTGGTTCAAATTGAACCTATCGCCTTCTATAATGGGAGCCACACTTGGTGAACAATCTTTCATTTAAAATCTCTCTAAAACTTTATTAATATAGGTTTCTTGAGATAAACTCAAAATATCATGAAATCTGTGTTGATGGATCTTATTGTCAATGACATAAGACGAATCACCCATATCTTTCATTTCAAAATTCTTAGAGAGAAATTGTTTCATATCATGTAACAAACCCTTATCACTAGTCATAAGTAATATGTCATCCACATAATATAAGAAAACAAAGTTTATTCTCATTAACCTTCTTGTATATACATTGATCCATAACATTTTCTTTCAGACCAAATGATGTGAGAATATAATGGAATTTCAAATACCATTAGCAAGATGCTTGTTTAAATCCATATATAGATCTTTTAACTTTGCAAACCAAATGCTCAACATTACAGGAGGAGATTCCTTCTAGATGTTTCATGTAAATCTATTCCTTTAGATCACCATTTAAGAAAGTCATTTTCATATCCATTTGATGTAATTCCATGTCAAAATGAGCAACTAATGTCAAAATTATGCGAATTTAATCCTTTTAGACACGGGAGAAAGTGTATCTGTGTAATCATTTCCTTCCTTTTAAGTGAATCCTTTAGCAATGAGTCTTGCCTTGTATGTCTCAATGTTGCCTAATGATTCTTTTTTTTTTGTTTTAAATACCCATTTGCAACCTATGGGTTTTGCTCCTTTAGGCAACTCAACAAGATCCTAAACATTGTTGTTATTCATATAATTTATTTATTCCTTTATGGAATTGTACCATAAATTTGATTATTTGTAACTCATGTCTTGTGAAAGGGTTTTAGGATCATTCACGACTCTTATATTGTGGTTACATTCTTGTAGATATATAACATAATCACTAATGATAGATGATGTCCTTATTATAATAAATCTCTCTATAACATTGCACCAACATCTTCCCGTGGAGTTTATTGTTCAACTAGTTATTGAATTCTTTCAAGTAATTCTTGAGTAAATGGATCTACTGAATTATCAACAAGTTGTGGGATTTCTTAATTGCCGTTTAAATTGATTGTAGGTTGTTGAATTTCAACATTTGGTTGTAAAATGTTTATTTAAACCTAAGGAGTGTTGTGAATGACAATCACTTTATTATTTAAGGTGGAAGGCTGAGTATCCAAATGATCATTATCAGAAACTATATCTTGAAATTAATCCCTCCCATTAATTAAGTCATTCTTAAGAATTTTTGCATTTCTTGATTCCACAGTTCTAGTGTGATATGATGGACAATCGAATCTATATCCTTTAAACCTTTCATCATATCTAATGAAATACTCACTTCTGGTCCTTAGGTCTAATTTCTTCTCTTATAGATTATAAATTGTTACTTCAAATGGACATTCCCAAGTGCATATATTTAGCTCAAATGGAATCTTTATAATAACTTTGGTTAGTACCCGATTTAATATACACATTGCCATCCTTAGAGCTTTAGTCCACAAAGATTTAGGAAGTTTAGAGCTACTCAACATACTCTATACCATGTCTAATAATGTTTTGGTTTTTCTTTCTGCCACACTATTCTAGTTTGGAGATCTAGGCATAGTGTATTTGACTACTATCTTATTTTTTTTAAGGTACCTTGCAAACAAACCAAGTGCTTATCCACCTTCAGTATATCTACCATAATATTTCCCACCTCTATCAGACGTTATGATCTTAATTTGCTTACCGTATTGTTTCTTTACTTCAGCTTTGAATATTTTAAAAGCATCTGGTACTCCATTCTTGTTATTAAGCAAGTATTATATATAATCATATATAAAAGAGATGAAGTATTTTTGACTATACGAGTCCGTATCTAGACTGCAAATATCTATATTTATGATCTCTAATATGTTTAAACCTCTCTTGGCATCTTTCTTTGATTTGTTGGTCTCCTTTTCCTTTACAGTCCATACAAGTTTCAAAATCAGTAAAATCCAAAGTATTAAGTACTTAATTACTCACCAAGCTTTTAATTCTTTCTATTGAGATATGTCTTAATCTTTGGTGCTATATCATAGAGGGATTTTCATTTATAACACAACATTTTATCCCAGCATGAACATGTGTTGCATTATAATAAGTATTATCTTGTAAATCAAAATGGAAAAGACCATCAAATAATGCACCATTCCCAACAAATTCAAATTTATGATTTAATTTTAAAGGTTGATATGAAAAATGAAAGGAATATTTAAAAGGAACAAGTCTTGAAACCAAAATCAATTTCTTAGAGAAATTGAGAATATAAAATGTCTTTTCTAATTTTAAAACAAAACCATTACATAAAATTAAATTGCAATCCCCAATAGCCTCCAAATGTGATCACATCTTATTTTTGGATAAGATACACTACTCACTTCCTACTGGCTTCCTTGGTTTTTACAAATCTTGTAACTCATTTGTAACATAGAATCAGTCCATCATGTGTGACAAAATTTGGCTATATTAGATTCAAATCAAAATAATTAGGTTAGATTACCTTTATTTTCAAGCTATTCCTCATGTTTGACACAATTCTTCTTTATATGTCCTTTTTTGGCACCAAAAAAAAAAAACACTTGGATTCATTCTTATTTTCAGCTTAGGCATGTATTTGACCTTTTCCCCTTGATTTGGCTTGATTTTTCTTCTTTCCTTGAAAAACCATAAGTGCATTATAGGATCTCTCTCCCTATTTCATCTACAATCTTCCTTCCTCTTGAACAAATATGGTCATTAATTCTTTTATTGTCCACTTATACTTATGTGTATTATAAGAGATTTTAAAAGGTCCATATGGTCGTAGAAGGGTGCAAAATGTAATGTACGAGGAAAGAATTAGACATCTCAACCTCAAGTTTATTAAACTGAACCACAATGTACCTTATCTTCATAATGTTGTCACTCATAACTCGGGCACAGGTCAGTCTTGTAGATGAAAACTTTATAATCAGGGTGTTTGCAAGTGGTTTTTCTAAAGTTTCGAATTGCTCATCAATAGCTTTCATTGGACCATGAACATTGTTATGTTGTTCTACAAAACCATAAATGCTAGTAAAAAGTTTTGTTTTTATGAGCATCACACTTAGGCAATTAGATCGCTCCCAATGTTCATAAAGAGTAATGTTAGCTATACTGCTATTATTAGGTACCTTAAGTGATTCATCCTTTTAAATAATATAATCAATGTCCATCCACTCCAAATCAAGAAGAATTATCTTGTTCTAAATCTTATAGTCTCAACCCCCCAATTCGAGAATTTCATGACTTATATAAGAGAAGCTAACAGTTTGAATAGTTGCATAATTTAAACATACATGGTACTCATCAATAAATTAATGTATAAACCATATATAATTTGCACCATTGTAAACATATCTTAAATGACATAAATCAAATGACATAAAAATTGCCTATGGGATAAATTTTTAGTTTAGATATATTTATGTTAAACTTTATGATATAACTATCAAATTATATTTCAATTTCTAACACATGTCAAAATTTTAAAAAAATAATTTGATATTTCATCTTAATTAATCATTCCAATAGAATTAAAATTCCTGCGGCATAAAAATTATTATACTAAAATAATCAACTACAATTAAATGTCTCAACTCTTTACGTGATTAAGCACATAAATATATAATTTTATATAATTAGGATTGTTGTGGCCAAGTCCTAATAATTAATCACTAAAACATTTTATCCAAAATTCTATTTACAATGCAAAATATAGACATAATAGTTATGTCATAATCTGATTCATGTTGAATGTTCATACAAATATAATTTCTACACATAATGAATAAGAATATAAACTTTAGTTCAGTTGGTAAAGGCTCACTATACGCCTACATGGGCAAGAGTTTAAACCTCAGCCACTGCATCATAATTTGATTTAATAAACAAACAAAATGAAGTCATTTCGTGAAAGGACCTTCTTCAACCTCCAGTAATGATCAGATTCATGACCTGTCAGGTACTAAACAAAACTAGATCATAAAACATCACAAAAATTGATTTTGTAAATGTAGAAACACTTCCAAAATAATTAACTGAAAATTTCTACCTTTAATAGAAAGAAAAATTCCAAAAATAATTCTAAAATGAAAATTTGAAAATTTTTTCTAGAACTTGAAATTCTCCAAAAACTAAAACAAGGCAAAGGTTATTGTGATCTGATACTAAATATAAGACAATTCAACATATAGTCAATAGTAAAATATGTTAGAATAACAAATAAACTAAATACAGAAGAAATCGAAATACCTCCTCCCATTGATGTTTTTGCTTAAAAAGTTTGGGTTTTTGGAATTCTCCTAAGCTCTCAATTCCAAAATCAATGGTGTATCTTTTTAGAAGAGAAAGGAGCTTAGGGACCCTAAAATTCTGCAAGAAAAAGCATATATCAATGTGCTTCCATTAAGTACATTGACTGTTACTATTAATTACATAATATTGGACCATTTATGAGTATTAAAACTACCTAGAATATGAAAAATTCTCAAATTATCATTACTTGAAATATATGTATATTTTTTTGTAAATTATAATATTAGTGTTATAAAATAAAACTTAGAAATGTATATAATATTTTATTCAATGCTATAAAATTTTAGATGTAAACAAATTCATTTATAGATCTAAAACACATTCAAGATATATAAATTACTAGCGCAAAATTTTTAAACTTACTCTTTGTTATTTTAGTCATTGAGTTACATTTCCATGTAATTTTACTTCTACATAAACTCGAGTTTCTTCATTATTTTCTGTCATCGTTCAGGAGAAGAATAAAATCATATTCTTCTAATATATTTGGTGTCAAACATTTTATCAAATTTGCAAGGTCATATGATGTTTGTTTCTCTTCTTTATGTCTAATAATTACATCAAAATTTGCAAGGTATTCAATTTTCATAATCTGTATGTTTGTCTTCTTTATGTCTAATAATTACAGCGTTGTTATTATCTTATTTCTAATCTTAATTAATGAATAAGTTATTTTGTTAACATTCTTATAATTTGATCTTTTATTCCATATCTCTAAATAAATATTATTCGCCCACCCTTCTTTTATATTTTAATTATCTTTTAATTTTCTAAATTTCATACAATAGTTAAGAAATAAAACAAAATTATCTTATACTGTATCGAGTGTATCATAAAATTTTATATTGTACTAGTTGTACAGTTATTACATCATAACATCAAAAAATTTCAATTTAAATTTATAAATTAAAGAATTAATGGTTTAATCAAAATATATTTTTATGATTAAACATTTTTTAAAATAGTTATTACATCTAAAAATAAATATTTTATGTAAATTTTCATAAATAAAGTTAGTGAATTAAAAATTAATATATTTTTAATTATAGTCATAATAGGCATCTAAATTTTAATTATATAAAAATCAAAAACCATTTATAATTTTAAAAAATAATCTAAAACAGTATTTGGTACTGACGAGTACTGTATATTATACTAATACCAAAATTGGTATAAGTTTTTTAGAAATTAAAATGTATTAAAATTTCAGTAGGAAATGGCTAACTTCTTGAACTAGTTTTAAGATATATAGGCCCTAACGATACCCATTAAAAGCAGTTATTGACACTATGCTAATATTATAATAGTTGGATTACAATAGTTGCTTTTTTTTTGAAAACTAAATAAAAATACCATTAATAAGGACTTTTGAGTACAAAAAAACCCATATATGGGTTTTAATTAACTAAGATTTAATCCATCTACAAGCCATTTAACTTTCACGAAAGTATACCTCTAACCTTTAGTACTTCCACGTGTTGCCTTTCATTTTTTGAAGATTAAAGAAGCGCTTCCGTTATGAAATAAAGTTTCCAAACATATCATCTTCATAAATGTTCATTGCTAAAATTTCGAAGGGGCTCATTGAGATTAAAGTCCAGTGATCATCAACAACTATTTTCTTCTTTTAAGCTTTCATTCTTATCTAATAAATTTGAAACTCTTTCATAAGTTTGTTTCGCTTGTGAAATCACACAGAGGAAGACACTTTCCACTATGAACCTCCTATCCCATTTACACGACTTGATAGATACGTCAAGAGTTCATCTTTAGGTTGTTCTTGTATCTCCGTGAAATTATAAGTTTTGATTCAGTTCTTAACCTTTATTATTGCATGCATGCATATTAATAGTCAAATTGAGTCCCCAATCAACTAATAAAATTAGGGTTTATAGAGAATCCTTTATCTTTATGCCTTTTAAAAGGACAATATGTTCCTATCATCACCTTACAAGCTCTATCTTGATCTCATGGAGTTTCTAGCCATTTGGAAAGAACCATAAGCATGTAATATCTCCTTTACCCAACATCTAGTGTTAAAAGCTACCACTTGATTCTAATCCCTTTAAATGTTCTATGATTTTTGTCCCTTCATATTACGTAGACAGTGCAATTGAATGTAGTCTTTAAGAAATGCACATCCCTTCCCATCCTTCGAGATATCTTATTAGTCCACCTTAATATTTCATTCCAATGTGTTTCTCTACATTAATAGTTCAATAATTGCTGAATGATAGACTATACAGAATTAGAATATTGACATTGGAAGAAGAGGTGGGGTATAGTTTCCAGTACAATTTAGTATAAATCACACAATTGATTTTTAAAACCCCTAAATCATCTATCCTTGGTTCTCAACCTATGATTGGCCGCTAACCAATTGAAAAAAGAGGTTTTGGGAATCAAGGTTTACTTTCAGATGATTACATACCATTGCACTTTAGGAGCTTAAGGACTGAACAATTGAAAATAGGATTCATTAGTGAAATATTTTAATGGATCAAGTAACTATATTTTATCCTTTACCGATGCATTAGGATGATAATTTGGCAGATAGCTCACCATTGCATTAGCCCCTTTAAAACCACAGTTTTCTTTATTCACTTTTGAATTTAGGTTAATTCTTGATTTTAGTGATCAAGGGCTTTCAATTCATTCAATGGACTTTGATAAGTCCAGCTATGATACCAAAAGTTGGTTTTGCTTCCATCCCCTATATTAGGACTTTAATTAGTGGATAAACCATGTCTCTTTTTCTTAACAATTGGAAAAGGCTCTAGGAATGCTCCCTTTCTATCTTGAGCTACCATAGACTAAAGTCCTCAATATAATAATCATTAGCCTATTTAGACTGTAAGGCCTCTTTATCAATGATCAATCTCTATAATATTTTAGTTAAAAAACTTTTTGTATTGTTTAAATTGACATAAGTCCTATTTAATAATCGTATTCCTCTCTTTTAATTTTAACTCTTTTGGAGTTTTTGCTTTGCCTGTCTATAGAAAGTTTTGATACATTTTTAATCTCATTGTTTAGCCTTTTAGGCAAGAAAAGGTGAGATCTTCAATAATTATGCAAACTTCTTAGTACTGGGGAAATCAATTGTAATCTTTAAAATATTAAAAAGGTATTTGTTTTGTTATGAATTAATTCTCATTTAAATATTTCCAATAAAGGAACACAATCCTCATACATGGGTTTTCTAAAAGTAATAGGAACTCCTAGATACTTGAATGGTAAATAATGTGAGTTTAGGAGTGATCTTCATTAGTGTGTTTACCCCTAGCCTTGAATATATAGAGAATTGATTAAGAGTGTTCTTCATTAGTCCCAAAGAAGAAGGGTCTGCCCCATAAAATATAATAAGGTTATATACAAACCCAAGCTTAATGATCGTCTTCTACTTGCACTTGGTGTGAAACACAAAGTTAAGATTCCTGTGTATTTTATATGACAAAATGCATGATAAAACTTTGATAGCTAAGGTAAATAAATAAGGGGATATAAGATCCCCTTGTGTAATCCCTTTAACTCCCTTGAATAGCTCAATGGGAGTACCGCTAATAATCAAGTTGTAAGAGGTCAATTTAAAGACACATATCCATTATATGAATTTATGAGAAAAGCTAAAAGCATATAGGAATTAGTGAGTGTAGTTCTAGCTTAGAGAGTTAAAAACTTTTAAAAAATATGTCTTCATACCACAACTTCTAGTTAGTCTAGAATTATAATCCCTAAGTAGTTCTTGCACCAATAGTATGTTATCCGAGATGGATCTACTTGAGATAAAGACACCTTAAGTTAAATTAATGATTTCCTTAAGAAAGCTCCTTAGCTATCTAGCCAAGATCTTGGAAACTGGCTTGTAGATTGTGTTACAATATAATATAGGATGAAAATAATTCATAGAGGAGGGGTTAGGACATTTAGATATCAGACACAAAAATGTTTTGTTCAACTCTCTAAGCATTTTTCTACTCGAGAAGAATTCTTGAGCTACTTTAACTACAAACTTGCTTGTAATATTCCAAGTATTCTTAAAGAAATGGGCAATAAATCCATTTGCCTTGACAACTTTGTTCGAATTAAGGTTAAATAGAGTTGCCTTGATTTCATCAGTTGTAAAAAGTTTAATCAGAACATCTTTAGAATCCTGAGAGATTGTCTTCCTTACATACTATTCTAGATTTATGCTTATTGTAACTTTTTCATCCTTTTTCTCCCTGGGGTCTCTGATGATAACTGAATACTATCATTCATATTCTCTTATTATTAGTGCAAATTTTCTTTTCCTTATCCTTTAGTGAGCTAATATTATTCTTGTTCCTTTTAGCCAGGATATAGTTATGGAAGAAATTGGTATTTTCGTCTCCTAATCAAAGCTAATTAACTTTGACTTTTTGCCTTAAGATGGAGCTATGATCATACACTGAAGTAATATATTCTTCCAGCCTCATAGCTTCCAATGGTTTCAGATGCCATTTATAAGGATCATAATACATTTCTTTTCGTATAATCTTGAGGTTTAGCTTTACAAATCAAAAGCAAGGAAGAGACTCACAATCTTGAACTCTTTGCATTTGTGATGGAAAATGAATTTTCTTTCCTTCTCTATATTGTGAAACATTAACCTGTATAGGAATTGTACATATAAAGTGAAAATATTTGAAAAAAAAAGGGTCTACTTATACAAGTCCTTTAACCCATTTGAAAGGTTTTGTATGTTCTCTATTGCGAAGAATACTAAAGGAGGTTGTCTTCGTGCGTTATTGAATCATTCTTCTAAAAGCCTCTAAAGTGTGTTAAACGAAACTCCAATTGATAGAATCAAAAGCTTTTTGAAAATCAATATTTAGGCATAACTTTTTAGTCTATTTTTCTTGTAATAGTTCTTAAAGAACATTTGAGCTAGAAGGATATTGACCTAATATTCCTTCACTTTACGAAATCTCCCTAACAAGGATTGATTATTAAGCTTAAGACTTCTTTCAACTTGTTGGCTACCATCTTAGAAATGAAGTTGTAAACCAAATTATAGCATGATATGTAAGAGATTCTCATTATTTGAGTGTAAATATTTAGAAGCCAAACTTTCTTTTACTAGTTCTATTAGTTATCATTTTTTTATTATGCAGATTATAAGGGATTTAATTAAGACACTTTCCATTTTAAGATTACTAAATTTATATATATATAAGGATACATAAATTCAATGAAAGAATTGTTCAATAATTAAAATCAAAATATTCTTATTTCATTGTATCAGTATAGATCTAGTTATGATAAATTCCATTCTTTTTGTTTCCATAAACATGTGAGTAGAATATAAGACGTTAATCATAAAAGGATCTTTGACAATAGTATATCAAGTGTCTTTAAGCATTGTGAGATGATATTCTTTAATCGCCACTACAATTGATATTAATTCTCTTTAAGTCACTTAACATATACTTAGTATATATAAGTTCAGTGAGTGTTATCAATCTATAATTCTTATAATTTGTGGAAGAGGAAAGGCTTGGTATCTCAATGGAGCAATAATAAACCCACCAAATACATCCCAACTTACAACATTTAGGAAGCAGAGAATTCAATTGTAATGGCTTGACTAATTAATTATATTGAGCCAAATATTAGATGAACATATCTATTCTACAAGAAAACAAAGGAAATTTAGGATGTAGGTTAAGAAAGATATTCAAACTTGAACAATACATGTCAATGTTTTTTATAAGATTAAATGGTAGTCCCCTAATAATGTTGCGTAATGTACTAAAATGCTTAAGGAAGAGCATACCTTAAAATTTTTTAAAGGTTTGAATCCTAATCTTGATGAAGTTTGTGGGTGACTATTAGGGATGAAACCCTTTCTTACCCTTCGTTAATCATTTACAAAATTAAGAAGAGAAGAAATTAGGAAGAGAGTGATGATGAACTTAACCAAATCAGATGTGATTCTTCTTATAGAATCAAAAGGATCGACCTTTATAGCGAAGAAACAAAAATGTGGTCATAGCTTTTAGTCCAAGGAGAAACTTAGTGTCATTATTGTAATAAGCCTTACCTCTCTCGTGACATATAGTAGGATTTGTTCAAAATACATGTTGATTAGTACCCAAAGAATCAACGTAGTCCACCAGTTTGTACTAAAGTAGTAAACTTGGTGGAAATCCAACAGAAAAAGTGCTACTAAAGTCAACTTGGTGGAATCCAACCTAAGAAGCGTTTCTGGAATTAGCTTAGTGGAATCCAATTCAGGAAATGCTGCTAAAGTTAGTTTTTCATCCAAAAAAATGGAGATACTTTAGCCACTACTCAATTAATACAAGTATACATTTGGGTCTAAGAGTCAAAACTCACAAAGCCCAACTACAACCATGCATAAATAGGTAAAGATTGTCTAATAAACTATTGGATTATGGATATTAGAGCTTTAGACTATATGACTAGGCCAGTTGATATGTTTAATACATATTATAGGGGCAAAGATAAGGTTAAGCTGATGGGAAGATGTCACCTCCCATAGGAAGTGGGATAGTTTTCTTATCCAATATGACTTTGAACTTTGTTTTATATGTGCCTAAGTTAATTTATAGTCTATTATCTTAGTAAGTTAACAGAGGACATGAATTGTGTAGTAACCATTTCTTCTACCTATTGTGAATTTTAAGACCATATATTTAGGAAAGATGATTGGTATCGTTGAGAAGAAATGTGGCCTACATTATCTAAAAGAAAGAAGGGAGGGTGTGCAAGATAGATATTTGGCCATAATTCAAAACTCCTTTGATTACCCTTTATAGTTCCTTTACAAACATTAGCTTATTCAATTCTTTATCCCTAAAGGTGTTTAGCTATATAGTGTTTGTTCATAACAAGCAACCTTCCTGAAGTAAAATTGATCCTTAAGCTTTTAAGTGTGTTGTAAGTTATTCTCTAATAAAAAGGGATACAAGTGCTAATCTTATAAAAATTCTTTATGATATGTGATTCTTTTAATAATTAACCTGACTACCCTAATAACACTTTCCAATAGGGTGACTTAAAAGAGAAAAATCATTGGGATCCAATAGTATCTCTTACAATAAGTTAAGATATCTTTTAAAATCCTCTTATTTCAGAATATATATCTCATCTCAAAAAGGGGTACGAAATTATACCAGATATCTAATTTCTAATTACATAACTAGTAACATTTATCTTCTAAGTGTAAGGATTTCAAATTGATGATGTTGAAATTCCAAAAAACATCGATGAAGCATCAAACAATCTAAGATGGAAAGGAGCTATGCTGGAGGAGATGAGAGCTTTACAAAAGAAAGCTTAGGAAATGATTGACTTACCAGAAGGAAATAAGTTAGTTAGCAGTAGATATGTCTTCATTGTGAAGTACAAAGCTAGTGAAGAATAGAAAAAGATATAAAGCTCGATTATTGGCATAATGATACACACAAGCATATAGAATTTTTTCTTTAATAGCGAAGCTCAATTTCATACATTTCCTTCTATTTGTTACAGATAACTTTGATTGAAAAGTATACCAACTTAACATTAAGAATGCATTTCTATATGGCAACATTAAGGAAAACATGTATATGAAGGTTCCACCTAGATTTGAAACACGAGAAGAGAAAGTTAAAGTCTGGAAGTTGAAAAAGTCGATATATGTCTTGTTGTAATCATTGTAAGCATGGTACGTTAAATTAAGCTTAATTGTAACTCTATAAGGATATTATCAAGGGAAAGCTAATTATACCATTTTCATTAAAATAGGAGTAGTAGTTAAGAGAACTATCCTTATAGTATATGTAGATGATATAATACTTATAGGAGATGATGAAGTGGAAATTATAAAGCTCAAAGGTAAATTGAAGGAAGAGTTAGAGTTAAAGAGTTAGGATTATTAAAGTTCTTCCTCAAAATGGATGTTGCTAGGAGTAAAAAAGGTATTTTCATTCTAAAAAAATTCACTCTTGACTTGTTAAAGGAAATATGAAAATTAGTTTGCAAACTTGAAGGGAAGTCATGGAAAGGTAAATACTCAAATAAGGACGCTTTAATGGATGTGAGTGGATAACATATGCTTAATTGGGAAGTTAATTTACTTATCAAGTGCTTAATTTGGAAGTTAATTTATTTGTACTTTATACAACTAGACGTTGCTTATACCATGAGTTTAGTAAGGCAATTCATGTACTCATCTTCTCAAAAATACTTGCAAGATGTAAATCATATCTAGAGGTTTCTCAAACAGACAATTGAGAAGGGACTAACATCTTCGAAAACAAAAAATAGAGGAACTGAAAGGTATCTTGATGTTTACTAGGCTAGAGGTGAAGGTTATAAGTCAATATTGGGTATAGTACTAAGCTATAGGGTAATTTAGTTACATAGAGAAGTAAAAACATAAAGTTGTGCATAAAAATAATGTTGAGGTAGTATATAAGGCTATTGCATAAGGAGTTTGTGAAGTCATTTGGTTGGAAAGATTGATGTAAGACCTACAACTCACAATAAGTTCTCTTAAATTATAGTAATAGTAAGTTAGCTATCAGTATAGTGAATAATCTAGTCCAATATGATCACATGAAACATGTCATAATTTATTAAAGTTTTATAAAGATTGAGATTAAAGAAGGAGGTATTGATATATACTACATTTTTACTCATAAGCAAGATGCAAACATCTTGAATAAGATGTTACTTAGGTAAGATATAAAGATCTTCTTTGTAAGCCTGAAATGGGAACTATCTATTCTTAAGCTTGAGGAGGAGTGTAGGAGATTTTCATTATTTGAATTTAAATATTTAGAAGTCAAACTTTCTTTCTTTAGTTCTATTAGTTATCATTATTTCATTATGCAGACTCCCAGGGATTTAATTAAATTATTTTCAATTTTATGATTACTAGATTATTCTATACATGAGGGTATAGAAATTCAATAAAAGAATTATTTTAAAAAATAAAAGCACAATATTCTTTTTTTAAGATATAGTTATGTAGTCACTTAACTCATTTGATTATGGAGTTTTAGGCACCATAATGATGTAAATTTTGTTTAACTCCTTCAATATTATCTTATTGATGGACTCTAAAACATGTTTTTTCACCTGATCTTTCATTAAGTGCCAAGTTTTATGGAAAAATAAACCATTGAATCCATTTGGTCTTGGTGCTTTGTTGGGGTTGATAGATATGGCACTTTCAACATCTTCAAAGTTGTATGGTTTTGTGAGAGCCTTTGCTTGATCCTAAATTGTATGATTTATGAAAGACTTGAAAATGTGCATAGAAGAATAGGAGTTAAGAGGACGCTCCTAAAGACTCTTTGAAATAATCAAATACCTATTTGATAATTCTTCCTACTTCCATATTAAATCTCCATTATGGTCTCAAAGAGATTGATCCTATTGCATTTTCTTTTTGAGATAAGTGTATTAAGGAAATACTTGGTATCTAAATTCGCCTCCTCTAGCAACTAGATTTTGGACTTTTGCTTAAGTAGTGAGTAGTGGATATTAGTCTATGGATATAAGAATTGAGTACATATTTTTTCTTAAACTTTTTTCATTTCATTTGTAGGATCAATAGAGACGTCATTTTGAAGTTGAATAATAACTTCTCTAGTCCTCTAGATTCCTATATTTGTGTTGTCATTTTTGCTATGTTTAAGAAATTTAAACTCAACTTCTATTTCTTTAAGTTTCTCACATTTTTGAAAGCTTTAAAGCTTTGTATGCTGTTCTCTAGGCCTCTTTTAATTGCATCTTTAAACCTTACAACATTCAATAGAAGATTATTAAACCTAAATAGAGTATTCTTCTAGGTTCTTTCTTATAGGTGATCAATCTCAATTAGAGAGTGACCAAAAGTTAGGCAAATGGAGAAAATAACTTTGCCTAAATGATAAATGTATTGCCAAGCTTAGTTTAATAAAGGTCGGTCCAATTTATTCCTTATCAACCATTTTTACTTTGATTTCTTTTTCTCAAAGTGATGAAATTTACTTTAGAGATTAGGTTCATTAGAACACTACAAGAAAATCATCAAATAGCGGCGGAAATTTTCCGACGGAAACACTTCCGTCGGAAAATAGCGACGGAGTCTCCTTTTCCGTCGCTATAATAGCAATATTTCCGACGAAAAAAACTTCCGTCGGAACAGAATCTTGTTATAAATTTTACCGACGGAAAATAGCGACGCCAACTTTGTACCGTCGAAAAAAAATGCGCAAAACACTCTCACGTTTTATCACCTACGGCAACACACCGACGGTACCGATACGGTCGGTATTTATACCGACGGAAAACTAGATTCCGTCGGCAAATTGAACAACAACAATTTCACCGACGGAAAAGACCAATCCGTCAGGGAGTTGGTTGAAATATTACCGACCGAATTTTTTAGTCCGTCGAAAAATTTGAAAAAATACTTTATTTCCGACGGATTTTAACAATTCCGTCGGTGACGGTTAAATAAATCACCGACGGACAGAGCTGTCCGTCGGTGAAATGGAG
>JAOSBO010000001.1:4917173-4931894 GCA_027563915.1 Erythroxylum rotundifolium
ATTAATTAAAATATTAATTAATTAAAATATAATTATTCAGTAATTAAAATATTGTAATTAATTAATTAATTAAAATATTAATATTAATTAAGTAGTTACAATATAATTAATTGAATTATTATAATTAATTACATTATGTTTAATTAAAATATAACTATTCATTAATTAAAATATAATTATTCCTTAATAAAAATATTTTAATTAAAAAATTAATTAAAATATAATTATTAAAATATTATAAGTAATTAATTAATTACAATATAATTAATTAAATTAATATTATTAATTAATAACATTACATTATAATTAATTAAAATAATATTATAAATTAATTAAAATTATTATTGTTAATTAATTAATAAAATAATTAATTAAATTATTATTAGTACTTAATTAATTAGATTAGATTTAAGTAAAATATTATTATTAATTAAACTATAACTAATTAAAATATTATTATTCATTAATTAAAATATAATTATTCAGTAATTAAAATATTATAATTAATTAATTAAAATATAATTATTAATTAAAATATTTTAATTAAATAAGTAATTAAAAAATAATTAATTAAATTATTGTTATTATTATTTAATTACGTTACATTATAATTAATTAAAATATTATTATTCATTAATAAAAATATTGTAATTAATTAATAATTACAATTTAATTGTTAATTAATTAATGCATTTGTACTAAATTAATTAATTACAATATAATTACTTAAATTATTATTATTATTTAATTACATTACATTATATTTAATTAAAATATAATTATGAATTAATTTAAATATTATAATTAATTATAATATACTTAATTATATTATTATTATTGCTTAATAGGTTTGAGAAATGTGTTTTGTTTTAGGTTTTAAGGGAGGACATTTTTGACATTTCACCAACATCTTTAGTTTCTGTCTTCGTCCCCTCATTTCTGTACAATGGTCACGGAAATCACAAGAATTTAATGTCCTTGTTTTTTGGAGTTGGGACAAAATTAGGTGAAAACAGCAATCAAACAAGTTGGGGGACAATACTTTTGTGTCTCTGTCATCTGTCTCCACTCTTGGAGACACGAGCCAAACACTGTGTAAGTGTCTTTTCTGCTATGAGGAGGTGACAGAAATGACAGGTGGATTTTCTAAGCAAAACATAATTGGCGAAGGAGGATTTGGATGTGTTTACAAGGGTCGGTTGCCGGATGGCAAATTGGTGGCTGTTAAGCAGCTCAAGGCTAGAAGTGGACAAGGCGACCATGAATTCAAGGCCGAAGTGGAGATCAGTGGTCGTGTTCATCATCGACATTTGGTCTCTTTAGTCAGTTACGGCATCTCAGATCATCACTGAATGCTCATCCATGAATTTTTCTAGACCATCACTTGCATGGTAGGTGAATGCTATATCCCTCTCATTTGAATATAGAATCATATTTTTATATGTATCATAAACTGCTGATTTCTGCTAACAGGAAAAGGAATGGCTGTATTGGATTGACCAAAGAGACTAAAAATTGCCATCAGCTGTGCCAGGTTTGGCTTATTTACACGAAGATTTTGAGTGTGCTATTATTGCATTAATCAATGTCTATGTCATGACCTAACTGGTTCATGCTCTAAATCCTTGTGCATCAAGTATGGAGAATGAGAGCCAATGACAAGTTCTTTATGCGATGTATTTGTAGGTCATCCAAAGATTATTCATAGAGATATCAAGCCAGCTAACATTTTGTTGGATGATGCTTTTGAAGCAAAGGCAAGCGCATCTCATTTCATACTTTCAAATTGATTTTTCTTCAAATTTTTCGTCCTGAATTATGATCCGAGAATTTCTTTTTTAAGTGTAGGGTGTAGACTTTGGGGTCGCCAGGCTAAACGATACCTCTTTCAACTCAAGTCATGGGCACATTTGGGTATGTTTCGATCTGGAAGTAACCTTTCGGTTAATCACTTTCTTTCAACCAAACTCCAAAGGCTATAAGCATTTTGGTGGACAATATGTGCCATATTTTAATATGGAATGTCTTACTTTTGTGCAATAAGCAATAGGTAGGTTTGATATACTTACAAATAAGTTTAAGCACCTACTACTACATGTAAGCTAACTCAGCACTCAAATTGATATTTGGTTTTGGGTACCTGGCTCCAGAGTATGCATCAAGTGGAAAACAAACTGATAGATCTGACGTGTTCTCATTTGAAGTTGTTCTCCTGGAGCTTATAACTGGGCACAAATCTGTAGATCCAACTCAGCCTTTGGGGGATGAGAGCTTAATTAAATGGGTAAGATTTGCTTTCATGAGTAGACGAATTGATTTCCTTGGTCAAAACCATGCTTCAGCACCTTAATGAGGCCTAGACTCCTAATATTTCTTTACCAAAAGAATCTCCTATGTCATTTCCTCACCTACTTCATTCGTTTGTGTTCATTTGTCTGTGATAATGGTAGGCACGTCCACTCCTTATTCATGCCCTCGAAACCGGAGATCTGAGCCAAGTAATAGATCCACGGCTTGAAAAACATTATGTGGAGAGTGAAATGATTAGTATGATTGAAACAGCAGCCGCTTGTGTTCGTCACTCTGCTTCTAAAAGGCCTCGAATTGCAAAGTTCGGGAAACCTCTCATTTCATCATCTTTCAGTCCATCTTACTGTGGCTTATGTTGTATTGCAATTTCTGTCAGGAGTATTACAATTTTTGACCCTGTTACAGGTGGTGAGAGCACTAGACCCTGGAAATGACTTTACTGACCTCACTAATTATATAAAATATGGTCAAAGCACAGCATATGATTCTGGTCAATACAATGAAGAAATTATGAGATATAGGAGAATGGCCCTTGGAAGTCTAGAGAGCTCATAATTCGA
Source organism: Erythroxylum rotundifolium (assembly GCA_027563915.1). Classification (NCBI taxonomy): domain Eukaryota; kingdom Viridiplantae; phylum Streptophyta; class Magnoliopsida; order Malpighiales; family Erythroxylaceae; genus Erythroxylum; species Erythroxylum rotundifolium. The sequence continues at coordinate 4,920,044 of JAOSBO010000001.1, forward strand.
CGCATTCAATAGTGAATACACCTCTAAAAACGTATCTCGCGGACAGACTCCAAGTGGCTACACAAACAGCGAGTCAGAAAGTCGAGCCATGGATCGGATTGGTGCTGATCACAAATATAGAGCAAACCAAGGAAGCTACATTGACTTTTGGTTAAACAAAGATGATGTAACCGCATTGATCATACATGGACACAGCATCAGAAAAGCCTTGTCAGGAAGAAACTTTGCTTCCGAGCTCTGAATCAGTTTGTTCCTCAATTGTATTTAGTAGGATAGAGGGAGGAAGTGTGTATAAATCAGGTTGTTATATATCCCTTGTATTTCTTTTTCGACGTGGTGATCGACAGTAACCTATATTGATGTTGGAGCAATACGGATTAAGGGCAACTACTTGTGACCAATCTCTGATTATATTACTTTTCCCAAGCTTATACGTTTTGCTAATAATCACTAGTTTAGAATTGCTTCGGCTTTGAGCAACCCACAGTAATGATATGTTGAAGCTATGATTGTCATAGAAATGTATGAAGGCAGGAATTCCTGCCCAGTGATTAGAAAATGACGCCACCTATAGAAGATCCCACGGTGAACTGGGAAAACAAAATAAAGGTTTCTGCCTAATAAGGCGTTCCAAAATTTTTCTCATCTTTTCTCGATATATGAACTTGTAACTGTAGCAGACCACTGAGACACCTCAAAAGTACATTGATTGAAGGGTTGAAAGGTCGTTCAAACTTCCTCATGTGAACTTTTCGTGTTCTTTAATCAGGTAATCATTCCCATCCCTTAAGAATTGAACTGCATAAAGTCTGAACCCTTTACATTGTAAGTTCTATCAGTGACTCTGTCAATCTCCTTGGATGAACGTCGTTCTTAGTAGCCTGTTTAGAAGCACCAATTGTTCGCATAAGAAGATCCATGAAAAACACAGACAAGGAAGATATAGGATGATTCTGTTAAGATGATTCAGGTTGAATCATTAACCCCTTAACCAAATATCCTTTTGTAAGGACCTCACTATCTCATTACAGTATATGAATCCAGCTTATAAAGTTTACCTCAACTGTCAGAATGGAAAGGACATTTCCGTGGAATGTGGTCATATTGGCATCAAGAACTTGAAGCTCCCAAGAATTTACAACCTCGATCAACCTTCTATATCCTCCTCGTTTCCACTTGGAGCAAAACTTAATCAGGAAAACTCTACCACCAATCTCGTTCACTTCTACTAGCATCTGACAAAATAATCACTAAATCATTTTATGGAACTTGTCAAATGATGTGACTTCGGTCTCTTTTCCAACTTTAATTGGCTTGTTTGCATTCTCTTATAACTATAACACTGAGAGAAAAACATCATGGGAACAGTAAGAAGAGTAAAATTACTTCTTTATACCTCATCTTTGTTTTTCCCCCCAAGATAACTGAAACATTGGTTTTTCTCGACAAGGGTCCAAGTGTTGCTGTTTTGTTGTAATGCCTCTTGCCTTTCTCTGTATCCTTTCTTTTCCTCCTCTTCAATTCCCCTGAGCTCATCCTGCAGTTTGTTTACCTCCTCCAGCAACTCGCAGATATAATCAATTGCATCTCCAAGAATAGAGGCCTTATCCATCTACAATTATTCATCAACAATAGATTTTGAACAATGGAGTGTATAATAAGTCAAATAATCAGAAAAAGAAAAGAATTGTTTGTACTTCACGTTTGCCAGATGTAACAATCCCCACCTTAGTAATTTTGGGAACTATAGCTCTTAGAGCATGAAATCCTTCTCTAACTCTGAGCCTGCGGTTTCTCTCAGCGAGAAGATTTTTCGACTGGTTAGCTAGTCTTTCTGATTTCTGAGTAGGTTTTGCAATTTTGTTGTTACATTCTGAAAAGGAGCCACATTGTTTACTCAAGAAGTGGTCACTGTACTTGGATTTTCTTGAACCGGATGCTGGGTGTATTAACTGCTTGGATTTCTCATTTGGGTATAGATGACCGGAATGCGTATCAGATACTGGATGTTCAGGATTTGAGCTACTGGATGATCCTTCAAAGCTAGGATTTGCAGCAGGTTGAGTTACTGATGGAAGAACCCGTATTTGAGGATTGAAACATAAGAGGTGGGAAAAGGTCGACAACTTTTGTACGTCGTCCTCAAGCACGGACTTGTCCTTTTCGTCTACACTGAAATAAGCTTTTGCAGCCATGGCTTCTTGTTCTATAGTGATACTGCATTTCATCTTAATCAGATGGACTAACCTCTGATCTTCCTCCATCTGAAAAGAGAAGGTAAAACCACTGAGCGGAGGCAAATATCAGATGAAACCATCAACTAGAAAAAGTACAGGAAATCTTACATATCTTGCTGCAAAGAGCTCAATAAGTCCACTAGTTACAGGAATCAAAACTTGTGTCCCCACTAATTTCTGTGAGAAAATTATAATTAAAATTGGCGTTTCAGGTGGTGTCTAAATTATTCGAGGCCTAACCAACAAATTGGGTAAAGATACAAGAAGAAGATAAGGATTTCAACGTTAAGACTTGTAAACAGGCCACTCACAAGAGAGGAAATGGAGTCCGGTGCACTGTCGTGGTTATTAATCCATTTAGGTTGATTTGATATCACCACTTCTCCATGAATCCTGTAGCCTCGTAAATATCAAACCTGTCCGTTGGATCACTATATCATGAAATATATTAGAAATCGCATGGAATTAGAGATACCCTGAATACAGAGGCATGTAAGCAGGAAACTTAGCTAACGCCTTGCAAGATTTTGTCCTAACAATATGTTTCAAATGGATATCCCTGCAAAATTGAGTCAAATCTTCGTCTTCTCGTTTTTCCTCTTTGACATTGTCAAATTTGTACCGACCCGCACCATTACCACCGTCTCCACCACCGTTGCAACAACAACCCAACCATTCAATGAACCTGCAACATCGCCAAAACATTGAGGCTAAACTTAAGACGTGAATAGATGCTCTCCTAATACCCAAGACTGTCACATACCTGGACGGGTCATCACCCAACTTCCATACAACACAGTAGTCCCAAGCTTTGGTGTCTACGAGGGGCCTGAGCCACTCCACTGCTCTTTCCAATCGTTTCATGGATTTTTGTTCAATTTTCGGTCTTGTCTTACAGGTGATCACGATGTTTTAACAGTATCCATCTCTGAAGTGGCTCGAAAAATCGCTTCTTGGCAAGCAAACCTCGATTTTAAATTATTAAACAGCAGTCCCAACTGTGATGCTGCTGGGTGTTGTTTGTTCACATTAATGATTTTGTCTTTTGTTCGTATAGCAGCCTTACAGTGACAAAGTACAAGAACAATGAAACCACGCCGCAGTACACGACAAGGGCAACGGAAAAGGCAAAAATGATTACTTGTCAGCGCCAAATCTGCGACAGAGAGGCATCTGATACCTCCTGTGGCAAAGACGACACAGAGTCCGTTTCTTTGATTGACCAGTGCTGAAAAATGGCCAACATCCAGTGGTTAACTCTTTCGAACTATAGTTTGGCACATCACAATCAAAGATACAACTATTTTGGTTTTTAACGCCAGAGAACATGAGATTAATGGGCTTGATTTTGTGACCTGTGATTTCGTTTTATAATTGTGATCATCAGATTAGTCAAATCACTATAATTGAAGTTATTTTGATTTACTATAAAAGGAAACAACTTTGAGCATTTTTTTTTCCTCAAAAGTATAGTAATTGATAACTACTACTGGTGACAATAATTCAAGTAACAGTGACAAACAAGGGGTTGTTAGTGGTGACTGAGAATTGAATGGCGTTACACTCACATGTTTCCATTCAACTCTAATAATATGGTTAAGAAGCGCCATTTGAAGGAGAAGAAGATAACCCATTGAAACAAAACCAGAACTTGATTTAACTATTTGCCTAAGTCCAGTCCAAAACTTGATCAGGCCTATCTCATATTGTCCAAACACAAACTCTATCGAGTCTCGGATGCGCTAAAGTCCACTAAAAACTTGACCCCAACCTGATTCTACCTATTAACCCCTATTCATCGTTAATCTTTGACAACTCTTGCGGAGCATGTTCAAAACGTTGGATTTCAAACAAAGGATAAAAAAAAAGAAGGAAAGTTAATGGTAGTTCAGTTAAAGATAGAATTAACCCGATTTGAGAATTTGGAACAAACGGTGTGTTGCGGGTGTGGCAAAGAGATGACAAGAGGTTGAGCTACAGAAAGAAGTGGAAGAAGAAGCAGGTGACGTGGGTAACAAAATGCTTTTGTTTGGAGGTTATAACACAAATTCTCATCCATCTTAAGGCCGGAGAGTTAAGAAAAAAGAAAAAAGAAAAAAAGAAAAGGACAAGAGTTAAATTAAAAGAAGAAGATAATGATTGGTCAAAGAGTTGAATGGAGCGGCGACAACAAAATGATAATGGAGAATAGAAGAAGCAATGAACAACAGAGTTATCTAAAGTTTAGTTCAGCACATACGTCAACTTTCTTATTAGGCCAAAATGTGGAGTTTAAAACTTTTGTTCTGAACATAACATTAGTGATTTCCTATTCTGAATCGGATTTTGCACGGAACTCCATCTCATTCACTCCATATTAACCAAAGTTCTTATAAAACCATGTTCCCTCAAGTAGTGGACATTTTAATACATGTTGGAGCAGGTGCTTTCCTCGCCAGCGTTTAAGATTGGATTTTGGGGCTTAATACTTTATGTTGCCACACACTAACATGCCATAGTATGAATAACGTATGATTCTAGTTCCAAATACAATTTGCTTGACAGAAGCTGCGATTTTTATAAATTTGAAAGCTGCAAAGGGAAAAGCTAAACCTTGTCTTTCATAGACTTGTCCAGCCAAACGAAAGTAGCATACATAAAGATTAAGATAACGCTCCATGAATCCTCTGGAATCATGGACCTGGAAGCTGTTCACCAACATCACCAGGAAAAGCTTCACCTTTGAAATGACCATTGGCTCCACCATCTTCAGATGGCTTGTGTGCTCTAGGTTGTTCATGGCCAACTGGTCTACCTGTTGGGAATCCTTTATCAAAACCAAACTCAATGTCTCTTTCCCTTTCCCTTTCTTTGGGACGAAAGTTATGATTTTGCTGGTTGTTTTTCGTGGGTTTTTTCTGGTTGTTCTTGGTGGGATTCTTCTGGTTGTTCTTGGTGGGATTTTGCTTGGCTTGGCGTCTACTGCAAAACCTGCCGAGACAACAAGCGATTGCTGATATGACAACAATGACTGCGAGGACTATAAAGACTGTCCCAAAAGAACCCCCTGAGTGGGAGGAAGATGGCTGATTTGTGACAGTGGTTGGGTAAACAACAGGAGGCTGTTGTTGTTGGTATTGTGGCTGGATTTCTGTAGCCATTTTTTCGTTTGTCTGAAGCACAGAAAAACTGAAGCACAATGGGCTATGGGATTAGTACTATCTAATATGAGGCGGGAGCTCTTGTTCTTTGAGTGCGGACTAAGGGAGACTAATGTGGACTCATGAACAAGCAATAAGATAGCATATAAACAAGCTTATACTTGGTTGATTTCAAACATGTAGGCGTGTTTTGCTTTTCAAATTCAATAAAGCAAGAGATTTCTTTTGATAAAGATACAGCTAAAGATATTCTGTGTGTTCTTTACTGCCAATAAGGGGCATTTGCTATTTGCCTTGTTGGGAGAGAAAGCAAGAATTTGTAGTCTTTGGACAGATTATCTGAAATGCCCATGTAAAAGCAACATTTGTTTAATCTCAAAACGTAAACGGGCTATTAATGATTGACGAAGACACATAAGATGTATAGGAATTTTTTGGTCTTCAGTGATCCAATAATGATCCAAACATCAACCCTTTGCTCTGTTCTCTCTCACTCGATAACTTGAGACCATAACCTACTTCTTTTGCTTGCTTTCAACAAAATCAAAGCTCAATTTCCTGCTCGGGACTTGAACAGACACATTCTTACAAGGGTTGGTTGAGAAAAGAAAAAGCAGAAAATATCCAAGTGAGACAGTCAATGTCTAGATTTCAATTATGTTTTTGGTCCAAGTTGCGGAGCAGCAGCAGCAACTTTAGAAAGGCCAAATATGTATTGGGATCTGTAAAAAAAGACGTCTTTCATAGGTTTTCCCCTGCAAAAACTTATCTGCCTAATGGGGTCACCAAATGCCTGATTGTCGTCTTTATTCCTTCCTTTTTCCAAAGAAGGATTCTGCATTAATTGGCAGAGCTATGATTGGGGCAGTTATATAATTCAACCACACACCATACCAAACTACTGATCAGTAATAGAATACTAGAACTGCTTTTGTGGCTTCCCAGAAAAAATTTCCCGTTCTGATGCTCTTGCCACTGTTCATGTGCTTGCTTTTCGATTCACACACCAATCAAGTACTGCATTTATCATTACCAAAACCCGAGAAGAAGATACCAAATTAAAAAGAAAAGTAAATTTGGAAGTTGGGTTGAGTTAAATAAAAGGTCCAATAGCTCCCAAATAGTAGATATGCGGAAAAAGCCATGCTTCAGTTTTCTTTTCGTTTCGTTTTGTAGTGTGAAACATATCTTTTCCTTTATTCATAACTAAGCAAAGCAGAGTTCCACTTTAGTCGCACTAATGACCATTAAATGTTCAGTCCCATTACGAATTTCCACATTAATGCTTTGTAAAGCCTACAGATTGCCAGACACTGTACAGTCACGAATATTAGATTTGACAGCTAAAGAAGCAGTTTTGCTCGGAAATGGAAATGTATGATGTACTTGCATGCTTGTAATACAAGTTGCCGCTGCATAATCTCTGGAAACGTTGAATATTTATGAGGTACTTATACCGAAAATTGTCATTAATTAACAGTTATGACGATTAGATCAAGCTCTGAAAGCAAGAAATTCAAGTTTGTGTCTCTGTTGTTTCTCTAAAACGTCCCTTTAGCAAAAGATATTGACGCTAGATCAGCTTTCCCGCATGGCTAAAGTTAATTTACTTCCCAACATCTTTTGGTTGGACCATTAGTAAGAGTATTACGTAGTTTTGTGTACGATTATTCTCGTTTTACCAACCCACGACCGAGCCCCTTTTCTGCTTCCAACCCATTCTAACTTCATTACGCTTAAATGATTGAGGCAATGTATGTTAATGTTCTTAATAATCAGCGATAAAAATGTATCTATATCATCTATTTAGTTATATTTAACCGAGTTCACATCTAGATTTTGACTGTGTTTAAAGGTAGATATCTTTTGAAGTTATTTATGGAAAATCAATCGTGATCACGCAGTGGAAAATAACTTTTATAATTTCTTAATTCATTTTTTTATTTGAATAATTTGAAATACAAGAATAAAAAAATTAAAAGGGTAAAATATACATCATTCAAAATCTTACCAAACTTATTTTTTTAACTGTCAATCACAAGTTGTTCATTTATTTAGCCTCTAACAATATCTACAAGGTAGATGAAAAGAACTCAAAACAATTTTGAGAGGAAAGGATATGAATGCTAACTTCTTGATGTCTTTTTCCTATTTATAGAGAAAAGGTTATAGGATTTCTTTCCAATTAAAATCATAATTCAATTCTAACTCAATTATAATTATAATTATAATTTAATCTTAATAAAATCAAATATCTCATATTTAATATCTAAAATTTCTCCAACTTCAAAATTAAGTTCAGTTTAATTAAAATTGATTTTTCTCTTTTTAATTGCTCTTTTTGTGTGGTTCATTAGGTTCTTAATATGTTACAGTGATTATAAATTATAATTTTAAGTTATAATCTGAATCAAATAAATTAAAATTCTTCTAAATTTATCTTTAATTATCTAATTAAATAATTTATAATCATAGATCAATACTAATATCTAATAATATGTCATGACCACAAAAATATTTAGAACATCAAGGTAGTTTAACTTAACTTGTCTATGTATGATTATAACGTAGAATTTAATTTTGACATCATTCAATATCCTAATTGGGCATAGAGAATGAAATTAGTATCTGTTTAATTTACATTCAATCACATTTATTCTTACTAATTTGTAACTAATTTATAATTGATATTTTTTAAAGCACCTTTTCAAGTCTTAATTTACTCTAGTTAGAGAATTTCTTAAAAAGAACAGTAGAACATTCTCTTACTTTAAATTGTAGAATTTGCTGTTGACATAATTAACTATCTTTATATAATTTATAATATGTCTAAGTACTATCCACTAAGCTTTCATAAATAAAATAGGTCATACATAATATAAAAATATAGTAGGTATGATATCTCAGTAATATGAATTCTAAGAGTCAATTATACAACCACCATAAATAGAAAATTCAGAAACATAAAATAATATTTCATTTAAGATCCTCATAATATGGCTAATTCAATGAACTTATTTTCTAATAAACATTTGCACAATTGTATTTATGAGATCAATTACTTTTTCGTAAGAAAGAAATATACAGTATGGTAGTTCCATCAATATCTTGTCTTGGTGAAACCACACTAAGAACAAGTTATGAATAATACATAAATACAAATTCAATCTCATAATTATGATCTCATTATGCATAATAATTATTCCAAAAATTTTGCCTTTAATATTAAAATATCAAATATAATTAATCAAATATATAAAGATAAATGGTGTCTTTATTAATTAAAATAATAATATTGTACATCAAATTATAATCGATCAATTGGTTGCAAGGATATAAAGTAATAATCTTGCATTTGCATTGAAGTCAATTGCCTATGTATCTAATGTCATATCTATATATTGATTAATTCTCTTTTGAGATAATGATTTAGAGAGAGGATCTGTAAGATTCTCTTAGAAGAGAACTATCTTTAATGCAATATCTTTTCACTCCACTATCTTCTTGAGCTAGTGAAACTTCTTGAATATATGTTTGGATCATCAATCAAACCTAGTTTCCTTTGCTTATGCAATGACAAGATTGTTATTATAGTCAATACTATTGGCTAAATGATGACGGGAACCATTATAAGTTCAACAATAAACATTTTGATCCAAACTTCTTTCTTTTCTGCCTCTTACACGAAAATTTACTTTATCTTAGTCATAAAATCAATAATGGTTAGTTGTTTGAAAATTTTCCAACTTACCACTCCATTATTTAGAGCGACGATATAAGTACCTTGATTGTAATATGCTATCGTCAGGATCAGACAAGAAACTCGCATCTAAATGCCTTTAAATTCTTAGTTCAACTCCTCTATAAACTATGAAAACATCTTTATCTCTTCTCATATACTTAAAGATTTTTTTCACAGTTTTTTAATGACCATTACCAAGGCTGGATTGAAATCTACTAATTATCCTCAAAGTGTATATGACATCTAATCTAGTACATATCATCATATATATGATTGATCTAATGACTGAAGCATATAGAATACATTTTATTTTATCTCTCTCTTCTTATTTCTTTGGATACATATTTCGCAAAAGAGAATCCCATATCACATAGGTAAGATTCTCCTTTTGGAATTCTCTATAAAGATTCTCCTTTTGGAATTCTCTATACTAAACCTCTTTATCACTTTATTGATTTATGTGGATTAAGATAAGTAAATCAATTTCTTTAATCTATCTCTATAGATCTTTATTCTCATACTATAGGCTACTTCTTCTATATCCTCCATGGAGAAGTTCTTAGACAACCAAATCATCATAAATTGGAACATAAGCATGAAATTTTTTTATCGACAATATGTCATTCACATATAAACTAAGAAGACAACTATATCCCTACTAACCTTATTATAGGCACATAGTTTATACATATTTTAATAAAATAAAAATATTTGATTGTCTCATCAGAATGGACGTCCAACTCTTTGATGCTTACTTGAGTCCATAAATAGACTTTTACAACTTACATACTTGATTAGGAAAACTCTTGGATTCAAAACCTTCAGGTTATTTCATATCTATATTCTCAAGTAAATTCACATTATGAAATGTTGTTTTGACATCTATTTATTATATTTTATAATCATGGTATATGGCTATAGTTAGGGATGGCAATTTGGCCTGAAGTCAATAAGCCAAGCCCGGGTTGATCAAACTAAGAACTTCGAACGACAAAACGAAGTCGTTTTGTCAAAAAATAACATTTTTTGAATTTTTTAAAAAATTAACAAATCAAGCCTAGCCAGGTTGGGCTGCCATAGGCCCATCAGGCTGGGGGCTGGTCTAAGAGCCATTCAACCTATGGCTTGGCCTAACCTGACCTATTACCATCCTTAACTATAGCTAATAAAATCCTTATGGACTTAAGCATTACTACCTGCAAAATGTTTCATCAAAATTAACTCCTTAGTTTTGTTTATAACCTTTAGTCATTTGCCTTACTTTGTTTATGTGTACATTACCATTTATCTTTTTATCTTAAAATTGACTTGCATCCAATAGGTATACTGTCTTCCTTAGATGGTACTATACCATGAGAAATATATTGTCTTTCCTTTTTTAATATATATAAATCTAATTTAGTGGGAGGAAGTATCCTATTAGTGTATCATATACTATATGTCTCTTAAACCTTTAGTTGTACATTATATATATCAACTTGAGGTTCATATTCTATGTTGATGTGAATCTGTAGCTTTTAAAATTTTCTAATGTGTACATCACTCTCACTACTTTCTTAGAGAATAAATTATTCTTTTGAGAACATAAAATATCTTGAAACAAACTCCTTTTATTGAAGAGCATCATAAAATTAATATCTGATACTTTCTTTAAGGTATGCTATAATTTTGCATTTATCTAATTCAGATTGAAATTTATCAGATGTTCCACATTTCATATAAGCATCACATCTGCAAATATTTAGGTGTGACAAGTTTGATCTACTATCATTTCATATCTCATATAAAGTCTTATCAACCAATTTAGATTGAACTATATTCAGAAGGTAAGTACCAATTTTAAAGGCATATCCCCAAAAGGAAATACGAAGATTGCATCAATCATCATAGAATGTATTACAACTAATAAACTACGATTTCTCAATCTTAGACACTTCATTATATTATAAAAATCTATATGGGGTTCGTTATGATAAAATTTGATTCTATTTTAAGTAACCAAAAAATTTGTGGTCTAAGTACTCATAACCTCAATAAGATATAACTATCTTAATACTTTTACTAGTTTATTTCTTCTTTGGAATTTTCAAATAATTTAGACTTTTATTTCATCAAATACATATAAATATTAGAATGATCATTACTGAATGTAATGAAATATGAGTACCCACCTCTAGTGCGAGTAAAAATAAGGCCAGATACATTTGAATCTATAAGCTCTAGTAACTTACTATCATGCTTTCCCTTTTCACTAAAAAGTATTTTGGTCATCTTAACCCAAAAACAAGATTTATAATTTTCATATAATTCATAATCAAAAGGAACCAAATATCCTTCTTTATGTAACTTTTTGATTATAGTTTCATTAATATGATATAACCTATGATGCTATAAATAAGATGAATTTAGGCTACTTAGTTCCTCAATAATCTACTCCTTATTAACGTATGCATATTGTTACAAATATTAAAACCATATCTACTTTCTAATACTCATAATGTGGGACCGAAGCTGAAAAATTAATCTCAATTATAAACATACCTAAAGGTGTAGCTTTCTTAGGCTTTTTATCTTTCAGGCTACTGATAGCGTTTAAATCTAGCATGTTTTAGTTCCTAATTCTATGCTTATTTGGTGATTTATTGTGCTTAAATATGAGCTTTTACTTGTTTTTACATATTTTGGTCAGGGATTGCTAGATATGATGAAAAGGAAGCATTTGGAGCATATTT
>JAOSBO010000001.1:4932987-4949682 GCA_027563915.1 Erythroxylum rotundifolium
GAAATGACTTTGTTTTGTTTTAAAACTGTTGAGTCCTAGTTGTGGGTAAATAGGCATGCCTAGAAGGGTCTGCAGCTGCTTCTGTGATGCTTATGTTATTGACACTTCGGTATCTTCTGTTATTGACACCTCGGTGTCTTCTGTTATTGTGACATAAGTCTCTTCTATGATATGATACCAATTATGGTATCTTCTGTATAAGTCCCATTACCTACTTCTGTTGATGGATTAGCAGTCGTCTGATTGTGTATTCTGATGTATGTTGGATTTTAAAATAAACAAAATGATGTTTTGAATTGAAGGGATTGTGCCTTCTTTGATACTCAGTTCTATTAAATATGCAACTATTCTGAAATTTAATATTTGCTTGTGCTATAACTTGATTCAGTATGATTAATTGTCAAATTATGCATAGTTTAGTTATTACTCACCAAGCTATATGCTTAGCATGGTGGATTTGCCCTGTGTAGGTTCTAAGCAACGTTTATAAAGACTGGGACAAGACAACCGCAATGGACAATGAAGTCTGAGTGTTGTTTTGAACATAATGTAAAATATTTGGTTTGACTTTTAGGCTTGTAGCTGATATGTATATGTGAATGTCAGTTTGGTTTAGATTTTTCAGCAAGTTTGTGTTACGTACTATGTAATTTAATGTATGTTTTCCTAAATTGTTTACTGGAAGTTTTTGTATGCTTTGATTTGTTTGTGTTGTTTTGTGTAGCAATCATATATCCTTCCAGGGATTATGTGGGTGTTACACTTAGGGTGGTTTAGTTTAGGTGTCAGGATTGCTTACTGTTGGCAAATTTTTTCTTAAAAAATATGATCTAGTTAATGTGTTAGGAAAAGGCATGGAAGAAGAGGGGACATTTTTTTGGTGTTGTACTTATCTTCCTTGCCAATAAAATCAAACTAAAATGTAAACAACTATTCACACAAAAGTTAAAGATTATAGACATACACAAACTAAACAAGTTATTTATTACCCTTGCATATGTTGAATTTAGTGATGTGGTTATGTTTTATATCACTTATCTAGCCAAAAAATAAAAATTTTCATGCCTAAATTTATGTCTAAAAAATTAAATTGGAAAAAAAATTATTAACATATGAGCATCGTAGAGAAAGAGAAAGAGGAGAGTAATATTATATGCTTACCATGTCTATTCCTAAGTTGGTGGCTTAGTAAGTTTATAAACTAGCTACCTTATTGTATAGGCATATAAAACGCAATAGGCTTGGAGATTTAAGAGAAATTTGAGTTCCTTATTTTAGGGTTCTTTAAGGCACTGTGAAATGGAAAAATAAAATAGGGAAGTTGGTAAGATGAGCTTTGAGACTTCTCAAATAAGTTTAATAAATACAAAATTTATTCATTTATCCATTACATTATGAAATTATATAATTATCTTTACCATTAATTAAAAATATTGATACAACAATTGATAATTATAGATGGATGGTTACTACCTAGTTGGATCCTTTAATAAAGTATTGTTACTATCTGACTACACTTATATCATATAAGAAGTCCTAAGTAGACTTGAGCAGCCAACCTCTAGTAGTTGACTTAATAAGAAACATAAAAGAAAGAGATGACTGACCTAACTGCAAATGTTATTTTGACAACTTCTTATTGCTTCACTCTTCTAATTAGAGGGACTTCCTCATTCATAAAATCATTATTATAGGTGAACTTTTTTTTTACAAAGATTAGGGAAATTTCTGAAAAAAAAGATCATTACTAAGTAGTTTAATAGCTATCGAACTAACTAAATTAATTTAACATAATACTAGTTGCCACATTTGTGGTGAATTCTTATGTAAGTTAATTAAACCTTTTTAAAGTCTATTGATGAAAGAAACCCAATAACATGAACACTAAAATGATGACATAATTTATTAGGATTAGAAAGTTTAATTTCTTTCCTAGTTTGTTATTAAGGAAAACTTGAATAGATATAGAAAGAGACAAAGGGTAGTTTTAATTCCAATTTGAACAATTAAAGATTAAGATCTAATTTGAACAATTAAAGGTTAAGATAAGAAATTTAGTGTCAAAGATCATTGTACTATATTTATATGTTTCATGGTGTCTGCCATGATGATGCTTTACTCCAAACTTGGTGAAAGTTTATAAAGAGTTTTATAAAGAGGTAAATTTGAAGTTGTCTTTAATAAAAGAGATGATTCATCTAATGCATAACCCCCAAAATGGTTTAACTAGGTATTCTATTTATTTATTCTAACACTAGCTTGTTCTTAAGAACTTGATTAAGGTGAAGGGTGTCTTTAATATTCAAATGTTTGACACTAATTTAAAGATTACTTATAGTGAAGGGGTGAACATCATCAAGAACTATAGGGCAGATGTATACCCAGTTAGCATAGAAAGCTTGAACTTTTAACTAAGGAAGAAGAAAATGATAAGAAGAGTCATACCTGAAGTTGTAATAGTCTCAAAATCATAAATCATTTGATAACTAATGAAATTCAGTTGAACTTGTTAGTTTCTCTTTACATTCAATCTGTTGGTTATGCGTTTCATGACATAATTACTTAAGAACATTCTTTATCATATACATATTTATTTAATTAGCTATATATAAGATAAAGTCTATGGAATAGATTTACATTATAAATAAATTATAATGAAATCACAATTATGAGATTCATAACTATGTGATATCCTTTAATTATTTTTATTCATTATTTTATTGAGATTAGATATTAATAAAGCGTAAAAAAGAATATTATGTATTATCTTTTGTCCTTATGAAGTAGTTAATCTCATATACTAAAGTATGCAGATACTTAAACAAATGTATGCGTACTTGTTAGAGAACAAGTTCACTAAACTAACTCGATATAAAAATTCTATTTAGAACATTACTTGTATGTCGATTAAGTGATCCTTTGACTTGATATCTTGAAAGTATCTTATATAATGATTGTTGTATTTTGATAATACTTAAGACATATTCTAGTCATAAGTATCTCAATTGGTAGTAATTGGATATAACATGAATTAGATATATACAGTTGAGTAATCAATATAGGATTCATTACCCTAAAGTGATTAATGAAAATATTCTATCATTCTCTATTAGTATTAATTTGAGAAATCCTTAGTCAAGATGGAATGATACTTTGAAAATAATTTTCAAATTTCATTAATAGAATCAAATACTAATAGTAAAGAACTAACATGATTGGACTCAAATGGAGTAAACATTAATTCTATGCTCTATGTCTAATTGAAACATTATATGATGAAAGGATTGAATTATACGTTAAAAAATGCACGGAAAGGTTAGTTAAAACCACTTTGACGTTTCTAAATATTTAGATGATCATGATATATTACTAGATATCAATCTTGATCTTTAGTTATAAATTGTTTAATTAGAGAATCAAAAATAAAATAATTGAGTTTAATTTATCAAATCTTAAACACAGTTTAAGGTTGTAATTTATATCCATTACCAACATATTTAGGAACCTAATGGATCACACACAAAGAACATTTAAAGAGAGAAAAAAATAGCTAAAGCTAGTTGGACTTGATTATAAAACTTGAGAAACTCTAAAGATTAAATATGAGATATTTAATAAATAAAGATTAGAATAAGATATTGAAACTTATTTGAGCTCGATTCATATTTAGTTAGGATTAATTATAATTCTAATTAAAATTAGAGTTATATTTCAATTGAATTATTGAAAGGTTCAAATCATATTATAAATAAATGTAACCTTTAAAAGAGTTCACACTCTTTGCTTACCTTTTTTTACACTACTTGTTTAGTTCTCTCAAATTTTTGGTATGGATTCTTTAGAGGCTAGATATGTATATGTATTTGCTGAATATGATAAACTAAATTGTAAGAAAATGATCAAACTACATTATAAGATATAATTTATGCTTATGTTATATTGTATGCTTTCAGTAATCATGCTATAAAATTTAAGGTAATATTGACTTTCAAAAAATCGGACAAAAATTTTTGCATTTTTTAACTGTGCATAGATTAGATATTGTCTCAATATCATATAAAACTTTCATATATAGCAATTAATATTATTTTAATCTATGTATTCATTCATATCTTCATTGGAAAATGTCTGTGTCTGAACTACAGGTAAAGATAATTTGGCGTGTATTTCTTTTTGTAGTCTCACCAATATGTCTTGAATTGAACTCAAAATAGGGAAGGCTATGAGAAGCACAAAGAAAAAGGAGAGAACTCTTTAAGTATGGATATTTTTAGACTTTGAAGGAGAAAGGTTCGAAAGGATCCTAATATAATGCTTTGAATAACACTGCCGTTTGAGGATAAGAGCCACCAAAAAGCTAAAGCACTATTTTCAAACATAATTGGGGAAAGAGAAGCTTATTGAAGGCAGATATTGTAACCTGAAGCACAGGCATTATAATTGTTTTAATTCATGGTGAAAAAGATTTTGTGATTAAAAAAGAATAATATCGATATATGTTATCTACTAATGACAAGTGTATTTTTCCCTAAAAAGTGGTAAAATATATTAACTTTTTCGAAATAGAAAAGAAGAGAGTTTGTATAATGCATGGGTCTAAAGCCCTCTAATATCCAAATACAGTAGATAGTAACTCCTAAGAGAAGGTATGGTTCAACGTAGCAGATTGGCTATCTCCAACATATGACACGTTTCCATGCGAAGGACAAATGTCCTTACTTGCTACGCACATTAAGTGGTAGGCATAGTGGATAAGAGCTTTAGTCCTTCTTGCTTTTTGCGTGAACAAGATGATCCCTGCACAATCCAAAAAAGTGAAGTAACTAGTATGCCTGGATCTTCTTCGACATCCTCATTGAACTCGAACCAAGTTCAATCTTATATACATATGGGTCATAGTTGAGCTACACATCTAGCTACCTATAATAGTGGCAATCTTTACAAGCTCCAGACAAGTTTTATATGTGCATTAAGGTCGATCAAGTTCTTGTGGAATCCCTAATTCCTCTCTTTCCACATACGATATGTTGAAGCCTTGAGGAAAATTACATTAACTACCTTCTCCCTTCTGAGTGTGGACCTATTTTATAGCATCAATTTTAGTAAATCTATGAGTTGTCCTGAATTTGGATACCATAGATATTAGTTAGGGCATTCCATATTTGTGATAAGAATTTGCAATGAAAAAATAAATGCCTCATAGTTGCCTCTTCGTCTTCACAAATTAAACACACTATTGATATTGTGAAATTTCAATCTATTAAGTGTTGGTAGTTTCCTTTTAATGATGATCCACAAGAGGAAGGATATTGTGGGTAGGAGTACTTTGTGCCAAAATATCTCCCAGCCCTTCATGAATGGAGACTTATCTCTGGTAATTTCTTTTATTGAAATGCTAAAATAGATGTCAAGTATGATGACAAGTCATGTATACCTACCCTTTCGACCCTAATTTGGGTTATAATTAGGGAGATGGCTAGGACATTTTCTAGGCAAATATGCCACTGATTATCTCGTACATATACAAACACTTTTTAATTAATTGAAAACCTTGTGCTAAGGGAATTTGAAGATTGGATATAAGACCAATACTAGACCAATTGTCAAAGAAGAGGGATGTAGTGGCATCATTGCCTATTAAGCATTTAAACTGAGGTTTAAGTTCATTCATGTGCTTCAATAGTTTCCCAAGAAAGAAAGAATAAGAGCCAAAGGGTTTAGTCTCCTATGTACTCTTCCCCTTTAGAAAGTACCAGTGCATTCATTGGATCCATAGGGATTCTTGATTGCTGATAAATTTCCATAGTCTGTTTCCAATTAGGATTTTATTGGTGATGCCAGATAGTTATTCGTAAGCCACCTTCTTTGTAGGTTTGGGAACCTCTTTCCATATTAACCTTATTTCCCATATGTCCATAAGAATCTTCTCTAGAGTTCCTAAACGAATTTGATAAGCCCCTTGGATAGGAAGAAATGGGAGCAATAGTATACATGTATGGAGTTTAGGATAGTTTTAATTAGTTGCACCTAACTATGACTGAGAGAGATAAATTGCACTAGTTTAATATCTTTTTTTAATCTTCTCAATGAGGGGCAAGCATTCACTATATTTCATCCTTTGGATTGCAGTAGGAAGTCCCAAGTAGTTAAAGGGGAGGGCTTTGATTTTGAATCGTAAGAGAGTTTGCAATCTTACCATGTTAGAATTACCATTCTCTACTAAGAATAAATATCTCTTGGATTTATTTAGATGCAATCCTGAAAGTTCCTTAAACGGTAGCAATGAGTCCATTAACGAACTAATGGGAGCATCATAAGCTCTAGAAAACAAAATTAGATTATCTGCAAATTAAGGCCAATTTTCTTACATTTTGATTAAAAGTTAAAGTCAAGATTAGAGGAAATGTTCCATTTTACAATCTTGTATGGGACTCCAAACATAGTATAAAGGAGACAAGGGGGTAAACCTGTCTTAATCTTCTTTGCCCTTAAAAGATGCAACAGGGGTTCGGTGTTAATTAGACCATTGAAAGAGAGATACATTTTGTAGATTCATCGGATCATTAAAAAAAATTAGGATAATATTAATACGATGACACTCTTTTGTTTTGACATATAATCTTTTTTGTTCACTTCTTTAAAAATGAATTTAGTTTCAACTTATTCATTTTATCATTTATTGTACATTTAATATATACATTCATTAAAAATTTTACTTTTTATTAAACAATTGTACTAATTAAATAAATATTGCATTTCTCATATACAATATCTTTTGTTCACTTCCTTTAAAAATGAATTTAGTTTTAACTAATTTATTTTATATATACATTTAATACATACATTCATTAAAAAAAACTCATGTTTTGTTAAGCAATTGTGCTAATTAAATGAATGTTGCGTCCCTCATATATAATCTTTTTTGTTGACTTCCTTTAGAAACAAATTTAACTTCAACATATTCATTTTATCATTTTATACATGTTACTATGTTTAATAAATAGATCATTAAAAACGGCTCATTTTTCATTATGCAATTGTGCTAATTACATGAATATTGTATTTCTCATATATAATTTTTTGTTCACTTCCTTTAAAATGAACTAACTTATCTTGTCATTTTATGTATACATTTAATATATACTTTCATTAAAAATTCATTTTTATTAAAAAATTGTGCTAATTAAATGAATTTTGTATTTATCACATGTAATCTTTTTTATTCACCTTCCTTATAAATGAATTTAATTTCAATTTCTTCATTTTATCATTTTATGTACATTTAATATATGGATTCATTAAAAAACTCATAATTAAATGGATGTTGCATTTCACATATATAATCTTTTTTATTCACTTCCTTAAAAATTAATTTAATTTTAACTTACTCATTTCAAAATTTTATATGTATTTAAATTTTTAAAATTTTAAGATAAAGATGGCCAGGTTGGAACCCTAAGACCCGATCAAGCTCGGACTGGGTCTGGGTCTCCTGGCTCACTGCCAAGCCTATCCCCTGCTGCCTACCCAAAATGACGTTTTTGTTCCTTATAACACCGAAGAAGAACACATTGTTCCTGTTGGTTTATTTCTGGTTAGATCAGTGTCTGAATTTCTACCCAACTTAAAATAGAGCATACCATGAAATCCACGCAAAAGACTATACATTTGACTTAATCTTCGTGTCAAGTGATCGTAATCGATCTCTGTGCGAAGAATTCTGTTCACGCATGCCTTTGACGGTGAGGAATAGGATCCAGCAACATAAATTCAGAACTCATGGTATTAGTGCACAGATAGTCATTGGCCCAAGCACGACAACAGCCACCACAGATTCTTAACATATAACAGATAATGGCACAAGTATTTATCCTTTCACAGAGGAGCATTTCAAGCAAATAGATAAGATTGAGGAAATGACAAATGGGTGGCATGAGAAAATCAAACATGAACTTCATCCTGAGCGTGTGCTCGTACTCGCTTAGCATAGTACATAAGTTTGTTGGTATCTGTACTGATGAAATCAGAACTAAATGGTCTTTGAAATGTAAAGGAATGAAATTATGATCTAGACCCTATGAGTATTAATTCTAATCTACGTTCTCTGTACTTAAAAAATTCATCTGCAGCCCAAATCAACTCCTCTTCGCAACGATTTTTGGGAATATATCCATAGTTCTGATTGAGTGGGCATTTTTTTTGAAGAATTTTCTCCTGGTTCCACAAGACAAAAAATGATCATAAGTGAGGCTTCACGGTGGATAAGATCCAAATTTAGACAGCATGTCCCTTGTAGAGTATTAATTTCAGATGACGAATTTACTACTAAGACACGACTAGGAAGGTAAAAACTCACAAAATCATATGTCCAGCAGGTACGACTTAGAATGAAAAGCTTCCACTTAGATAAACATTAAGCATTCATGTCTACATGAGATACATACAAAATACGGATCCAAGATCCGTCTCCTGAAAAGATGGAAATCTGTTAAGTGAAGAGTGAAGAATGAAAGATCTCTTCTAAAACGAGATCTTTACTTTAAGTAAGAGATGATTCTACCTTACATTGTGAATCGAGAGCTTGCGTAAAAGGAATATTCTTGTTTTCAGTTCCACTGTGTTAGTGATCCATTTACCTTGATTCTCTTTTTTCTTTTCTTTTTTTTTTGAATACAAGGGAAACTAAAACATTAAGAGACGAACTATCGCAAAGTTCTTGGGTACAGAGCCCCGTGTTGGTCTCGTTGATAGAAATCTTGCATAGGCAGCGGAGGCTCATAGAGAAAATAAATTCCAGGGCTGGCCGTGAGGGCTAGGCCTGCCAGGTTATCTATGCTCTAGTTTCCTTCATGGTGCACGTGCTGGATGCTGAGCTCCCAGTCTCGATGGATTAGGCTACTTATACTTGCCAACAAACAAGAATTGGGATCAGTCTTGAAATCATGTTGATGACTTCTGGGGAGTCCACTTCCAGAATAAGCCGGCGGTACCCCATCTCCCAGGCCAATGTGAGGCTCGAGTGGACTCCGCATAATTCGGCTGTGAAAGCCGAGCCGTGGCCAATGTGATGGTAAAATCCTCCACACCATTCGCCTTGCCAGTCACGAATCAGACCACCCGCAATAGCGGTATCGTTGCCTGGTGAGTAAGCACCATCCGTATTGAGTTTAACCCAGGTTTCCGGTGGTCTGTGCCAACCCACCAGGCTGCCTACAGAGAGGCCCATATGTGGGATCACACAGCTTTCCACTGCTAGCGCTCGAGCTATCCACTCGACATACGCCAGAACAACATGCTAACCGTTGACTGGCCAAACAAAGTTTGCTTTAAAAATACTTTGGTTATGCCAAGACCAAAGCATACAGCAAGTGACACCAAAAATGGTAATCCAATCGCTGGGAACTACTTATGAATGCTTCCGTAGGTTGGAGGTAACCCAAGTCATCTAGTCATGTTGAAAAAATGCCGGATCGACGAATTCCAGGGGGGATGTCTTCCAAAATGCTTGCACTCGCAAGCACTTGCAGAGTACGTGAACAGCAGTTTCGACCCGGCCGCAGATATGGAAACTACTATCTGACGCAATGTGCCTCTCCACTATGCGTTTTTTCGTCAGGAGTGTATTCTGTAACAAAAGCCAAAGAAACACGCGGATTCTCTAGGGTCCTGGCCATTTTCATATGACGTCCCAATGATTCGGCGAGTCAACCAGGTTACGTTCCTCAATTAATTCATAAGCGGACGCCACGGTGAATCTGCCATGCTCTGTAAGGCCCCAGCTAATAGTATCCTCTGCTGTAGTCAGGGCATGGATGGTAAACCCCTCGATATCAGTGCAGACTGAGGCTAGCAGGTACGGACGGATCCTCTCCTACTGCCAAAGACCCCCAAAAGACAGTAAGTCGGCAATGGAAACGTCGAGGTCGTGATCGGGGACCGGAGCGGTAGTGAATAAAAGAAGGGAACCTCTCTCTGTCAACCAATTATCCATCCAGAAGCGGATGTGGCGTCCCTCGCCCAGCTTCCATTAAATACCTTGTTGGACATAGTGCCAAGTTACAACTAAACCCCACCAGAAGTTCGAAGCCCCCGCCCTGTCTAACGAGTTAGGGATGCAGTGCAGGTCTAGTCTATATTTAGTTCGTAAAATGCGAACCCATAAGGCTGTAGATTGTATGAGTAGGGCCCATCCCAATTTGGTTAGGAACACATCATTGTAAGACCGAATACGCTTAATGCCTAGACCCCCTGCCTTTTTAGGTTGACAAACAGACTGCCAATTAATGAGAGGTATCTTCCTATGCACATCCGTGGAGTCCCATATGAAGTTCCGCAAGAAGTGCCCCAGTTCATCACAGAGCCCCCGCGGCAGTCTCACTGTTTGCATTGTGTAGATCGGGAGAGCCGAGATCACTGATTGGGTTAGGGTGACTCGGCCTGCTAGCGATAGCTGTCTGACCCTCCAACCTGAGAGTTGCCTATGGGCAACATCTAATATGTGCTAATAGGTGTTCCGTGTAGTACGATCGTGGAGTAATGGAACACCTAGATATTTGCCCAGATTATTGGTGCTCGTGAAACCCAGGGCCTGAGTAATGCGGCGTGCAGTTGCCATGGTTACATTCTTGGAGAAATAGATCTTGGTTTTATCAACATTCACTTTCTGGCCAGAAACATTGCAGAAAAACTCCAAAGTCTCCCTGGGGATTTGTGCTTGTGAATCCGTTGCCTCGGCAAACAGGACTAGGTCATCGGTAAAAAAGAGATGAGAGAGAGAAGGCCTAGTAGGGCATAATTTGATCGGCCTCTAACGTCCTTGGTCTACAACGCGAGAGATGAGATGGCCTAGCCGTTCCATGCACAGGACGAAGAGGTACGGAGAAAGAGGGTCTCCTTGACGGATACCACAGGAAGGACTAAACAAGGTTGTGGCCCCTCCTTGCAACGCCACCTACATAGTCACCGTTGTGACACACTGCATAATGGTCCATATGAGCTAGGGCGGAAGGCCAATATCCTCTAAGGTGTTCTGAAGAAAGTCCCAATGAAGACAGTTGTATGCTTTTTCGAGGCCCACTTTGATCACGAAAAAGTCCGTCCTCTCATTCTTCCTTTCCATCGAGTGAATAACTTCCTAGGCAATGATGATATTATTCGTTATCTGACGATCGGGAATAAATTTGCTTTAGGTTTCCTTAACCAAAGAATCCAAATGAGGTTTCAATCGGTTGACGATAACTTTTGCGATAATTTTGTAAATCACATTGCAGAGACTGATCGGACGGAACTGGTTGAAACTCGTCGGGGACGGGATTTTGGGTATAAGTACCAGTAGTGTGTTATTAAGGTCCTTATCCCACCGACCTTGTGTGAAAACGGATAGGATGAACTCCGTCACTGTAGGTCCGACCCGTCCTCATTACTTCTGAAAGAAAAGGGCATTGAAACTGTTGGGCCCAGAAGGTTTATGTGGAGTCATGCCGAATAATGCATGCTTGATCTCGATAGGATGGGGTGTTATGGCTAAGTCTCGAAGACTGTCTTCAGGGAGGGTGGGGAATGCTCTGGAAGGTAGGGGCCGGGATGGGGCTTGGGCCTCGCACATGTAAAGGTGGGAAAAGTAATCTCGAGCGAGTTGGTGCAAGTGCGCTGGGTTAGAGACAAGAGTCTCCTGGGAGTCTTAGATTCTCTCGATCCGCAATTTCTTCCTTTTGATAATAGTCACCGTATGATAGTACCTCGTATTTCGGTCCCCTTTCGAAATCCAGTCGCACCTAGCCTTCTGATGCCAAAAGATTTCTTCCTCACTTAAGACTTGCAGCAACTCTCCACTCAGCTGGTCTTCTAAGGTGATTAACAAGTCCGAGTGTTACGCAGTGAGAGCTCGTTGGATGCCTAGTAATCTAGAGATCAGACGCTTCCTTTTTTAGAAAATATTCCCAAATTCGGATTGGTTCCAAGTGTTGAGCTGATGTGATAGTCGGGTGAGCTTTTGACTCAGCGATTCCTCAACCGAGTGCCAGTGCGTAGCAACCATCTCGTCAAACCCGGGATGAGTCAGCCACATGTTTTGAAAACGAAAAGTCGGGGAGCCGAATCGAGTCGGTCTCGTAGGATGGAGCAGAACCCACAGGGGTCTGTGGTCTGAGCCAAGGAAAGGTAAATGGTGGGTAGTCGCATTTGGAAAGGTGTGGATCAATTCCATCGAGCCAAAGACTCGATCCAATCGAGCTTGGACCAGGCCCCGTCGCCACGTAAATTGGGACCCTACATATCCCAAATCATGGAGCCTACTCTCATAAACCCACTCCTGAAAGTGTTTGTTCACGATACCCATAGTAGGGGCACCGCCCCTCTTGTCAGTAAATGCCAGCTTGGCATTGAAGTCACCGCCTACTAGCCAGGGCCTAGAGATGGAGCGACCGAGCCATTTTAGAGCTAGCCATAGGTGCTTTTGCAAGGTGGATTGTGGGCTGGCATAAACTGCCGTAAAATCAAAAGAATACAACTCATACTGGACTGTGGCATGAATAAATTGACATTGAGCCATTACTATGGTGAGTGTAATTTCCTCCTTCCATAGTAACTAAATACCACCCGCGAAGCCTACGGCTTCCACTCGGGTAGAGTAATCAAACCCTAGTTTGCTAATAACCGAAATGGCTTTAGAGCCACTAATTCTCGGTTCTAGTAAGACTAAAATATCGGGCTGGTATTGTCGTTGATGATTGCGAAGGATAGTCCAAAGATTGGGTCCCCTACTTCCTAACAGTTCCAAATTAAAATTGACATAGTAAAAGAGTCTAGGTGGATACTGTACCTCCCATTGGAGTGTTTTGTAGACTTTCTGTCGGGGGCTGAAGTGCCTGCTCCTCACTACGGTCACACTATGGTAGAGCGTCCAGTACTGCATCCATTTTTGGGCTATCGGGGGGGTCCGGAGGCTATAGGGTAGTGGCCTCCCGTAATCCCACCTTGTCCGCCGAGTACTCTACCCCTTCCATGGACTGCGGACAATCATCCACAAGAACGAGGCTAGCCTCCAGCACCTGGGGATCACAAATCATTTCGGTGTGGGAGGAGAGGACGATTGCTATGTTTTCGTCAATCTGGGTGGGCTGGATTTGGATTAGTGGGGGGAGAGGCAAACTCGGAGCTGGGGTGGAGTAGGCTCGAGAACTATCTCCTTGAGGGAAACCAGTATGGCCCGCTTTTTGACCCCTAGGCCCATTTCTGGCCTGCAGTTTGGACTGGGTTGCTTTGAAGGTCATTGGTTGCCCTGTGGGCATGCTAGAGCCCAACACTTCCTGGATGGGCAGCCGGTTCCCACGACCCAAGGATCTGGATGGGGCGGGGGGCAGTTCCTATTTGAAATCCGCGCGCATCGCCTATTGGTAACCGTTCAGTCTCTGTCAGGACATGGAAGCGTGATCTGCCTGTCTGATGTGATGCGTGCTAGCGTCTGGAAGCCGACTAACGTAAAGGGAGAGGAGTACTCGGCTGTGGTTGCCATTGTGCTTAGGATCGCCTTTGCCGTTGCACTTGTACCCACGGACCATAGCTGGGTCTAGTTGGTGCAGTACTCGGGTCCGAGGGGTGGAGCGGCTCACTCCTATGGGTGGTTCAGACGTGGAAGCCATTACGGTGGGAGCTGGGCCTGGTGTAGGGGTGGCAGCAGCGTTGGGTTGTCGTTGGGGACAGTACTCCAGCGCATGCCCGACCTTCCCGCAGGAGTAGCAAAGGTGTAGGAGGCCCTCATACTCAATCGGGATAGGTTCGCCGTCAAAGTCAACTTCAGTGATCAGTGGCTGGTTGAGGTCGATATCCACAACTACACGGGCATAACGCCCTCATTGTGCCAGTAAGGTTGGCTCGTCGATTTTCACCATGGAACCAACGAGATTTCCCAATGCCGTCAGAATGGTCGAGTGATAACGAGCGATGGGCAATGACGGAAAATAGATCCAGGTGACCGCACGAGTGA
The DNA here is from genome assembly GCA_027563915.1 of Erythroxylum rotundifolium. NCBI lineage: Eukaryota > Viridiplantae > Streptophyta > Magnoliopsida > Malpighiales > Erythroxylaceae > Erythroxylum > Erythroxylum rotundifolium. The sequence continues at coordinate 4,946,972 of JAOSBO010000001.1, forward strand.
CTTCCCCATATTTTGGCCAGAAGGAGGGCACCCACCGTTGGACTGATAATGCTTGGCCGTAAATAAGCCAAGGGTCGTGGTTAATGCATGGAGGTAATCAATGTCCTCCAGGAAGCGAACGAGGAAGAAGTCATGCTCCATATCCACGAGTTGCATGGGACCTAACAGACGCTAGAGGACGCGCAGGCAGGAGCATAGTGCTTTGAAGCTGATCCTTCGTCCCAATAACTTTACGACTACATCTTTGGTCCAACGTTGATCCAACTTAGCCCTGAACATGGGAGAGAGCTTGATTCCACCTCCATTTGCAGTAGCCAGTTGCTCGATGTCGCCCTCCGCCAACTCAATCAGTGGTTCGAGAGGCCAACATGGTTGTTCCTCGGTGACGGGGTCGGCCCTCGGACCTGCAACTGCGGCACTATACGATGGGGGGGCGAGGGGGCTACTTCGCTGTTCATCATCACGTTTTCGCGTATGGACACGTTTCGGTTGGATCCCCTCGAGGTCAGGGGCCTCCATTGAAGCGGTAGACAATCAACGGTACAGCCTAAAGACTGCCCTAAGACGGGGATAGAACCAGTTCACATTCGGCGATAACATTCGTGTAGAGAGAGAAGCTCATGCAAAAGTAACTATAGAGAGTTTGAGTCTTTGCTAGAATTTGATGAACTTGTGACAGCCTTTCATTTTTCTTTTGTACTTTCTAAATTGTTAACTTAATGTCAGTAGTGGGTTGAAAACTAACTCTTTGATTTTTTCTGCCATCATGGAGGGTGATGTATTGCAATTAGATTCACATTTGTTTCATATGCCTGGTTCGGTTTCTAATCATATTGATTCTGGGTTTGGGTTAGATGTAAGAGGGGCATGCTGTTGCTAACATTTAGTGGTTGTTTTCCTTGGTACTTACTGATGTTCTAAGTGTATACTTATTTTGTAGCTTTGTTTAATATTGCTGCTGTATCTCCTAAAGATGCCAAGGAAGCAAAACAAAAGAGAAGCGCATTCCTATTCCTTTCTTATCTGCTGCTATCGTGACCTGGTGCTAATATAATCCAATCTACCAAAAGATTTGGAAATCCTGGATCGATGGTAGTCACTAACTAGAAATAGTATTCTGGAATACCATTTAGGTAGATGTAAATTTTAATCATCAATGCGTATTATTAAACGATTTCAGGCTTCGACGCATCACTTTGGTGGAACTCCCGTTTAAGCTTCATAAGTAGTAATTATTCTCTCTCTCCATGTGTGAAGAAAAGCTCACATGATGGCTGGTGTGTTTCTTCTTAAACTTCCATTGCTTATACAATAGATTGTCTGCATTCTGCTGCTTTAGGAATCAACCTGGAGAAGCAATTACAAGTTTGGAAAGGAAATCCTTCCTGTACTGATTAACGGCCCCAAATAAACGTAAGAGAATTGTTCTGTGAAAATGTGCTTCCTTAGATTCTTGGATTAGTGAGAAGAAATGACAGTTTTTTGCTATTGAAGCTATGGATCCATTTATATTGTACATCCATTTCGTGTTCATTTTCCTTTGAAATTGAGGTTTTTTTTTTGTGATGAGTTATGGTCATATCCCGCATAATAATTCCTGGATTACAGCTCAACAGCAGAGCATACAGGTTGGAAATTTGAATATTTAAGGGGCTCTACGATCTTGAATATGTTACATTCTACTTTTTTGGTATTATCCTGTGGGGTTAATTAAGTCTCAGTATAGCTGGAAACTGATCTTACTCTTGACAGGTCAATGTACGTAAAGGATTCTCTGTGCACCATCGGTGTAATATCAGTCAGCCTACTGTCCTGATGCGATTTACAACGTTGAGACTGAACCTGATAACAGGAGGGTTTTCAAAATATCAAGGTAAATTGAACGTTATTCATCCTCTAGTCCCTCTGTACTGGTAAGATCAAACCTTTAAACAATTGTATGCAGTTTGTGAATTATAAACTATAGATGCTGTATTTATATTTACTTGTTAGGATTGATTTTATATGTTGTTAGCTTCTATTGTCCCAACACATGCTTTTGCAACTACTTATTTTTGAATTTGAAGATTCGGGCTCCTTCTCAATATAGGTAATAATTTCCAGAAAGTTTTGCTTAATGATGGTTATAGACAGGTGGTTGAGGTAGCACAAGCAGCCAAATGGAAGTTTCTTTGTCAACCACTATTTCAGTACATGTTTTAGTTGATGAAAAGTGAAAACAGAGCAGATTACTCCGTAAGCATTTATCTTCTACGCTGCCAGGATTAGAGGCTATGTCAAATCTATGAATTCAGCAAAATGCAATGAATCAACTCAGGATGTAGATGCTGAACCAAGGAGTAATTCACTTGACATTAAAAAAGGATGGATCCTGTATAGAAGAACTCTAACTGCCTGTTTGGTTACTGTCTCCAATATACAGAGATGAAACGAGACGGAACAGAAAAGAAATTGGGGACAGTGAGCTATTTGGTTGTGATAGACAGAACAAAAAAAATTGCCTCCGTCTCAAGAACAGAAATGTGTTTGGTTGCAGGGACAGAACATAAAAACAGTTCAGGGACAGAACATAAAAACAGTGGCTATGATGAAAATACCCTTACAGTATAATATGATTCGAAATATGTAATTTAATGATTATTTTATAATTGTATCAATATTTATTTTAAGTGTATTTGTAATATTTTAATAACGATGAAATAATTACAATA
>JAOSBO010000001.1:4960689-4971258 GCA_027563915.1 Erythroxylum rotundifolium
GGGGGGTTGAATGGTGTATCCTTTTCATGAATACAAATTAAAAAGAATAATAAGAACTTCTTGAACATTTTAAAAGAGTATTGCAAAGTTTATACAAAAATTGTTACGAAATCGAATCACAAATTACTTCTATAAAAAACATTTAACAACAGAAATAAACTGAAATAAAAGGTTAGAGTATAGACGCTGCGATTTTATACTGGTTCACCCCAGACCGTGGGCTACGTCCAGTCCTCAAAGTTCGTCTGAGTGTTCCAGTATACTTCAAACAATTACAAGTATTCTTTCTTTCCTTTCAGAGCCTCTTCAGGTCTCTTTTACAAAGTATTCTTTCTACTAACGTAACCTTTTCAGGCTCTCAACCTTTTCTCTCTCTTACTAGAAAGATAGTGTGAGCTTCTGTTATAGTAAGATTAGCTCTCTCCGTATCGCACTACAAAAATCTCTTTTTTCAGTAAACACTCAAAGATCACTGATATCGTATGTTTGTTCATTCATTCATTCGCTCATTAGCCCGAAAGCTTCGACTGAGACTTATATTTATAATCTCTGTCTCTTAACTACTTGTTGATCCTTGATAACCGCTTCTTGAATCTTGAGAACTGTTTTTTGATTCTTGAAAACCCCTATTTAGTTGAGTTCTATAACTAACTTCAACTAAGTAATCGTCCAATGTATTGATGTAACTTCTTCTAAGTATCGTCTATGTCTTGCAATTCTTCTGTCTTTTATACTTCGTCTGTATTTTGCGCTTCTTCTGTATTTTGTACTTCTTCTATGTTTTGCGCTTCTTCTGTGGTTTGTAATTCGTTTGTCTTTTACGCTTCTTCTGTCTTTTGTACTTCGACTGTGTGCTTCTTCTTTGTTTTGTAATTCTTCTGTGTTTTGCGCTTCTTCTGTCTTTTGTACTTCGTCCATGTTTTGTATTTTTTCTTCACACTTAACACACTTGTCAAAACGTTCATTTGTTTCTAACATTATTATTATTAGTTTATCATCAAAATTAAAACATCGTAAAGTCCTCCTGACTTAACATGGCTAAAAGGAAATTTGATGATCTATGAGACAGAGCGTCGATGGGATGAAGGATCCTCCTACAGAAGAGAAATGGCTCTAAAAGTTTCTAACGATACAATCCCATCAAATGATGATGAAAATGACACTGAATTACAGATAGATGGATATGATGAATTCAATTTTATGGTTAGAAATATGCACAGTTTTACAAAAAATAGCTAATAAACAAAAGAGAAGGAAATAAGAAAATTGGAAGCAGTAGATTCCTGTCAAAAGGTAGCAGCAATAGTAACAATACTCAGAATACTCAAATTATATGTTATCACTAAAAAAAGCCTAGAAACACCTGACTAGAGTGTCCCTTTCTTCTTCAAAAGGACAAAACTCAAAACAGAAGACCTAGAAAGACTTTGAAAACTTTGATGAAGAAGAGTCTAAAGAAGTAAGCAATGTTTGCCTTATGGCCAACTCAGGGGAAGATGAGGTATATAGTTTTGACTCTTATATTGAATTTGAGGATCTAAGAGATGCATATCATGAACTATAAGCTCAATATAAGAAGTTAATAGTTTAGTATATTAAAAAGGTTGAAAATGGTAAAAATAGTGATGCATCTTTGAGGAATAAAATTAAATCATTAGAATTAGTGAATAAGAACTTATTGTCAAAAAACATGTCTCTTGATAAAATTGAAAATGATTATAAGCGAAAGATGTATAAAGAAGAATTTTTAGAAGAAAATGTGAATCGGTTAGAAAATGCATTACTTAAGAATAATTGTGAAAAAGTAAAACAATTAGAACAAAAGATTGTTATACTAGAACTTGAAAAAGAAAAAGTTAATAAAAAATCATGTCTTTAGAAAAGGATTTAGCAAATTTTGTTGATGGAAAGAATAATCTTAATGCATTGCTTGGTAACGGTAAAGGTGCTTTTGATAAGGCTGGAATAAGATATAACGAAAATAACAATATCAAGCTATGCAAAAACTTCTTTGTTAAAAACAATAGTAGCTATAATCAAAACATCATGAACTTGATGCATGGTTAAAATTATAGTAACCTTCATTCATCTATTTTGTGCTTCTACTATGGCAAACATGGATATATTATTCATTCTTATAACATTCATAAAATGAAGAAATTATCTAAAATATATGTTTACAGACTAAAAGGTCAGATTATCTAATTAAGATAATATATTCTACAAATATGCTTCATAATAGTTTCAAGAGAAACTCAATGGATAGTTGACAATGACTGTTTAAGATAAATGACAAGTGAAGTATCACAATTAAGCTATATTGAAAGCAAAGATGGAGGTATTGTTGTCTTTATTGATTAAAAAAAAGGTAAAAGTCACATGAATTGGTAAAACTGGTGCTTCAGATTCTACTTCTATAGATAATGTTCTCTAGATTGATAGTTCGAAACATAACCTAGTGAGTGTAAGTAAATTATGTGATAAAGGATATAAAAACATATTTAATGAATCTCATATGAAATAATTGATAATAACAACGATAACATTGTGTTGTTGGTCCTAGAAATCAAAATATATACTTTGTTTAATTGGAACATACGTCTTCTAAAAAATTTAAGTGTTTTGTTTCTCTAGAAAAGGACTCATTAATCTAGCATAGAAGATTTGGACATGCTATCATAAGCACTTTATCAAAATTGTCCAAAAATGATTTAGTAATAAGAGGACTACCAAACTTAAATTTTGAAAATAATCAGATTCATTAAGCGTGCTTAAAAGGAAAACAAGTTAGAAGCAGCTTTCTATCTAAGAATGTTGTATCTACCAACCAATCACTTGAGCTTATACATATGGATTTATTTGGTCTTACTAGAACTCAAAGTTTTGGTGGAAAACACTATGGTTTTGTTATAATAGATGATTATTTTAGATTTACATGGGTTTATTTTCTAGCAAATAAGGATGATGTTCTAAAGTTTTTGAGAAGTTATGTAGAAAAATTTAAATTGCAAAAGGGTATTGCATTACTTCAATTAGATGTAATCACAGAAGAGATTTTGATAATAGAACATTTGAAGATTTCTGGGATGATTATGAAATAAATAATAATTTCTCATGTCCAATGACTCTTTAGCAAAACGGAGTTGTTAAAAGAAAGAACAGGACCTTTATTGATATGGCCAAGACAATGCTATATGAAAGTGTTCTACTATAAGGATATTGGGCAGAAGTTGTGTCCACTGCCTATTACATTTGGAATAGGTGTCATATAAGGCATATTCTCGAAAAGACCCGCTATGAGTTATGGAAAGAAAGAAAGCCTAATGTTGTAGATTTTTGAGCTTTTGGGTGTAAGTGCTTTATGTTAAACAATGGTAAGCGCAACCTTAGAGAATTTGACGCAAGGTCTAATGAAGCTATGTTTTTGTGATAAAACACTATTGACAAAGTATTTAGAGTCCACAATGAAAGAACTACGAGGATAGAAAAATCAATACATGTAGCATTTGACAAAGCACTACCCTTAACAAAATTGCTGAATCAGATGATGAAGAGCATTTTTTGGCTCCTAAAGATGTGACACAAACTCAATCTACACCTGTAGTGCCTTCAGATTCACAAGATCAAGAAGGACCATTTGACGCTAGGACAGAGAAGGCTCTTGCTTCAAGTACACCTCAGTAGGAACCTATGCGACAAAGGACTCGGGTATTCATAGCATAAGGACACCAAGAGAATAAAGAAGACTCGATACGCTTCAGTATATTCTAGGAGACCCTTCAGAAGGGATAAGGAACTGAGCCTCCTTAAAAAACAATTATGTTTTCTTTGTTTCACAATTAGAACCAAAGATTTTAGAAGAGGCACTTGCTGATGAAAAATGAGCTATAGCCATAAAAGATGAACTAAACTAGTTTGACAATAACTAAGTTTGGAATCTAGTACTTTACCCACAAAACAAGTTAGCCATTAGAACTTGTTGGTTATTTCAAAACAAACTTGACGAAAATGGTAAAGTGATAAGAAATGAAGCTAGAATTGTAGCTCAAGGATATAATCAATGGGAAGGTATTGATTGTGATGAGACTTATGCTTCTGCTGCTAGACTAGAATCAATCAAAAATTTACTTGCCTTTTCATGTTATAAAAATTTCAAATTATACTAAATGGATGTCAATACTCCTTTTCTAAATGGATATATTAATTAAGAAGTCTTTTTTAAGCAACCTCTAGGTTTCGAGAAAACAGAAGATCCAAATTATATGATAAAATTGACAAATCTTTGTATGGTTTAAAGTTGGCTCCTCGAGTATGGTATGGTAGGTTAAGTAACTTCTTGCTTAAGAATAACTTTGAAAGAGGAAAGGTAGATAAAACTTTATTTATTAAGATGAAAAATGATTTACTTATAGTTCAAATATATGTTGATGACATAATATTTAGTACTACTGATCCATCTTTCTGTGAAGTATTCTCAATTTTAATGTTGGGGAGTTTGAAATGAGTGATGGGAGAGTTATGTTTCTTCTTTGGATTGCAAATTTAGCAAAAAAAAAGAAAAAAGGAATCTTACTAATTAAGACAAGTGGACAAAGGAACTTATCAAGAAATATCATTTTGAAAATGCCAAGCCAATAGGAACTTCAATTTATACTAGAAGTAAGATAAAGTTACCGATGAGACAAAATACATAGAAATGATTGGTTCACTTATATATCTCACAAGTTCAAGACCTGATATTGTGCTTAGTGTTGTCTTTATGCACGTTTTCAGTCAAATCCTAAAAAAATCCTCCTTTAAACAATCAATTGGATCTTTTGTTATCTTCTTGGAACTATAGATTTTAGATTATGGTATCCAAAAAATATTCATATGACATTGTTGGCTATTATGATGCAGATTATGCAGGTGGTAAAGTTGATAGGAAAAGTACAAGTGGCTATTGTCAATTCTTTAGTGGATGTTTAGTTCTTGGTCTTGCAAGAAACAAAATTGCACAACACTCTCAACAACTGAGGTAGAATATATAACAGTTGCTAACTATTATGCTCAGATTTTTTGGATGAAGTTTTAACTCTAGGATTTTTCTCTAAACTTTAGTCATATTCCCATATTATGTGATAGCACAAGTGCAATAAATTTGTCTAAAAATCCTTTGCATCATTCTAGGACTAAGCATATAGAAGTTAAACATTATTTCCTTAAAGATCATGTTTTGGAAGGAACTATTGAATTATTGCATGTTAATATTGAAAATAAAGTAGCTGATATCTTTACTAAGCCCCTTTCAGAAGATAGATTTTGCTTGTTAAAAGAAGAGCTTGGTATGTGCAAATTTTTAGACATATAACTCTATTTGAATTTTTTATTCTACTTTTGTAGATATTAGAAGGCTCCTCCGAATATGTTTATTTAGAAGGCTCCTTTGAATGTATATAAAGCTCCTATCAGTCTTAAAGGGTAAAAGTAATCCTATTCGGAGATAGTCGTCACTAAACTGATGTTCTTTGATTTTTTTTAAAAATCACACACGCAGTACTTTCATACTTTCATATGATTAACAGAAGATATGGAAGAGATTATACCTCTGGGAATATGTACGATCTTTCATCTTCACATGAAACTATCTCTTAAAAATCATTTGGTATATCTCAAGAGGGCTTCTTGCTTCATCTTATCTTCAACATTCATTGTAGTTCCTTCTATCTCACTACAATCAAACTCCCCCCTTTGTGAATGTCTTTAGTAATTTCCAGCATCCTCTATTTTTAAAAGTGGCACAAACAAAGTCCAATGGGAAAAATAATTCTTTGAGACCAACTATTATCCATGGCGAAACCCTTCACCATGAACAAGATTCTGAAACTCTTGTCTCTGAATCTTCTTTGTCAACAACACTGGGATCATCAAACACCTTTATTAGACCCATTTCTATCTATTCTATTAAAAAGCCCCAATTTTAAGAAACATACATTTGGGAGACTCCATTACATAAATATGAGAGAGAAAAATATTTTGTCTTTGCTTGAAGAATCAGCCTCTGATTCATCCATCATACACAATGAATCAATGAAGTAGTGATATATTTCTAAATCTGATGAAGCAAGTCCTGATGACTCAAAACCTAGTTTGTGAGAAGAAGAAAAAGAAGAAGGGGAAGAAAGAGAAGTAGAAGCAAAATATTCTAGTGAAGAAGAACATATTTGTATAAGAAGAGTCTAAGGGAAGTTCACGAGAAAGGTACGATTCCATTCTCCTTCTCCAGTTTCAAGATCTCCATCACTTTCACCTTTGTTGCCTACTCTCACTCCACCTTCTCTTACTCTGCCTACTCTCACTCCATCTACTTTTACTCCTAAAATCTTTACACCACTACCATCGACTACTCCTCAAATTGGTTCCGTAGGTCAAAAGTTATCTTAAGAAACTGGATCATCGATGATGATGATTCGGATGAAGAATTGGTTTGTTTGGTTAAATGATCACAAACTAGAAGAAATCTATTAATGCAGGTTGAGAAAACATTTGTAATTGGAAAAAAAATAAATCTTGAGTAAAAAGGAAAAGGGAAGAAATAAGAAAAGGCAAAGAGTCTATGCTTGAAGAAACTTCAGAAGACCCTATCACTAGGGAAGAATCTCTCTTTGAAGAAATTCCTAAAGGAAAAATATCATAGAAAATAACAATTTTTGCATAAAAGAAAGGAAAATCTTCAGCAACAACAAAAATGTTTCAATCGATGGAAGTAAAAGTGAGATACAAGATGCACTACAAGAAAAGAAAGGTGGTTGCTGGGAAAATTCTGCCTCCCATATTGTTTGATGACATAGGTATTCTGATCTTTTCTTATTTTATGTCTATTGGCTGGCACAATTTTTTAAACTTGCATGAAATTGTTTGTAATGATCTGGTACTATCATTTTATACACATATGAGGAAAGAAATTATTGATGGCAAGTTGAAAATTGTTTCTTGGGATAGAGAATGTGAGATTTTGTTAACTAAAGAAATTTTATGAAATCTGATGGAATAGCTCTAATTGGACGAACTGACTTATTCAATCGACCCTGTTGCTGACAATTGGACCTTCTTCAGAGATGTCTTGCATCACTCTCTGCTACGTCCATCTTACCAAGGAGCAGCTTAGTCAAAAGATCCAGTATATTAGACACTTACGTTTTTCTATAATTTGTTGAAAGGTAATCGAATGAACCTTCCCTCGATGATTATACATTTTATGATAGATAAGGGGAGTCATAAAAATACTACAGGAGCATTGCCTTATGGGATGCGGCCAACTAAGATATTTGCATATATGACGTTTCTTTTAATAATTTGGAATGGTATAAGCTTGGTAAATATCATTCAGCTATTCCATTCTAATTTGGCTATAAATTGAAAGATAACATGTGGGCAGAAAAGAAATACGAGAAAGTAGCATTTGTCTTAGGTCCTACCCCAGTGTAATAGCCTCATGTCAATCCGCAAGACATCAACAGTCCAGATATCTAACAACAACTAAGGGATATTTGATTACAGTAGGATCAAATGCAGGATCAAATTAAGGACTTGCAAAATCTCCTTTATGTTTTTATTGATTCACTTAATGAATACTTTCTTTAAAACACTTACTTTTCTGCTCATGATTGTTTTGGTGTTGTTATGACTATTTTTGTGGTTTATACTTGTTCATGACTCTTTTTGGTTTATATGTATTTGTGATATTCTAAATATTTGTGTGTTTTATAGTTATAATCCTTAATTATTTCATTTTTCCCTTCTTTTTAACAATGACAAAGGCAGAGAGTAAAGAAACTTTGATCTATTTTCCTAACTATTGATATATTTTAAATGGTCATATATTTTGTCTGTGATTTATGCTATGATTGCATCTAAGTTATCTTTCAATAGGTTCCTTTCTTAAGAAAGGCACCTTCTAATCATGATTGTGAGTAAGGACATATAAAATTTACAGGTATTTTTATTTCAATATCTTTTCAGTCATTTGAATTTTTGAAAATATATTTGTTATTGCTTATCATCATCAAAAAATGGGAGATTGTTAACTTAAGGCTTTTAAATTAATGATTTTGATGATAACAATCAATAATATTTAGTTAAGATTTCAAAATTCAGGATTATTTTTTCCTTAAAGATAACGATATTCAAAAGGTTATCTGTTCAAATAAAAGAAAAATGTTTTCCTATTTTTACATGAATAAGTCTAACTAATTCATTTTGATAGAAAGAAATAGTTCAACAATATCTGGAATGGATAAGCTCCTATTGTTTTTGTACGAACAAAGGATCCTACTATTCAACCAATTCAATAGTCGACTTCGAAGACATAGTCAAAGGATTATTCAAACAACCAGATACTTAAAGATTCTGTCAAAGATAAAGAGAAAGACATTGTACTAGAATCAAAGCTGATTAAGTCAATTAATCGATGATCAATTTAAAGCAACAACTAGTTGAAGGGAATCTCTATTTAAAGGAGAGGTACAATATTTGATCATAAGACAAACTTTAGAAGTACAACAGTAGCATCAATACTTGATATATAAAAGTTATACCTTATTTCTTCTGAGCTGTCGAAAGTGTAAACACTTTATCAAGAGAGAGATTGATATTTATTAAAGCTCATAGTAAGCAAACCCTATTTTCATTAGTTGAGAGCTTGTAAAGGCTTGATAAATACTACTAGTATGAAAGGCTAAAGAATCTTAAAAATATATATATTTCTGAGCTTGGAGAGGCTTGTCAAATTACTACTTGAAGATTTATTAGTGAAAAACTCAAGTTAGAATCTTAGGAAGTAGATGTAGGCTTCATTATAAGCCAAACTAATATAAATTGGTGGTGTCGTTCTCTCTTCCCCTAATTTTTAAATTTTTGCATTTTTGTTTTTTTTTTTCCAGTTTACACAAGGCTCCTTTCACTTTAAAGTTTGACAGGCTCCTTTGATTTTAAAGTTTGATAGACTCCTTTCATTTTAAACTTTAATAGACTCCTTTTGTTTTTAAATTTTAATAAGCCCTTATTGTTTATATGAATTAATAGTAACTAGTAAATTTAAAAAAGAAACACACACAATTCAACCCTCTTGTTTGCTTTGTCTAGGTCATCATGAACTCAATAACTAGCTCATCATTCTCTCAAATTCTCTCTCTCTCTCTTCTTTTGTTTTCTTGTTTCTGTGGCATTCATGTAATCTGTAGCTCGCTTTCTCCGCCAATTTGGTGAGCAACTGCTGGCTGTAACACTGTTCTTACGTTGAAAGAACGCGCCGAAAAAATATGTTTACTCTACTCAGGATAGCATCAAAATCTGGGCCGCTTAACAGAATTACCAAGACGCTGTGGATAGTAGATAGCTACAAGGCTTTTTAACTTGGTCATTCTTTCTTCTTAGCTGACTGCCAAGAGGCTATTCTACTAAGCTAAATGCCAGACTATCACTTCCTTCTTTTAGATTTAGACTGTAAATCATCTTTAATCCCAATTTCTTTTGCAACTACAAATCACAGTTCAAACCTTTCCAAGACACCAAAATATACCCAATTAGATTTTTTTTAAAATTAATGCAGATCAAAAAGACAATTAAGATAATATGCCATTATATTAAAGTAACACAGGTAGAAAGCTATTAAAAACGAAATATCCTCTTCGATGATCAGTTCTCATGGCCATCTTTACCAATTTTTCATATTTTGTCTTATGTAGGTTTGCTCCACCATTCAGCAGTGTGGCACGGTAGAGCGATGTCTGCTGGTCCTCACCCTCAACGGGAACAACTTATCGGATGTTGCAAACCTCTCACGGGTTGGCTTAAATTTAATACTGATGGTGCGTGCAAACGGGCCTCATCCGTAGCTACCGCAAGTGGTCTTCTCTGGGATAGCGAAGGGAATTGGCGGGGAGGATTTACTCAAAATCTTGGCTGGTGCACTCCAGTTACCGCGGAACTCTGGGGAGTCTATTTCGAGTTGACCCTCTCGTGGAATTTGGGGTACCGACGAATTGAGCTTGAAGTGGATTCCACAGGGGTGATTGATATCCTATCTTCCTCGGATCATCGAGTCAGATCTCTCAACTCTATAGTTCTAGGCATTAATGAACTGTTCAACAGGAACTGGACTATTGTTCATCGACACATATATTGAGAGAGCAACAGATGCGCCGATTGACTTGCTAATTATGCAAGTCATTTTGATATCGGAGTCACTTATTTTGACGTTACACCTATCGGGTGCTACATGATCCTTTCAGAGGATTTATCGAGACTCTGTTTCCCTCATCTAGTTGTGTAATATTGGTTTAGTTTCTCTTAAAAAAAAGAAATATAAATTTGACTTGAATTACATGAGGATTAATGCTAGAAGTTGTTTTGCACTAAAATATTTTTTATCCAAAACTAAGATTGAATTTTTAGGTCCATAATAAAATATAGAAAAATCAACTTCAACAAAACTGAACTCGAACCGTCAAGTGTTTTCGACTTGTGATTATGAACTTCATAATTCAGGCTGGGTCTTCTGTCGTTGCCTGTATATAAAACACAATAAAT
>JAOSBO010000001.1:5016599-5029927 GCA_027563915.1 Erythroxylum rotundifolium
AACTATAAAATCCAAAGTAAAAGTTCATTGCACATCAATGAGGATGATATTGACAATGCAAACGCTAGTATTCATACCCAAGAAGAAATGATTTTTGTAACTGAGATGAGGAAAAGAGGAAGACAAGTGTATAGTTTTTTAACTCCATAAACGAATCCTCGAGTTCAACCTTCAATTTGTAGTACATTACAATCCAAAGAAACAATTTATAATGCAAAAATGGAAATGGCTAGATGATAGTATGATGTAGGTGTGTCATTCGAAGCTCTATAATCCCACTATTATCATCTATGATAGATGACATTGGGTACAGGATTTGAAGCTTCTCCAATCAATGACTATAGAGGTAATCTTCTAAACAATTCCATTAATGAAAATAAAAAGTTATATGAGTGAAAGAAGAAGGACTTGAGTATCTTAGAGATGTTCAATCATATATAAAGATTAGACAAATAAGAAATATGAGCCCATTATGAAATTTTTGGTTTATTTTGCTAAAGGGACAATTTTTTAAAGGCAATTAATATATCGGGCATTGTAATAAATGTTGATACACTTTTGGAGATATTTAATGAAGTTGTAAATAAAATTGAGCCTTAAAATATTGTATAGTTCATCATTGACAATAATATTGTTTATAAAGTAATTATGGATAGGTTACAAAGCAGGTACAATTATTTCTATTGGACTCCTTATACTAAATATTATATTGAATTGATATTGGAACACATAGGAGATGGTAGATAATATCTTATCATTGATGAAACTGTGTAGAAAGTGAGACAAGTGATTATGTTCATTTATAATCATGCATGCATTTTGAATTTAATAAGAAAATATTTCACAAATGGGAAAAATTTTTATGCCATCCCATTATTACAAGATTTGCAACTAATTTATTATCACTTTAGATTTTTGTTCAAATAAAGAAGGAACTGAGATAAATATTTATAAGTGATAAGTGAGTTGCATCTCATCATGTCAAGTCTAATGATAGCATGGAGGTTTCTAAGATTGTACTTAAAGATCATAAATTCAATGTCAGTTTATGATTTAGGTTTGTAAGCTTTCGATGAGAGTACTTCATTTGGTTGATAGCAATGAGAAGGCAATAAGTTATTTTTATCATGTTATTACAAAAAGGGACAAGGAAATAATCAAGGGTAATCTAAAAAATAAGTCTTCTTTGTACATTTCTTATGTTGCAGTTATTAACAAGAGGTTGAAAAAATAACTTTACTTTCTGTTATTTACCACTAGTGCATTTCCAAATTTGAGTGCCTATCTTAGGGTAAATTTTGCAAAGAAAGTTAATAAATGAATTATCGTTAACCATCACAATAATTATTTCAAATGGCTTGATATAAGACCTCTTTAGCTCACAAATAGAGGCATATAAGAATGTATATGATGATCTCAAGATGCCCATTATATATATCAATGAAACAAATTAATTCAAGCATAAATTTTTTCACTTGTGTTACTTATTTAAAATTAATCATTATTTCATTTTGTATATGATATTACTTTTGTTGTCTTATAGTTAGTTGATAGGATTGATTCAGAAGTTATATTTTAGAATTACAAAAGCTTATAATTTGAATTTTTAGTCACTGTGTAAGTATAACTAAGTGCGAAAGAAACTGAAATTTAATTAAATTCATTCTTAAAAAGTAAAATATATTAAAACGTAAATAATTGAATGATCTGGTAATTGTTTAATACAATTTAAAGATTTCAAAAGGCATTATGTTATTATTATTATGATTTTGAAAATAATGTCTTATACTTATGTAATAATTTAATAACATAATTAATTTGTTTACTATGACTCTTAATAAAACATATAGCTCTGCTGATCAAATTTATCTTGATCATGTAGATCTCTTAACGGATTGGGTTTTAAAGGAATTAAATTTCAAGATGATATTGATTAGAAGATGATATTTGATAAGAAAGTGTTAACATGTCATTGAGTGCATTGAGATTGAATGATGGTAATAATAAAACTCTCCTTAGTGACAAGGATTTTGTAACAAATGAAAGATGAGACAATATCATTTATGTGGATATGTTGTAAAATGAAATTTTATGTTTTTTACTTTTTCCAGAATTTTGGTTTTACTTGTATTTAATGGATAAGATATATGATAAATACACAATACAAATATGAAACTTAATTAGTGTTTTTATTTCAAATTTCACTTCCATTTTGTTGTGTTTATGACCACAAATCATTGTTATTATGGACTTAAAAGTACTTTTACTATGATATTCTGTTGAAATTAATTATAATATTTAAATAATTTGCTTTGTTCTTAATTTTGTAATTGTATAAGAAATAAATTATCTTTTCATTATATTACTTATTATATTTACATATGAATGATGGTTATTTATATTGTTATATTAAATTTTAGGTTATTATGATTTTCAGGGTAGGGTTAAAGCAAAATAAAAACTATAATCAATTACGTAAAAGATACAAACCTCTCTAGCTTAAGAAATCTTTAAAAATAACTCTATGATCTTTAAATTTCTCGAAAATTTTCTTAATTTTCAATTTTTCAAAAAGGTCATTCTTTTAAACTTTGATTAAAAAATAACAATGAACTATATGAATATCAAATGTAATTAATAAGGTAACTAAATTCAACTCTTAAATCCAACTAGAATTATCTTAATTAATAATTTAAGATAATTACAATAAATTATTATTTTGATTCAAATTTAAAATTTAAAATTTAAATTTAAAAGACATTGAATCGTTATATAAACAACATTTGATCAATCTATTCTAATATTTATATTATGTATGTTTTATCATCATTTTAATTAAAATTTAGAAATTTTTTGAAAGATTAAAGATTAAAAAATACTTGAAAATTTTAAAGAACAAAATAAATTTTAAACTAAAAGAGAGATTTATGTTTTAGACTTTTAATATCTTTATAAAATTTTCCAAAATAATATTCCATTTTAAACGATCTTGATGTTGTAGCATATTCTCGAACACAAAGCGTACTAAGTCTACAAAAGGTACTAATGCCAGAATTGACAACACAAGGCTCTAGAGAACGGTTAGCCCGATGTTTCAGTACTACTGTTGAATAAATATAACTTGATTTTGCAAACTGATGTTTGTTATTAATGAATAAATAAATATAATAAGCTATATCTGGTGAACATTGTGCACATAATAAAACTCGCAATGGGAATTTTGTGTGGATTAGGATGCTCGATCTACGTTTTACATTCATGACGCTGAGATGGGTATTTACAAGCTTCAGTTTCCTAGTAGTCCTCCATTCAACTGGCACATTTACTTGCTTCAAAGATTCGAGTATGACTTCTGATCTGCAACAAGAGAGGAGGGAAAAAGTTTCAGAAAGAACAAATATAAATGAACCATGAAAAAACAGTTTTTTATTAATTGATTCAATTTGAAGTGTGCGAGTGCAGGCAGTAGAATTCTTTAGGCGTTATATGCCAAACCGTCACATTGCCCCTTAAAAGCTTCAGTAATATCATTATTCATAGGCTAAAGGAGGTAAACAGAAGATCATGTGCAGGTAGTCGAGGACAAAAAAAGAACAGGAAAGGTTAGCCATCTGTTCCACTTGGCCTCGGCAGAAACGTTAACATGAGAAATTGAACACAAAGGGCAAGATGAAAATGACTACGGTGGAACATTTCAATATCATCCGAAATGTTATCAAGTTCTCAACAAAAAAGTCAAGATAACTTTATTGACCATGATATTGAGCAACATTGTTAAAGAACCAAGAATCGAGTCTCCAACAATATTTGCATCAATAACGGAATGAAGTTCGTTTAAAACCTACAAAATAGGTCTGTTAAATCTAGTCCACGTCTGCAATATGCCATAGGAGTCACATAGGTCATGAATGTTCTCCTTCCGGGGGGAAATGACCAACACATTGAATAAGTTGCAAAGAAGAAATTTGGAAATTTATCAGAAGCGTAAAACACCAGAAATCACCTTGTTATTTACAGAGGCATGGAAAAACCGTAATTATCTACGGGGTTACCGCCAATACTGCGCCCAGCGATGAATGGTCTCGACCATTTGAGGGAACAGTGCACTCACACTCTCGTTAATAAGATCCTGAAAAAAGTGTATGCTGGCCTCATCATCTAAGTCCAGCCTAAACTTCTCCTGAAGCTGTTAGCATGAAAATTTTTACTCTCATAAGACAAACCGGTAAAACATTTTTGAAGTAACTTATAAGCGTAAAAGGAATTTACCTTAAGAATTCCTTTTTCAGGATCGCAAGCTATATCTGAAATGTTTGAACCAGCCATCAGGTGGAAAAGATTTAAAATCAGGTTACTAGACTTTCTGAGGATGTTGTATGCCTCGCAACAATAGGATTTGAACCTGGTATAGTATTGACTGCAGGATGGATGAAAAAGCAAGTCAGAAGTTTATTCTTTAAATCACCACAAATTCATTGGTACGACATACAACAATAATAACTACTACTACCAAAACAAAAGGAAGAGAAAGAGGAAGAAGAGAAAATCAAAGAACCACCTTTCTGCACCACCCATGGCCTCAACCATTTCCTTGCAAAGTTTCATTGGTGGTGGAAATGGCTTGGGATCTCGGCCAAGAATAAAAGCAAAGTCAACATGGAAAAGACGACCATCATCCCGAAGTAAAAGATTGTCAAGGTGCCTGCAATTGAATAAATTGATGCAGAAAGATATACGATCAAATGTTGAAACATTAACCATAGCCAATTAAGTGATAAAGAATTTGCTTTGATAAAGCTTTAGTCGGATATGAACTTAACCAATACCCTACTGATCATATGCAATTCAGAAACATCACCTCATCGGTAGATCACAAAACTTTAACCAAGGTACATCACAAAAATTGGAAAACCATCTTTGTCCAATTAACTTCAATGAAAGTTTACTCAATCTAACAAGTGAAGGTACCTTATGCCATCATCACAAAAGAATGAACAAAGAAGGGATCCCAAACTCATGCATATCTAATCAAATTTAAGGGATGGAAGCTCATCATCAACAGATGTTTCTTGAAATAGTAATGATATCTTCACATATTTCTAGAAATAGGCATCCTGCCTCACCTCACTTCTCTATATGTAGCTTCAACATGAAAAAAAGTATTGATAGGGTGATTTGCTCGTGAAGATAAATATCTGAGCCCGACCAAATAATTACCTGTCTCCAACGCCCAGTATGTATGTTATGACAGAGTAGCCAGCACAACTCTTTATAAATGTTTCAAGACAGGTAGCTGTGATCCCAAATGGTCCGTGTTCATCACGGTGAAACTTCTGCAAGTAGCTTATAATGCTACGATTTTCAGAGAGAATCTGGGTTTACACAGAGCCATCTTAGTAATCCATGGAAAAATTGTATATACCAGAACTTTTTTTTTTTTTTGTAAGATGCCTTAACAACAAGAAATCTGAAAAGGTATAAGAAACTGGGTGAAGAACATTCCAATTGAACAAGAAAACTTGAAGAGAAATAAGAAGTACCTGAGCCAAAGAATGTGAAGGTATGAATTCAAGCATGCCTTCATCTTGTCCAGTAGCAAGTACCTTATATGGAGTTAAGTGCAGATCTAGGTTTTCCAACTTAAGCAGTCGATCCATTAGAGATACCATTTGAATGACCTATAAAATTGTAAATCAACAAGACAAATGACAATTGTTTTTAAGATTGCTCTCAGTACTCCAATTTTACTCCTGAGGCACCAGAGGAGGAGGTGAGTAAGGTGAGTACGTGTGCACATGTGTGTATGTGTGTGTGTGTGAGAGAGAGAGAGATCCCAAAATTAAGTATTTACCAATTGGTCTTGCCGTATATCATCACCCTTCTTAAATATGACCTTGCAAGTACCACCACTTTGTGTTCTGAAAGTCAGACGCAAGGGATGTAATGCACTTTTGAAAATTGACGACTCTGATGGCACAATACCAGTGATGAGGACATCTGGGGCCAGAGGTGATCTTATTGGCTGGTTACAAAACAGAGTAACTCATTAATTGCCAAACAGAAATTCAATTTGAGCAGTCACAACTCCTTAAAACAGTGCCAACAGATAATATACCTCTTCAAAATAGGTGAGTTCACTAAGAAGACCAGAAAGAAGTTGTCTAAGCTTTTCAATCTTCTTTTGAGTATTGCCTCGTACATTTCTTACATCTCTCATTATAGAACATAACTGGGCAGTCAACTCAGTCTGACGAACCAAACTCTGCCATTTCTTATAGCCATCTTCTTCCCCATGTGAACCAGCTGGCAACTTTCAAAGAGAACATAGTTATTTAATAGATCACATCATCAAAAATATTTACCAACATGAAATCCGAGCAATCTACCATTCAATCACACTGGATTGGCTAAATCACTTGCTCTAGAATACACTAGTGCTAAGCTATTGGTTCCAAGTTTTCTGCTTTGTCTCCATATAAAACATCTCCAAATAAGTTCCTTAATATTTTGACCACTTCCTGTTATACTTTTGGAGATGAGCAGACTTTGTATAAATTGTACAGTTCAACAGTATAAAGGTGCAAAGCCTGAGAATCAATCTATTGTTTGCAAACAAATATTTCGATAAACAAACATATGTCAATAGCAAATAAAACTATGATTGAACTAAGTTTAGTGTTATAAAGAAATAGCACTTGCTACAATCTTCAATTTTCCTCAACGAGTTTTTATATTATGAAACTGTTAGTTACATGTACCATAATAGTGCAAGTTGTCCATCCAGCTAGGAGAGTTAATTCCAAGTAAGGTTGTGCACTTAAACTTTGTGTTTCTAATGCTTCTCATATACTAGAACTTAGAAACTGCTTGAAGTAATATCCAGGGAGGGAGATTCAATTAACCAGAGTCAGAAGCAGAATTCACCTTGATCGACAGTAGCTTTAGCTAGGACATTTATAACAAGGCCAAAAGAAGCCTCACTCCCTAATATCTGAGTAATTCTTACTGTTGCTTTTACAGAACTTCCCTCTTTTATCATCAACGGGTCACCAATCAATATAACCTATCATTTTTTTTGTTTCAAATTCAACCTATAATACCTTCTTCAAATTCTACTAATTAACCTCCCATTACTTCATGAAGATCATAATCAAAGAAAAATAAATTTCTTAGGCTTTTGTAAACATTTTCAAACATTTATGCTTACAAATAAACATATATGAGGTTTACCGATAATTGTACATAAAGTTTCAAAAAGAAAAAAAAAATTCCTATATGCAACATGAATCTCAAGGTTTCTAAAGGAAATAATTATTACTTTTGAGTAGAATTCTACCTTTTTCCAGTTAAGTACGTTAATATTATATCTTACCTTGCAGTAAAACTGTTGCAATTGAGTATAATTGTTCCTGGTTTAAGAAAATAAATGTTTCAGTATGATCACATCTGTTTGCTTTTTTGAGGGTTAAATATTAATTAAACTAAGTTGTATTATACTTGTATTCAATTATTGAGTGGTGCGCATGGAACCCACTCAATAAAATATGGTGCCACTCTAGATGGTAGTGGGTGTCATGGGTCATGCTTTTCATGAAGCACTTAAAGACGTTTTTAAAGCAACTAGATCCTAAAAACAAAAGTACTCCCATAAGCAGCAGTTCATATAGTGCACATCGACACAAGAGATTCTCATCAATGACCATAAAACAAAAGTTATTAACAATTAGGCATATAGATAACTTCAATGATGAGAAATACAACTAAAGCAAACCACACCTTCATCATACTCTCTTCAAGGATCTCGTAGGTACAATAAAAACGTTTTGCATAGGCAGGGTCATAAAGTTCCACAGCCACATACCAACGTAGAAAACTGGCCAACTCAATATTCTTTAAAGCTGCCAAACATAAGGAACAGTCTCAGTACAGTGAACAACCTAACTCCATAAATACAGGCAAGTGTATGCCTATCATGCACAGGTGCAAAGTAGATTGCGTACCTCGTTGAACAAGGAACTGAGAAAGGCAAGATTTATCTGAGCGCTCAAATCGAAGTGCCTGAACCAACTGAAGTAGGTAACAGTGAAGTTCTTCATCATCTGCTCTTTCAAGAACACTAACAGCATATGCACGGACCTGTAGTGATCACAAATTATCAAGTCTGGAGCATTATCACAGCATCTGTTTCTCTTTTCATTTATGATATTGAGGACAACATAGGCCTTTACTTCCTATGTTTACATGCAATTCATTCAAGTTTTGGTGTAACCATGTGGGAAGTTAGAAATGTCCTAAAGGCCATAATCCAATTATCAGATCAAGTTTAAATCTGACAAACAATGAACAGAAGACAGTTTAACAAAGATGCATACCTCTTCACTTTCAAAAACAGATGATAGTAGCTCCAGCGCATCACAAACATCAATCATTTCCCACTTTTTCATCAATTCTAATGCCTGTTTTGCTTCCTGCAGACAATGATATTCAGAGATGATTCAAATGATGTTCCTTACAAACTAACTTGCAAATGACACACCACTAGATTCCACAAGAATGAAAGTTACAAAAGCAAAAAGTGGATTCACATGCTTAAGGTCAGAAGATGCGGATAGAATCAAGGAGATGCATATAAACTAAACAGTTACTACACCAATTATTAGAAGAAATTTTTTTCCAATTGCATGTATCCCTTTCCAAAACCAGGACTGTTTTAACAATGCAGGTTCAAATCTTAATTCAAGATGGCCTCTAAGTTGAATGAGAACCCCTAAGAAATTAAGGAAAAACCAGTATTTCAATGAGTTGGTCAAGACATTAACTACAAGGCGAAAAATGGGAAAAAAATGACTACTCACCTGAACATCACTCCATTCAACACATCTTAGAAATTTGGTGAGAGCCCTCTTTTCAGACATCAATGAGAAGCGGAATTTCCATAAAAACTGTCTCTCATCTCCACTCAAAGTCCTTGTTGGTGGATATTTTAGAATTCTCTGTATTGACCTTACAAACAAGAATGAAGCATGATGACACACCTCCAACTCAAAATAAATCAACCTCTCAACAATCAAGCATAAGCAAGTATGCAAACAACAGCAGCTTCAATCCATAAGTATATGATTAATCCTTTACATTTAGTTATAAAACTGCCAGAAGAGATCAGATTCAACAAGCACAAGGGAATATCTTTAAACAATTTGAGATGTCTAGTCTAGATTATGCATTTGAAACTCGAAAGTACATGGGTAAGAGATTGACTGAAGTCACATAATGTCCAGAACAGAAAGGTACAAGAAACCTAAACAGAGTTTAAAAACAAATTAGATGCATCTTCAATCAAAGGAATTTTGAACTTACTTCCGTTCATTATTGCTTGGCTTCAAATCTCTGTCGATGATACCACGTGTTAGACTACGGGCCAGCTTTAATTGCTTGTGCTCTGAAGGGTTTATCTTTCCCACTTCTGGGTCCCACACAATTACAAGTTCATTTGTTGAAGCAATAGGAGATGGTAATAAGAAATTTGCACCGGACTCCTTCAGGTTAAACATCAAAACAACACACAAATTAATTTGATAAAATGAAAAGCTGAGCAATTATCCTTCCTACGCTAGTAAACTAGAAATATGTGTTCACAAGCTTAATAATGCTCCTAAAATGCAAAGATTGAGGTGGTTAAGGAGGTGCTAAGGTTCGTGTATTACTTTCCATATTTGCAATTGATGATTTCAACGTGACCCAACTCATAGTTTTGTGGTTACACAGCAGCTCCAAACAAAAAATTTCAGCCAGAAAGTTATATGATGTGTTTTACTCAGCATTACCTGAAAAACAACTTGATGTTCAAAGCTGCAGAAATCAACAATCAAATACAAGTGAGAGCTTCCATTTTTGCTACTTTCACGTTCCTTGATTTTCTCAATAGCTTTGAAAGAAAGCCGATCAAGCCAGCCAACACGTTGGATTTGCCCCCTCTCGTATTTGTTTACAAGCTTTTCCAATCGTTCCAACTCCCCTCGCTCATGCCTGGGGACCTAAATTCACATGAACAGCTAAGTGACCATAAAAAAGACTATACTGATGAGCGTTCCACTTAAAAGAATATTTGGGAACCTTTCCAGGAGTGGTTGTTGGGAATGATCCATCAGCTTCCTTCCCTTTCCAAAGTCTAAGCTTTTGCTTGCCTGTTTTTAGTTGTGACTTGCTATTGAATAGAATTATTGTAGCACCACCAATCAATCCATCATCTTTTTCACGAGAAACATCCCAAACCTATACTTCCAAATAGATCAATTTTAAGAAAAATCATAAACCTCAGTATCCAAGCAATTGCACACCAATAAATAGTCTAGCTGACACATACATGCATGATACAATTTGTATGCTCTTTTAATTCCTATCAGTAAGTAGGACAGCAATGATACTGAATCTGAAGGGGATGCCAACAATGGATAAATATTATTAGTAGAATAGATGCAGCTGTAAGTGCATTATCAGTACCGGCTAAAGGAAAAGATGCTGCTCTATTTAAATGAAGAAATATGAAAATTTCAATTTCTACTGCTACGTAAAAGTTAGTGGCTAAATTAGTCAATTACCGTAAAAGTAACTTGTGCAAGCTTAGTTAAGTCTCGATATTTAGAACTCAGAGTGATGAGTTCATTCCAACAGTGAGATGGCCTGCCGGATTCCAACCTGACACCAACCGAAGAGACATAACTTTAAGATGAAAAGGCAGAACCTTCTCATAGGAAGTTGTAACCAAATGCTAAGAGTTGTGAAACCTTGTCCTCATAGGAAGCCCAAATGGAGCACCATCAATGTATAACGCACACTCAACGAATATCTCCGCTCTTCCTTCTTCGTTCGTAGAATCAATTTCTGCCAGAACAATCACAAATAACCAAAAAAAAAAAAGAAAGAAAAAAACGACGAACTTTACTGATCTAGAAAAATCCAATAAACCAATCAACCGAAACTAACACTAACGAAAAAGCATGCGCACACCTGAATTCATCTTTTCAGAAGAGGGCAAAGATCCTTCAAGCCGTTCGACGCGAAAAGTAACCGGAAGATTGATGTCGCACGACAAGAAAAAACGATACTCATTATTTCCGCTCATCTTCTCGTAGCACTATAAGTTGTTGGGTTCTTCAGCAACTGGTAGCCTCCATAAACACTAGGATTAGAAGTGGTTAGTTAAAGGAATGGAAGTTTTTGAATGTCAGTTAGAGTCGCAGCGTCTCCGAGGTCGCACAGACAGGTTTAGACCCATAAAATCCGACTGCCGCCTGCGCTGTTTTGATAAAAGAATCCCTGGTCCGTTGGGAAATACTAAAAATCCACCAAAATTTGTAGATGTTGTATTTGATATTTTAAAATTTTAAACCTAGAAGAAAAAATTTTAGATTAATTATTGCTGCATTGAGATTAGGGATGGTAAAACGGTCCGGCCCATTTTTGGCTTGAGTTGGTGGCCTGCTCGTGGCCCGACTCGTGGCTTACCTATTTTTCCAAAACGAAGTTATTTTGAAAATTTTTTGTTAAAAGAAATCAAATGGGGGCGAGGTCGGCCCGTGGGCCACCATGATCTCGACTCGAGCCTAGGCTATTGACATGCTTAATTGAAATTAAGGTAAAATTATTATTAATTTATATTTATGTATTATTTTAAAATTACTATTGGTGATAATTACTATATTAATGAAACTTTATAACATGTTATGTTTACTCCTTATAAAAAAGTGACTAATTTCATAATTTAAATATATAAAAAATTTATACAAAGACATGATTGCTTATTAAAAAATAAGTCCACTAAACTAATTTAATTAAGAGGATCTTAAATAAAATATTACTCATGTGTTTATAGATATCTTTATTATAATGGTTGTATAATTGATTCTTAGATTTCAATTATCAAAATATTTTTTATTAAAAATTACTATATTTTGATGCTACTCATGACTTATTCTGTTTAGGGCAACTCAGTCAGTAGTACTTAAATATATTATAAATCTTACGAGATAATTGAGCAAGTTAAGAAATAATTCATCACTGGAAAATAACTAAAGAGAATATTTTATTGCTTTTTATTAATGATGATTTAAGAAATTCTTTGACCAAAATGAATTGAGATTTGAAAATGTATTTTCAAATATCAATTTTAAATTAATTACTAATTAGTAAAAATGAACATTGAATTTAAAAGCATAGACATTGTATCAATACTCTTTAGCCATTTGAAACATTGAATAACAAAATAATTAAATTATAAATTATAACAATCCATAAAATATATTTATTTTTATAATATTTAGGTCGTTATGACATGTAACTAAACATCAATTTTGATATATGATCGAATAAGGTTGTATGCTTCTGGACCTTCTCAAACTTCGCGTTCACTTCTACTAAAATGTTGGTGTTATTGGTTTTGGATTATAATTTTTTAATTAAAGATAAATTAAAATTTCTTTTAATTTATCTAATTATGATTATGAAATATAATTATAATTTATAATTATTGTCAATATATTAAAATTCTAATAGGCTACAAACAAAGACCAATAAAAAAGATAAAATCAATTTAAATTAAGTTAGGCTTAATCATAGAGTTTGAAAAATTTAGATTTCAAATATGAAATATAAAATATATCTATAATTATAATTTAATTTTAATAAGAAGGAAACCTGTTTCTTTTTTTATAAATAAGAAATAGATATAAAAGAGCACTCTCGTCGTTTCATCTTAAGTGTTAGAGATGACACTTAGATAACTCAGTGACACGTCCAAAAGAGTTTTTGTAGGAATTCAAAAAATAAATTCAATAACTTTTATGATTTATATTCTTTAATTTATTCGGTTATTAATATCCAATCGAGAAATTATAAAATTCTACCGTTTGTTAAGTCAGTGATTAAATCAGGCTTAGTCTCCTGCTTAGTCTCCTTATAGTGGTATCAAAAGCCTATTTAATTATTTAATTGATTAAAATTACTTGATTGTGATTGATTTGATAAAATTAAGGCTTAAAAACTTGCTTTGATGAATTGTCTAATATTGATTAAGGTAAATTAAGTAGGTTTAATTTTATACATGCGTCCCCTTTTGTTTAAGTTTTACGAAAACTCAATTTACACCAATCATATGTGCTTTGCTTCCTTCATAATTTTTCTTGAGAAATTAGCTCCCTTTTGTTGTTTTTGCAAACCCAGAATATGCCCATGGTTGTCAAAAACGTTTGTATGGTTGTAAATAGTGGTTTATCCACTATTTTGTAAAAGGTGGATGACAATGATCCCATTATCTTTATGGTTGTCACATA
>JAOSBO010000001.1:5030027-5060882 GCA_027563915.1 Erythroxylum rotundifolium
CATATTAGGCATGACCATGCCGAGATATGTTCACACACTCATATCCCATTCCAAATTACCATTTTACCCTTCCCATCAGGGATGGGATGTTACACATATAGTCTAACACAACAATATGATACATCATCCCCATACTAGATTAGATCGACATATTGAAAAGGAGAAAGACAATGTAACACTCATAGATGATGAGCCTATTACTTTTAAAGAAGTAATGTCTGACATTGATTTTTAAAAATGGCATAAAGTCATGAGATCTAAAATGGTTATAAAATGGACACTAACTAGGTATGGACTTTGGTGGATGCTTTTGGTGTTATCATAGCTATTGGATACAAATGGAGAGAAAGATTGACATTAGGCTTGGCAATATAGGTCGATGCCAAGTTTAAGTCCTTTAGGATCTTATTGGCGATGGCTACGTATCATGAATATGAAATCTACAGATGGATATCAAAAAGTTATTTCTAAATGGTGATTTACTTAAAGATGCATATATGGCATAACCTAATGGTTTTAAATCCAAGAGAGTTCCTAATCTAGTATGCAAGTTGCAAAAGTCTATTTATGGGCTTAAGCAAGCATCACAGAGTTGGAACATTTGTTTTGATGAGGCAATCAAAGAATTTAATTTTATAAAAAATGTGGATAAACCATGTGTCCATAAAAAAGTCAATGAGAGTATAGTCATCTACTTAGTGCTATATATGGATAACATATTGCTGATTAGAAACAACATACTAGTGTTCCATTCAGTAAAGATTTGGTTTTACACGTACTTCCCTATGAAGGATATGGGAAAGTAGCCTATATTCTAAGAATTAAGATCTATAGAAATAGATAAAAAGAGTCGATTGGCTTATCCCAATCAATGTACATAAACAAAATGCTAAAAGGTTTAACATAGAGAATATTAAGGGGAGTTTTTATGTATGTCATATGGGATTTTTCTCTTATAAAATATCTGTCTAAAGATATAGGAAGAGAGAGATAATATATATTATTTTCTATATGCTTTGTCTATTGGAATTCTATGTACTATATTAAATGTCTCTCATGCTTTGATTATAGCGAGCAAGTTTCCAATAAAACCAAGTAATGGTTACAGAAGACTATGAAAAATATATTAAAGCATTAAAGGTGTGAATAACATTTCCCTTTTGATATGAAACAATATTCATATACTTGATAATGAACATACATGCTTTTCATAACTTATGATGGTGATAAGGTACCTTTTAACTCTTAATCCTATGATAGTAATAGAGATGTTAAGTTGATATATGAGGAGTTGGTTGAAAACCTTGAAATTATGAACATGAACATAGAGAAATTGTCTTCCAAATTTAATGAGACTAAAAAACATTTAGATACATGCATGAGTAAGAATAAGAACTTAAAAAGTGAATTGCATGTTATTAATACATTCATGATTGTGGCTATTATTGACATTCATAACATGGATGCATTAGTACTTGAAATTGAGGCATTAAAAAAGGAAAACAATCCCCTCAAAAACTCATTATCAAAAGTAAGGTAATGGAAGTTTAAGAGCATGCTAATATCTTAAGAGTGCTTCAATGATGAGCATGGGATTTGATACACTTATAAGAGTGCATCTATTATCAAGGGAAATGGCTCATCTTTTAGATCTCATCCTAAAAGCAAGTCTTATGTATTCATGTATGATTCTCATTTTAAGCCTATATTATAAAATTATAAAGGCAAAAATAGGCATAACTTTACACAAGTTCACAAAATAGTAGGAAAAACTACCTCACTCATTTAGGCAATCACTCTAGGAGCAAAAGAAATCAAGCTCAAGCTCAAAATAGGTCTTACTTTAAGCATAATACCATAACATACGTTCATACTTCTTATAAACATTAACATAATAAAAAAAGGAGTCTAAGCATATGTAAATGTTATGCCATACCACTACATAAAAAGAGAATGAAATATCCATTATATTAAAAAAAAAAGAGCTCTCTATCATTCATATATCTAAAAAGGACCTAAGAATACATTTATACATCAAAATCTTAGTGTTATCTTATGCCCTTATAGTCAATCAATTGGTTGCAATTTAATGTATAATGTTATTGTTTAATTAATAAAAGCATTATTTATGTTTTTGTATTATGTTAATTGCACTTGATGTTTTAATAGTAAAGCTAAAATCCTAGAATAATTACCGTGTAATTAAAATTATGATGAAATCATAATTTATAAGATTCAATTTACATTTATGTATTATTCTTAAATATTCCTATTTGTAGTTTCATCAAGATAGAGCATTGACGGAACATTAAAACTAGTGCACATTATGTTTCTTTCTTATGAAGAAAGTAATTGATCTCATAAACTAAAGTACGGAGGTACTTAATCTAATGTGTGCGTGGTTTTTAGAAAATAAGTTCACTGAACTAACCGACCATGAGGATCCCAAATGGAAGATTACTTATGTGTTTCTGCATTTCCTTATAATGATAGTTGTATAATTGATCCTCAAACTTGAGAATACCAAGTTATCTCGTGTGGAAATTACTGTGTTTTGATGCTATTTATAAACTTTCCTATGATAATTTAGTCAATATTACTTATATGCAGTATGAACCATATCGAGATAGTTGAGTAAGTCAATAAAGGATTTGTCACTCTAAAATAACTAGAGAAAATGTTCTACTTTTCTTGATTAGTAGTGATTTATGGAATTATCTGGCCAAAGTGAATTAACATTTAAAAAGACATTTTCAAATATCAATTACTAATTAGCAACAATAACATGATTGGATACAAAACAGTAGACACTATAGCCATACTCTGTCCAATAGGAATATTGGATGACAAAAGGGTTAAATTATACATCATAACTATGCATGAACAGTTTAAGACAAACTGTTTTAACATTCCTAATATTTTGATAGTTATGACATGTTGCTAGACATCAGTTTTGATATATGATTATAAATTGTTTAATTGGATAATTAAAGATAAATTTAAAAGATTTTTAATTTATCTTATTCTAATTATGAATTAGAATTATAATTTATAATAATTGCCAATATATTAGGAACTTAATGGGTCACACAAAAAAGAGCAGTTTAAAAAGAAAAATCAATTTTAATTAATTTGGACTTAATTATAAAATATGAGAAACTTTAGGGATCAAATATGAGATATATGATTTTATTAAAATTAAGTTAATTATAATTAGAGTTTGACTTAATTATAATTGAGGTATTTAATTTTAATAGAAATTTTAAAACCCTAATATTTTTTAATAAATAAGAATAAGCATAAGGGCGGTAGCACTTCTGCTTAATTCCTCTCAAGAGTTGAGAAACTGTTATGTGGATACCGTTACATGTTGGATACATAAATAACTCATGGTTGACACGTCAAAAAACTTTTCAAAGGATTTCAACAAGAAAATTGAATAATGTACGATTTCTTATTTTATGATTCGAATTTTATTGAAATTTTATCAAAAATATAAAAATTTTATTTTTCGTTACGTCCATGATTCAATCACAGTTACGTTCAAACACATAGATTATCATTATACTAATTCATATTATTCTTAAAAGATTAGATGCTATTTTTGTGGTGAGCATATGCATGCTGATAGGTTTTTCTTTTAAAGCAAAGCATGATGAGTAAACCCTGAAGGAAATAGGTTAAAAAGAATCCAAACACTAACAATCAAGGATCCAAATTCATTTTAGTATCTAAAACACAATAAATACTGTGGAAATCTCGAGATTGGGGGATTTCCTTCTATTTTGGTCTTCTTAAATTGGAAGCAATCTCTCCTAATTGTATCTTTTCATAATTAGGTTTCTTTCCTAAATTAGAACCTCATTTATACATTATAAAACTCTATAACTTGTATATAAAAAAGAAGAAAATATCATACTGGTCGTTCTTTCCTATAGAAGTAGGTTGAATTAACGGAACCACTAATTCACTGTGTAATTATTTTTCACTCTATTTTCCTATATGGTATCAGAGCAGGTGTGACCGACATCTTTAATGACTGACGCCACTAGCAATTCCATTCCTTTCAAAATCTCTCGATAACAAGAAGGAGGTGTTCCCTACCCTGGGCACACAAAATTTGGAGTCTTCCTCCTTCAATCTCATAGTGGAGAAACTAGATCGAAGAAACTACCGAGAATAGGCCCAGGGAACGAAGTTGATGATAGAAGGAAAAGGAAAATTGGGTTATCTTACTAGAGAGATGAAGAAACCACTCAACATCGATACTTTGGCTCTATGGCTCTGGAGATCTGAAAATTCAATGGTGGCCGCATAGCTGGTGAACTTGATGCAACCCTCAATGGGAAAGGCCTACTTATTTTTGCCGATGGCACATGATGTTTGGGAGGTTTTTCGGAAGACCTACTCGGATTTTGAAAATACTTCCCAAATATTCGAGATCAAGACCAAGTTTTGGCAATTGAAACAAGGTGAAAGGGAAGTCACCGAGTATTATATGGAAATGGTTAGGCTTTGGCAAGAACTCGATTTTAGTTCAGATGAGGTTTGAGAATGCCTTAATGACAACACGCGCTACAAGAGGAAGGTAGATTTATGAGTTTTTGGCAGAGTTGAATAGCGAACTCGATGAAATAAGGGGCCGAATCTTGAGTCGACGTCCTTTGTTGTCGACGAGAGAGGCATTTACAGAGGTGCGATGTGAGGAGAGCCGATGACAAGCCATGCTGAGGGAGAAAGAAATGCATGAGTCCTCTACCCTAACAGCTCATACTTTATAGTCTGGCCAAAATAATTGGCCAGTGGGCTCTAACCAATATTAACAACTTATAAACTCTAGCCCAACCTAACAGTATACTTTAGGCCCGAAACAACAAAAAGGACGTCCTTAGTGCGAACACTGTGAAAAACCAGGTCACTTGAAGGATGATTGCTGGGAATTGCATGGGAAACTAGGAAACTGGAAACTCTAAACAGAAAAATCAAGGCTATTAAGCCAAAGTTAACTCTCAGACTAAAAACAATTTGGGAGGAAAAAATAATAATGGTAGCTTTAGTTCTGAATAGCTGGAGAAACTCTATGAGTTGTTCTTGGCTTTCCAAACATCTGGTCAGTTGTCTGCTTCTGGATTATTAGCCCAACGAGGAAGTTGTCTAAAAGCCTTAAATAATTGTATTAATACTCCATGGATTATTGGCTCAGGAGCCACTGATCACATGACCTATGCTTATCATTTATTTATTACAGACTCACCTTGTTTTGGGAATTTAAAGGTTAAAATTGAAGATGAATCTATCTCCTCAGTAGCTGGCAAAGGGAGTATTCGGTTATCTGAATCTATTATTATTCTTGATCCTATCCTTCATGTCCCTAACTTAGCTCACCTATTATCTATAAGCCAATTAACTAGGACATTGAATTGTTTAGCTAATTTTTTCCCTTCCTATTGCATCTTTTAGGATCTGTCATTGGGGAAGACAATTGGCAATGCTATGGAGTGTGAGGGATTCTACTACTTTGAGGAGGAGATTGTAAGTGTTCGAGTTCACACTATTGAGTAAGACTAGTTGTGGTTCTACATTACTTTCTAAAGATAACCAACTTTTATTATGGCATAATAAGATTGGTCATCCTAATTTTCATTATATAAAATGTTTATATCCATCCATATTCTTGAATAAACAGTTCATTGATTTTAATGTGAAATTTGTGAATTTGCAAAACACCAAAGGGCACAATTTCCTACATCAATATACAAACCCTCCAAACCATTCACCATAATTCATAGCGATCTATGGGGGCCATTGGTTAGGTTATCGAAGCCCCCAAAATAATATCTGATTCTCCAAACTTTTGTAGTTGTCGTGGAACCAGGTCAAATCCCTAGGGAACTGAACACTGGTTTATTAATTTCAAGAAATAAAATTAAATTTGGGGGGGGGATTCAATTACTGATTAGTTGAAACTAATACAAAACAAATTAAATCAACTGAATTTAATTATGATAAAGTCAAGATTACCAAACTCCAATTCAAGGGAAAGATCTCATCTAATTGTAACATTGATCACTGGTTTAAAGATAATATTTTCACGATTCAAGTAGTTAGTTTGAAACATATTAGGATAGCCGTAATAAGTCTCAAATTTTCCCAAATTACTTGGTTCAAACTTAGCATCCAAACCAAAATTTATCATCTATTAACTGGGTGTGATAGCATTCCATTTCAAATAAATGATAGCAATAAGCTTTGTGAAAAAGACTAAATCGTCAATTAAATAATTGAGATAGTTGCAAATATTTAATTTTGTTTTCTTGTTTATCATAAATTAAATATGGAAATTCATAAATAACTTGTTTGCTACTTGTACCAATCTTTCAAGATAATTACAAATCATTGAATTCCTGGATAGCGATAAAATAATCAATATTAGATTAAATATTCCAATTAATCGAATATTAATCATTCATGAAATATAAGAACTCAAAATAAGAAATACATGAATTAAAACGTGAATAAAAGTTTGAAACATAAAACCTCACAAAGTTGTAATCAAATTATTGAATCCCCTTGAATCAAAATGTTAGGTTTAGCCACACATGGCTTTTGCTCCAATAACAAAAATAGAAGATAGACCGAGAATTGTTAAAAACATAAAAAGAGAGGGGGCTTTTCTCTATTGTGAGGAATGTCCCTTTTATAGGGTTTTCTAATCTAACTGTAACTTGTAAGATGTCTATCTAAAATAAATTCAAAATCAAACTCCTACATGATAAGGATAAGGCGAAGTTTTCCAGACGAATTCCAACTCTTCAAGTGATAAGCATTATCCATTACATCAATCTCTTCACTTTATCCAAAATTTTTCATTATCATCAATAGAGTCCCAATTTGATGCAATCTCTACTTCTATCTCCTAAAACAAAACAAACATTAATTTTAATATTTAAGCATAAAATAAATTCAAAACAAAGGAGATAATATCAATAATTAGTCGAGTTGAGATCTTCTCAAATTCCCCACATTGGACTCATGCTTGTCCTCAAGAGTACATTAATTTAATACATTAATCATTTTCACAACCTCTCATCTCCTTTCATGTCATCCAAAAAGACCCAAAAGCTAATTCACATTTAAGGGCTAAGATAAAATAAGAATCGAGAGAATAAGCATTTATAGGACGCATTGTTAAAACATTGCATCTCATCAATTCCATCAAAATCAAATGAACAAGACGATACCCTCTCAAGGATTTCACTCTGTACACTCAAAGTGTTTAGGGTTCATGAAGCTCATAAGTCAAAACATAGCAAGTTATTTCCATAAGCTTGCTTAAGAATCATATCTCCATCACTAAACAAAATGAACCTAATGTATAAATCAAAGGGACTTAATAAAGGTTGTATCATGGCTTAGGTAAGGTATGACAAAAGAAACTTTTTGGCTAAATAAATTGAAGGGAATTATACAAACTTATCCACACAAGTTTTAACTTAAATCAAAATCCACTTGATTTAAATAACAGCTTTTTCGATCACTTTTTCTTTTCTTTCTTTCTTTCTTTTTTTTCTTTTCTTTTCAACAACAATATTAATGAGGAGATTTTGTTTTATTTTGTTTTATGTTTTTTTACTTCTCCTGCATTATAAAAAAAATCAAAAAATGCAAATTGAATAATCTAATTTACTTTTCACGCGATTAGTCAAAATCTTATACAAATAAGCTAATATAATTCCTTCAATCTAAGGATTCAAAATTATTAAGGATATCAAAAACAAAAAGGGTAAATTCGGCTTATAACAAGGTTATTATACAAGAAAAGAAAGGGTAAGGCTCAAATTGTTTTTCTAGGTATAAAAATTAATGTAGGCTTATTTAGGTCAAAAATGGTTATCCTAAATGCCCTCGTCATCTTTATACACAAATGAATAAAAAATGTGGTCTTAACAAGTATTCAAAAGCAAATTCTAGCATAGACAAGCTATGTTTGATAACACACTACAAAAAGATATATATGAACTCATATGTGACGAATGCTTTTAGGCTTAAAACTCATATAGGTGTCAAAAAATGTATCACGTCTTGCACATTGTCATTCAACAAAACCAACGAGATATTTGAAAATTTTTAATGAAAACACTAATTATGCTTGTCTCTCTCATGCATTATATCTTAAATCAAAAATCCCTCCTAACTTAAGAATTATTCATGAACAACAATCAGAAAATTATGAAGCTGTCACGAGAAATAATTAATATATGAATCAACATATCATGAGTCCAAACAAAACCATAAAGTTCATCAAAATATAAACATTCACTCCCCCACACCTAAATTATACATTGTCCCTAATGTATGCAAAAGATACTCACAACTCAATAAAGATAATCAAAGAAAATAAAGAATAGAGGACTCCCCTGAGATCTGATCATTGAAAGGATATGGATTATGGTGTCAGAGGGCATGGAGGTACAACCCCCATGAATTAAAGCATCCAAAATTTTCTCTATTTTCAAATTTTTGCGTTCCAATCTATCCAGCTAAGAATGATAATCCTGTTAGATGTACAGAACTGGAAGATATAAAGTTGGAAGAATGGTACCATGCTCTTGTTGTGTTGATAATGAACCTCTCTCGGTGCAATCGTGACATATTCTCCATTGTTTTTCAATGACACCCATCCTACTTAACAAATACTATCCAAAGGTTCCATCTCATAGGCTATATGCTTATCGGTATTAGTCAGATCAGGCAAATTCAAATTAATAGCCAAAGGAGTGATAAGAGAACCGAGACATAAATGTTTGTTTGAAGATAAAATAGTACTAAATTGCATTGCCAACTAAGCACCTAAATTGACACGCACTTTATTCACCATACACCAAAGAAAAAACAATTCAACTTTAGTACATGTACATGCAGTAGCCTTTCGGCAGGAATAACTAAAGGCCAAGAAATGTTGCATATAAATCTGCCCAAATTGACACGCACTTTATTCACCATACACCAAAGAAAAAACAATTCAACTTTAGTACATGTACATGCAGTAGCCTTTCGGCAGGAATAACTAAAGGCCAAGAAATGTTGCATATAAATCTGCCCATTTTATTGAGATCACTACCTTTAGATTGACTGGGATTATAAGGAAAAGGATTAAATGACATTGTTTTCCATGCTTGAAAAGAGTTGAACTCACCATAGTCCACGACAGATTCTTTATATAAAGTTGAATTAGCATAATCTTTATTTATTAACCCTAAGGTTATATTGAACTCAGCAACACTTTGTTTGAATTACTCCCATTAATATGTATTGTATCACATTAGGACTACTTAAAGTAAACTTGTCCAGTTTGTCAAATTTAAAAGTAGCGTAGAACTCCCTAGTTAATTCAATAAAAACAGGACAACTAATCAATGCAAAGTACTTCCAACTCATATCGATAAGTAGATCGTGAAAATTTTCCTTAGTTTCCAATTCTTCTAGGGAAGGGTAGTGTACATACTTATTCGCAAGAATATGTCGAGTTCTAATAACAGAGTACCATTGTTTTCGCTCTTTGGTGTTGAAAGTGAGACATCGTCGTAAATTCGACTCAACAGGTGGTAGAATAGAAGTATTTTTCATAATCAGCGCATGCTTTCTTTTGTTACCAGCGTCAGAGCTTTTAACAGATTTGGCATTCATCGGTGAATTGACTTTTGTTGCGGTCTTTCTAATAGCAATAGAACGTCCCATTACACTAAACAAGACAAACAAAAATTACTTAGAAAAATATTAACAACTTAATAATAATTAATATTAAACTAAAAGAAAGATCAAC
This sequence comes from Erythroxylum rotundifolium, assembly GCA_027563915.1. Lineage (NCBI taxonomy): Eukaryota > Viridiplantae > Streptophyta > Magnoliopsida > Malpighiales > Erythroxylaceae > Erythroxylum > Erythroxylum rotundifolium. The sequence continues at coordinate 5,039,851 of JAOSBO010000001.1, forward strand.
TACTAGTAACTAATAAAAAAAGAGTAATTAAAAATAGTAACAATAATAACACTAAATCTTGGACAGAGGCATGCGTGGAGTTAAGAGAGTTGCTAGTACGTTGTGAGGATTGCATAAGTGTTGAGCAATGTCATGTTGTGTAGTGGAAAGGGATGTGTACTTTGTTGTGCAGTGGTTAGGTAATGCGTGAAGGTTGCATGGGTTAGGAGGAGGGGGCTGCGTGAGGGCTACGTCAATGGAGAGCTCTAGTGCTGCGTGGAGATTATGGAGAGGCCTGTGTGAGTGATGAGCAGTGACATCAATGGAGAGTAACGTTGGCCATCAACTTATGGAGCTTTGGGCTGCTGTGTAGCAGGAGGGCTACTTGTGGTTGGAATTTTCTTTTAATTTCCTTCAAAGATAAACAAGCAGGATAGGTTTTTAGGCTTTTTTTAAAAAAAGAAAAAAATTTAAGTAAATAAAGAAAGTAAATAATTAAATGAGAAAAGAAAAAGGAAATTTTTTTAGAATACTAAATCACATAAGGCGAGATCTCACCTTACGAGATTTGGTAATTTTGAATTTCAAAACAATAAATTACATACGGTGAAATCTCGCCTTATGAGATTTGGTAGTCCTGAATTTTAAGGCCTTCACTCCAAAAGACTAAATTACATAAGGTGAAGTCTCGTCTTATGAGATTTAGTAGTCTAGAATTTTAAGACCTCCTTTTTCCTTTAGGCTAATAAATTTCTTTTTCAAAAACAAACAAATGCAAGTTATATATAATTAAAACAAAATAAAATACAATAAAACAATCATATTTTGGGTTGCCTCCCAAAAAGTGCAATTGTTTAATGTGGTTATGCTCGACGTGGCTGGTTTTTCCCAAACCTCTATGTAATTACAGTTTGTACTCCTTAAGTAGTGCTACTAGCCCTTCCTCTTGTTCTTTAGTCATCCTTTTTGAAATGATTGTACATAATGACTTTTCAACACCGAAATAGACATACTTTAGGCGATTAGGTAACACCTTTAAATCTATCTCCGAAGCCTACAAAACAGAAGGTAAGATTTTCTTATGAGTTATAAGAAGTTCATCATTTAAAGTTTCTGAATCTATTAGCATTGCTGAAAATGATTCTACAACTTCACAAGTTTCTTTGATTTTCTCATTCACTTCCGATTTAGCCTGCACAAATAAATTTACAATATCCATATGATAAACAGATTGAAAATCATTTGGGTACTTCATTGCTTCAAAAATGTTGAAAGTTACTATTGCTCCATCAAACTCTATGAAAAGAGTACCCTCGTGCACATCGATTATCATCTTAGTCGTCTTCATAAATGGCCTACCCAACAAAATTGAAGCTAAATTTTCGACACTATCTCCATCCATTTTCAAGATGTAAACATCCACTAGAAATACCAAACCATTAGCTTGGACTAAAACATCCTCAATAACTCCAATAGGACGTACATACGAAGGATCAATTAGTTGGATTATCACATTAGTTTCTTGCAAAGAATTCAAATTTAAAGCTCGATAAATTGAGTATGGCATGACATTAATAGATGCAATTAAGTCTAAAATGACACACTCAATTTTTCTGATACCAATAACACACGGAAGTATAAACATAGCTGGATCCTTGCATTTTTCTGGTAATTTCCTATTTATCATAGTTGATACATTCTTACATAAAATTATTCTTTCTTTGTCTTTCAACTTCCTTTTATTTATGCACAACTCCTTTACGAATTTTTCATATTTCAGAACTTGCTTAATGGCTTCCAGAAGTGTTATATTAATTTCCATCTTTTTGAAAGTTTCTAAGATCTCTTTTTCATATTCATCATCTTTTGGTTTGGCCAACCTATTAAGAAAAGGAGGTAAATGTGCATTAATTGATATTGATGAAGATAAATAATTTTTTTTACCTTTGTTGATTCTTGAGTTGGAAGTTTTTCCTTCTTTTCTTTATCATTGTGCTTCTTCCTCCGTTGGTAAAGAAGTTCTAGATTGAATTTTCTTACCACTTCTCAAAGTCATTGCACTCACATTCTCATTAGGATTCATTCCCCAATGCTTAGGCTTCCAATTTACTTGTTGAGGTGGCTAATTGAGTGATATGATTTCCCAAGTTTTTAAGACTTGCCATTGTTTTCTGTTGAAATTATTAAGTATTATTAGCAAGCACCTTAACAATTTCATCTAAAGACATACCTGAATTTAAAGATTAAGGTTAAGCATATGTAGGAGCTTGAGGTTGTTTAAAAATGTGAGGTTGATATCATCGTTGGCCTTTTTGATTTCCAAAGCTTAAGTTTGGATGATCCTTCTATCCTAAATTGTAGTAATTGAAATAAAGTTCATACTTTCATTGATGTTGATCAGGAAAGCCCCTATTGCATTAGCTTCTTAAAGAAAGTCTTGTTGCAACGTAGGGCACATATCCATAGGATGTCCAGCGAATGAGCATATTCTGCACACTTTTGCTGATTGCAGTTGACTTATAGCTATTTGACAAACTAAAGTGGTTAAATCAAAAATTTTATCCTCAAGGTGCGTGTTAATTACCTCATTCATACACTTAATAGCTCCATCCATACTGGTCCCAAACTATTGAGAATTTTCAATCATAATTAATATCAACTATCTGGCTATCTCATGTGTTTTGTTTACTAGAGCTCCTTCACTAGTTGTATCGACCATACTTCAATCCACTGGCAATAGTCCTTTATAAAAGTATTGAATCAGAAGTTGATCGAGAATTTGATGATGTGGACAACTAACACATAACTCCTTAAACCTTTCCTAATATTCATATAATGTTTCTCCTGTAATTTTTCTTATCCCACATAACTCCTTTATGATATTCCCTACTCGTGATGAGGAGAAATAACTTCTCTAGAAACATTATTTTCATCTCGTTTCATGTTGTAACTAAGCTAAATGGAAGATAATATAGCCAATCTTTTGCCTTATCTTTCAATGAGAATGGAAAGGCCTTGAGATTAATTTGTTCTTCTGCACAATTTGTGGCTTCATTCTAGAACAGACAATAAGAAATTCTTTTAGGTGTTTATACGAATCTTCACTTGCAAGACCATGAAAAATAGGCAGTAAGTGAATCAAATTAGATTTCAATTCAAAATCTACTTCAACATCTGGAAATTCAATACATAAAGGTTGTGATTCAAATTCAGTGTCGTTAACTCCCTCAATGTTCGAGGGTTAAGATTTGCCATCTTTTCATCCTCTTCAAAATCTTCACCAATTGTTAGATCTAATTCGACTTTCATGTCTGGAGGTGAACGACTACTTCCTTGCTTAGTCTCTTTTTTCAAACGACGCATTGTCTTCTCAATTTCTAGATTGTATTGCAATTACCTATCTGAGAGGCACGAGTCATATAATACAAGAGGTTAACAGTAATTGTAAAAATAAAAACACAAAGAAATTAAGAGACTTGAAATAGTTCCCCCAGTAACAGCACTAAATTTTGGTCAGGTTATCAAAGCTCCCAAAATAATACCGATTCTCTACACTTTTGTAATAATCATGGAACTAGGTCAAATCTCTAGAGAACTGAACATTAGTTTCTTAATTTCAAGCAATAAAATTACATGAGGGGTTTTGATTTTTGATTAAATAACTGATTAATTGAAATTAATATGAAAACAAATTAAATTAACTGAATTTAAATATGAGAAAGTCAAGATTACCAAACTCCGATTCAAGGGGAAGATCTCATTTAATTAAAACATTGATCATTGGTTTAAAGATAACATTTTCATGATATAAACAGTTAGTTTGAAACATATTAGGATAGTCGTAATAAGTTTCAAATTTTCCTAAATTAATTGATTCAAACCTAGCATCCAAACCAAAATTTACCATCTATTGACTGGGTGTGATATCATTTCATATCAAATAAATGATAGTAATAAGCTTTGAAAAAGACTAAACCCTAAATTAAATAATCGAGATACCTACAACTATTCAATTTAGTTTTCTTGTTTATCATAAATTAAATATAGAAATTCTTAAATAACCTATTTGTAACTTGTACCAATATTGCATGACAATTACGAATCATTGAATTCCTGGATAGCAATAGAATAATCAATATTAGATTAAATTGTCAGATTAATCAAATATTAATCATTCATGAAATATAAGAACTTAAAATAAGAAATATTTGAATTAAAACCTGAATAAAAGTTTGAAATACAAATCCTCACAAAGTTACAATCAAAGTATTGAATCCCCTTGAATCAGAATGATGAGCTTAGCCACACATGGCTTTCATTCTAATAACAAAAATAGAAGATAAACCAAAAATTGCTAAAAACATAAAAAGAGAGGGGGCCTTTTTCTATTGTGAGGAACGTCCCTTTTATAAGGTTTTCTAATCTAATCCTAATCTAACTCTACCTTATAAATATGTCTATCTAAAAAATTCAAAATCAAACTCCTACATGATAAGGATAAGGTGAAATCTTGCAGTCTTATCCATTGCATCAATCTGTTCACTTTATCCAAAATTTGTCATTATCATCAATAGAGTCCCAATTTGATGCAGTCTCTACTTTTTATCTCCTAAAACAGAACAAACATTAATTTTAACATTTAAACATAAAAATAAATTCAAAATAAAGGAGATAATATCAAACAATTAGTTGAGATGAGATCTTATCAGCCATCCATAACTTAAAATAGAACACACACTAAGTGGTTTGTCACCTTTATTAATGACCATACATGTCTTTATTGGGTATACCTCTTACGTGATAAGATTAAGGTTTGTTCAGTCTTTATGAATTTCCAATCTACGGTCTATAACCAATTTCAAACCAATAATCAAATCATCCATACTAATAATGGTACTGAGTACTTTAATGATGTGTTTGGCACATACCTTAAAAAACAAGGCATAATACACCAGAGATCATGTTTAGATACACCCCAACAAAATGAGATTGCTGAAAGAAAAAACCGACATATTCTTGAAGTTTCCTGAGCGTTACTCTTCATTACTACTCACTTAAAATTTTTTGGGGGATGCCGTCCTGACAACCACCTATCTAATCAATCGGAGGCCTAGTAGTACTCTCTCCTTTATCACACCGATTCAAAAGTTTTAGGAATCCTTTCCCACCTTAAGACTCATTTTTGACTTGCCATTAAGAGTGTTTGGTTGCACTGCCTTTGTTCATGTCCACCCTCACAATCACACCAAATTAGATTCATGAGCCATTAAATGTGTCTTCCTAGGCTATTCCCCAACTTAAAAAAGCTACCTATATTATAATCCTCTCACCTGTTGCATGTTTGTCAGCCGTGATGTGGCCTTTGAAACCACACCCTATTACTCATAGCCCTCGCTTCAAGGGGAGCACTTGAATGAAGCTCGGTTCATGGATTTTGAGTTCCTTCTTCTTGGACCCATAGAAACCTCGCCAAGTGGAGTTCCCTCAACAATTTAGGGGAAGATGAAAAGAAACAAAAAGAAGTTTTGGTTTAATCAAGGAGGTGACATCCACAATCTTAAGAGAACCTCATACCTGAAGCACTAAAGGAGTTGGACCCATTGACAAATCCAACCCACCACAACCAGGAAAACAACCACATTCTTGCACTCTTCATCCTATATCAAAATCCATGTCCTATAATACCTTACCTACCAAATATCGTGCTTTTACCTCTAACCTTGAGAGGATCATAATCCTAAAAGATTTTCATGAGGCTTTTCAAAACCCTAAGTGAAAGGAAGTGAGAGCTCTTGAAAAGAATGAGACATGGACTTCGTGGAGTTACCGAGAGGAAAGAGACCAGTAGGGTGCAAACGGGTATTCACAGTAAAATACAAGACAGATGGTATGGTGGAATGGTACAAGGCGCGACTTGTTGCAAAAGGGTTTACTCAAACCTGTGGAATTGACTACACAAAGACCTTTGCACTTGTGGCAAAATTGAATACATTACATGTCTTACTCTCTTTGACAATCAACTTAGGTTGGCCACTCCAGAAAGTTGACATAAAAGATGTTTTTTTAAATGGTGGGTTAGAGGAAGAAGTATTTATGACCTTACCACCAACTGTTTATAAATAGGGGGAGGAAGGAAATGTTTGTGAGCTAAAGAAATCATTGTATGGGTTGAAACAGTCTCCAAAAGCATGGTTTCACAGATTCGCTAAATTGATAAAGGGTTAAGGATATCAACAGGGACATTCAGATCATACCATGTTCTTTAAACAATCCAAAGAAGGGAAGAAAACCATCTTAATTGTGTATGTGGACGACAATGTACTAACAGGAGATGATGTTTTCGAAATGGAAAGGTTGAAGAAAGTCCTAGCCACTGAATTTAAAGTTAAAGACCTCGTCCAGATGAGATATTTCATGGAGGATGCTAGATTAAAAAAAAAGGGATCAGTGTCTCACGGTGAAAATATGTGATTGATCTATTAAATGAAACTAGGATGTTAGGTTGCAAGCTGAGTGATACTCGTACAAAAACAAGTAGGGGAACAATTGATGCAAGGAAATTAATTGACAAAGAAAGATATCAAAGACTAGTGGGTAAACTAATATATCTCTCTCATACCAGACCAAACATCACCTTCGCAGTAAGCGTAGTGAGCTAACATATGCATTCACTAAAGGAGGCTTACCTTGAAGGAGTGTATAAGATTCTCAGGTACCTCAAAGGTACTCCTGGTAGAGAGTAATTCCTTAAGAAATGTGATGACAGAGGAATAGAATTTTTTACAGATGCAGATTGGGTTGGCTCTACTAATGATAGAAGATCAAATTCTAGATATTGCATCTTTGTATAGGGAAATCTAGTTATGTGGAGAAGCAAGAAGCAAAATGTAGTAGCTCGAAGTAATGTTGAAACTGAGTTTAGAGCCATGGCATATGGTATATGTGAGGGGTTATAGCTAAAGAAACTCTTACAAGAACTACGTATCATATTAGAATTACCTATGAGACTCTATTATGATAACAAAGCAACAATTAGTATTTCCCTTAATCTAGTTCAATACGACATAACCAAGAATATAGAGGTGGACCGACACTTTATCAAAGAGAAAGTTGAAGAAGAGATAATCTGCATGATATATATTTCTACAAAGGAGCAAACAGTCAATATATTCACTAAAATGCTATCAAGGAAAATTTTCAATGATTTCATTAGCAAGTTGGATATGATCCAACTTGAGGGGGAGTGTGGAACTCACGAGATTGGGGGATTTCCTTGTATTTTAGTCTTCCTAAATTGGAGGCAATCCCTCCTAATTGTATCTTTTTGTAGATGGGTTTCTTTCCTAAATTAGAACCCCATTTGTACATTATAAAACTTTATATCTTGTACAGAAAAAGAAAAAGAAGAAAATGTCATACTAATCGTTCTTTCCCATGGTAGTAGGTTGAATTAACTAAAGCACATAATTCATTGTTTTATTCTTTTTCACCTTATTTTCCTACAAATACTTTATTTTATAGGACTCTAAAATAAAAGGAACAGTAGTAGATGTCCAAGGAATATAATTGGTGATGCATTCCAATTTTCAACTCTTAAAAAAAATGATGGATGTACCTCTATGATCAATGATGCACATATCTTCAACTTTGAGAAGAATGATCAACTAATCCATTAAACTAAGTGAATTAGACATGTATATTCCTAGGAAATATTTTAAATCATTGGTTTGGAAAATTTTGCTAATGGAATGCATCATATTAGGAAAAGATGTAGACCTCTGAAAACCGACAACAAAGTAAATTACTAGTGTGGACTTTATATGTCGAGATGATGGTAATAAAGTAAGAATTTACTTATAAGGAAAATATCACGTTAAAGTCAAATATCTATAAAATCATGACTTTAAAGATTTAAATAATAAAGTAAAATATAAGGTGTGATTTGCAAAGTCAAGCTATCCAAACACCTTTACATCAATGTAGTAAACACCAAAGTAGATTCATAATTAATGGAAAATCAACTCAAAGGTTTGTCTCAAATCAAAGGTCTATATAACTACAGGGGCTTTAAAAATTGAGTAATAATTTATCAACAATTCCATTATTTTACTGTTATGCTTTGAGTTTGAGTCAAGAAATCTATTATTTATAAATGGTAAGATTCATCTAAAATAGAATATGTAGCTCGATTCTCTCCTATATCCTCGAGCTCCTTCTCTATCATATTCTCACCTAAAATTACACAAAGTAGGATAATTTATTGCCAAATAAAAAATAAAAATAAATATATTCCCATCTATCAATATATGTAAGAGACGACATTACTCTGCCTAAATAGTATGACAATATCTTTAAACTATCTGCTAAGGAAAAAAGTCATAGCAAAGCATCAATTTGGAGTAATCAATAATAAATGAAAAATAAAACAATGTCTACTAAACAAAATAATTCCATGTACATGCCAAAGATAAGTATCAAATAATTTTTTCCAGCCAACAAATCCGTGCACTCCAAACTTTGACCCTAAATAGTACAGCATAAGCAATAGAATGGTAAGTATCCCATTTTAACATTGGCTAATAGGCTCCAATCAATTGTACCCATCACAATACCTCATAAATATTCATAACTATCGACTTTATATAGTCTCAAATCACATAAACAAACAAAATTAATTCATTCTAAAGAAATCCATCCCTAATATATATTTTAAATAGTTTTGAGTTTCTTCCAATCACTTAATTCACAAAAGACATGTCTATTTAATTTTGTATGTCTACAAATCGTGCAATAACATACAATTTATACAAATCTAACCATCAAAAGCTGTTCATGCACCATTTTTTGAAAAATCACACCACTTAAGACTAGTTTTTTTTTGAAAAAGTAAATAGTATTAATAAATTGAATGAGAAACAAAGGTCTTTAACCGATAACAACGCAAGGTTCATCCAGCAACAATGTTGCATAGCCAAGTATCGTAACTAAACAAAAACGACATCGTTAAGACAATAATAAGCACAAAACTCTCAGTCAAATAGGGTAAGGTCGTTGTTCCCTTTTTGCCTTCATCACCAGAGATCTCCAAATTAGGGTTGTCGCCACGAATCTCCTCTCCTCCTTTGTTCAGGTAAGTGGTCACTCTTTAGTGCTTCGCCTTTTCGTTAAGAAACTGATAGCTCATTTAGTTTCAGATGCAGGTGGTCTTCCTCCCGGTTGTACCTTGTAAGAAGATTCAATCCTTCGGTCTCTGTTGCTGAAGAGATACCTGGCCTACTATCCTTTGCAAGGTAATCTTCTATCCAGCTCTCTTTGACTCCTCCTCACTTTCTGTTGAATACTGTGTGTTTCCTTCTTATCATCTCTGTTGTTTCCTTCCGAAAATGATGCTGAGCCACCATCACTTCTCAGTCAACCAGTGGACGAAATTGACAAGTTTGTGGATCGATCTCCAAGTAAGTCATTGCTCATGTTCCTTTGACTTGTCCTTTTGTTACTAGTTGATTCGATATGTAGTCGTTAATGATTGAGTTAGTTGATCTGAATGTGCCGAACATAGAATTTTCTCTCTGATTCCTCTAATAAGAGAGGTATAGACCTTTTGACATGTGCAAGTCTTATTCTGGAATCTTCTATTGTTTCTCTCTCGCCAAATTTCCTTGATTAAGGAGGCGAGAGAGATAATGAAGACAAGCTCAATAGATTTAGAAGTGTTTGTTAGACCCAAAAACCATTCCATTACCTCTGAAAGTGTAATGCCTACATTAGGACTAGAGTTGAATAGCTTTATCTGCTCCCATATGTCCTGTGAGAAAGGGCATATGAAGAATAGATGGTCCCTAGTTTCCAATTCTACAGATAGGGTCCATTGACATGAAATGGAGTCTATCCATTGTACTCAACTGATTAAGCATTGCTAGCCACGAAATGATAGAGTAGCTTGGCATTAGGGCTGTGTGCCAGACAATAGGAACTTAGTCTGGCCTTGTGGTATTTTGATTCTGCCTTTGCCTGAATTTGGCAATGCTAAAGGTATTAGGGGGGAGATTGAGACAATAGTAGGCATGCTCACTCTGTAGGTCAGGTATATAGTGAGGGGTGAGGTGCTGTAGATTAGCTGGTAAAGTTCGCTGGTTTCCTGTGAGGATATATTGAGCCTTCTCATTGAGAGGAACATCATGCCATCTTTAGAGTGCTTGATGATTCCGGATGAGAGGCCCATGGCCTGTCCAATTGTCAAACCAAAAGAAAGCCTTTTCTCCATTCCCAATTTTGCAAGAAACTAGGGGTTCAAGTATTGATCTAAGTTGGAGTAGCTGAGTCAATGGCCATGAGAAGGAGGACTTGATAGGGATGGACCAAAGACTAGAACCCTTCAATATATAGCTGTGTAACCATCGGATCCATGAAGACTTCTTTTCTAGGAGAATATTTCAGAGGTTCTTTGCCAATGCAGCTCGATTAAAAGAAGCAATAGGAATTACCCCAGACCCCCTTCCTCTTTGCTTTTGAACACCTCTTTCCATTTAACTTTAGCAAAGTGACTTGCTGAATTGATATTTCCCCATAAGAAACTTCTAAAGATTTTTTCAATGGATTTTATCACTCCTTTTGCTAAAAAAATATTAGAGAACCAGTAAATATGAAGAGAGTTCAGGATTGCCTTAATGAGTTGCAGTCTCCCCCCAGAAGAAAGCACCCGATTGGACCACATACCCAACCTTCTCTGTATTTTATCAATAAGAGCCTAACATTCTGAAATTTGTATTCTTCTTGTAGTCATAGGAAGCCCCAAGTAGGTCAGGGGAGCTGATTTTCTACTCATCTCTGTCAGTTGTGAAATTAAGTGCTCGATGTTGGTCGCCCCTTCGGACAATATAAACTAACTTTTATGAAGGTTTATCTCCAACCCTAATAGATTCCGAAAATCCAACAAGGTTTCCATAAGCAGTTCAATTGACTTTCTATGAGCTTTAGAGAAGAGCAGTAGATCACCCACAAAACATAGATTGACTAGCTGAACCTTCTTACATTTAGAGTGGAATTTGAAGGATTTACAATTTCTCACTCGCTGCTGTATTAGGACGCTAAGGACCTCCATACATATTATGAATAGGTATGGAGAGAGGGGATCGCCTTGGCGCAAGCCCCTAGCACTCTTGAACATCTTTATTGGAGAGCCATTGACTAGGACAAAATAGGAAGGAGTGGTTATACAAGCCCGAATCCATGTGATAAACCTCTCCAGGAATCCCATTAATTTCATGGTCTATAGCAAGAACTCCCACTCAACATGATCAAAAGCCTTTTTAAAATCCACTTTAATGGTACAGTTAGGAGAGCTGTGCTTGCTTTGATACCCTTCCATTAGTTCTTGAACAAGTGCAAAATTATCCCCAATCCTTCTATCTTGTAGGAATGCACTTTGATTATCTGATATCAGGAAGTCCAAGACCCTTTTCAACCTGTTGGCTATAATTTTAGAAATTATTTTATAGAGGAAGTTGGACCATGCAATAGGGCGGTAGTCCTCCACAGTAGTGCAACAAGGGTGTTTTGGGATCAAGCAGATGTGGGTTTTATTAATCTCCTTTAGAAATGTACCTGTAGAAAAAAATTCCAGCACTGCATACTTGACCATAGACCCTATAGAAGACCATGCTTTTTGATAGAAATAAACATTAAATCCATCTAGGCCAGGAGACTTATTAGGTTTCATTCGAAACAATACCTCCTCTATTTCTTGTTCTGTCACTGAAGCAATAAGGACAGCAGCTTGTACCTGGGATAATTTGTTGTGAATGAGACTAGCAAGGTTAATTAAACAAGGTCGAGTACGAGAGTACCACAGGAGTGTCTAAAATATCTCTCTGCTTCCTTCTCAATTTCAGCTTGTGTGGAAATTTCCTCACCATTTTAGAGTCTGAGGGAGCATATTTTGTTTAAATTCCTGCTGGCAAGGATGGTATTGAAAAAGAATTTTGTACATCTTTCCCCATCTTTCAACTAACTAACCCTAGCTCTTTGCTCCAAGAGGCTGTCATGTTCCTTAGCCTTAGCAAGGTATGACAGTAATAAAGTTTTTTCAATGTGTAACAGCATACTATCAGTCGGATCCTGATTAAGTTGATGCTGCATCCGTACTAAGTTCTCTTGTGCTAGATTGACTGCATTTTGGGTAGAGGAGACTCGGGTTCCCATTAGCTTTTTCATTTCCCCTTTGATAGCTTTAAGCTTCTGCACACATATGTACTGAGAAGTGCCCACTATTGCAGTGTCCAATCCTCTTTGAATAGTAGCAGGAAATCCCTCGTCATCAGTTAGGAAATTGTTAAATCAAAAACGGCCCTCTCGGTAATTAGGATCGCCTAGGTTTTCAATCTGCATATGAGTATGATCAGAAAATAGTGGATCGAGGAAGGATGTGACACAGTGAGGGTACTGTGTTATCCACTCAATATTTGCCAAAGCCCTATCAAGCTTTTTCCTTAATGCCCATTTGCCTATCTGCTTATTACTCCATGTATAGAATTGGCCCTGAGATTTGAGGTCAAAAATGCCAAGTTGACCCACATAATCATTGAAATCCGATGAGTGAGTCCTTAAGCTGAAATGTCCTTCAACTTCTGTGGGGTATAAAGTGTCATTGAAATCTCCACATAGCAGCCAAGCTCTGTTAATCCTAGGCTGAATCCGAAGTAGACTGTCCCATAGCATTTTCCGATGATAGGCATGATTTTATCCATAAATAAAAGAGATACTGAAGTGACTATTAGTCTGAATGGGCTTGCATTCTAGATGTATTGCTTGCATTTCCATAGCCAAGACCTAAATATCTACCACACTAGGATTATAACCAACAATGATTCTTCCGTAGCTATGTGCTTCATGATTCGACAAAAACTTCCATTGAGAGCCTAGTTTATTCAAAACTTGCATTTTTTCCTTTCTAAGTTTAGTTTCCAAAAGCAAAAATCCATGGATGTGTATAATATACAAAATCCCTTAGAGCCGATAGCTTTTTAGGGCAATTAATCCCTCTCACATTCCATGCTACAATCTTCATAAATTAAGCTAGAGTGGTTTTGGAGCCCTTGCGTTTGCTCCTTTGGTTTTCCGCTTTGCTTGGTCCAATAATTCACTAATAGTCGGATCCTCTTCCCTTGCATCCTTAGTGGCCTCTGATGTGACAAAGTCCTGTCCTTCCTATTGAGACTTCAGATTATTCAGTAAACTAGCCTCCAATGATTTCCCCTAGCATTCGGCCCCATTGATCTGAGTATCCTCTACTACCTAATGAATACTTTTGCAATCTTCTATGGGTACTATGCTATCTACCCTCTCTGCCTCTTTTAAGCCTTCATTTACTTCCTGATCTTGGATTTTGTCAAGGCTTGCTGGTCCTGTTTGGTCCCCGCCATCTGTTGGTAAAGTAGCCAAATGAATTTCCCCCTGTTGATTCTCTTGTGAGTTAGAGCTATCAATACCCATAAGCTCCTCATAATCACCTCTAGTGAAAGTCTTCCCCGTAAGAACCCATTTTTTGTCTTGTTTTGGTGTCGGTTTCCATGGGTATTGCACTGCCACTTTGTCCTCATAAAGAGAACCATCAAGACCTAACCTCATGATAGGAATAGCATCCGGGAGATTGTTGGAGAAATCCATAGTAATAAAGATTCAAGCATAGCCTAACCTCCTCGTATTTGTAGTGTTGTCATCCAAACATAGAGGGTTGCCAAGATAGCTACCTACCATACTCAAACCCCTGGTAGTCCAATATTCAAGAGGAACATTGTATAAATTGACCCATAACAAAACCGATCTTTTATCATGACAGTCAATCTTGAACCTTGGCTTCTATGGTTGTAGAAATAGAGGAAATTAGCAATATGCCATGGCCCTTCTTCAACCACCTTCAATGCTTGAGCTTTAGTGGAAAATCGGAAAAGAATGTACTTTTCCTCAGCTATTATAGCTTCGACAAAACCCTTATTCTTCCATGCTGTTAGGGCCTATTTTGGATAACCGGAAACGCTGGGCGTTTGTCCCAGAAAAAACCTATAAGAGCAGTTTCCCAAGATTTAACCCCTTCTTCTAGGATCTCTCTTTCCAGGAATACAATGCTTCTTCCATCTTCAATCTTTGGAGGACAAAAGTGTATAGAGAGGTTAGCAAAACCTCCTACAACTTGCTTCCATGTCCTCCTCTCAGCAGGAAATTCCTTCAGAGGGTGGGAAGGTGTTGTTACTGGGAGAGTAGGAGATGAGGGTAAAGCTGGGTTAGGAAGGGGTGTCGGAGGTTGCTGATGGGGAGAAGATAGTGAGGGTAGAGGTGGAAAAGCATCCTGGGGAATGGTTTGAGGTGGGATGGGGGCAGGTGGCAGGTGGCAGTGGATTCTGCATAGTAGAGACAGGTCTTAGAAAAGGAAAGATTCAAAGGTAGGAAAGGATTAGGTTATGGAAAGGTCTATATTGTCCCTGTATTTGGTTGGGGGTGTAGAAGTGAGGTCGTAGATGTATCTGATGAGTGAAGGTGAGAGGATGGGGGGCGGGCTAGCAAGCAAAGTTGAGAATGAGAGGAAGAAGAGCAGTGGGAAAGGAAGTGGCAGTAGAGGGAGGTTAGAGAGAAGTTAGAGCATCTCTCTCTAACTTGTAAGCTACTTTTGCATTAGACTAGTTGATAGTAGAAGCTTGTCTAGCAGATAAGCCTAGAAGTATTCTTAAAATTTTAGAATTTTTTTTTAGCTTTATGTATCCTGATAAATCACTTCAATTCGACATTTCTATTAAAAGTTTTGATTACAAAACTAAAAAATAGTTTTGTAATCAGAACTAAACTAGTAATTTGATTAAGACTATAGTTGTGCTTTTGCAGTGTTAAAAATTGAGTGCTTCTTCCACTTTGACATTATTTTAGGGCGTTACTGCATGATATCAAAATCCTTGTTCTGTTTTTAGATATGTTTTTCATACTATTTCAGTTCACGATTCTGATTGATCAGTAATTTGGAGCTTGTTTTTTCAATGTTCGGTAATGATGGAAAGCACAAACACTCTTGTATTCTCGCAAACCACCAATACATTACACTGTAGACTGTATTATTATGTATAAGACATGTATACTCCCACAAACAATGGCGACTCATTAATACACCAGTTAAGCAAGAGTTCCTGTAAGCTAGCACTCCTAAAAATAAATCCTTTATACTTAAATGCGTTTGATGGTTTCACATGTCAATACACCATCAACCTGTTATTGTACATTGTGCTGCTCAACACAAGTTTTGATCCGACCGATGAGGCCGGTTGCTTGATGGCTTGCCAATTTGTAGACAGTCAATTGGGGGAACAGTGGGAGTATTTAGCTCTCCAAAGGTCTGCCAACAATAGGGGTTGTACATGTGATACTGTTGTTGCAGGGGTTTGAGTTCTATGGTGGTTAGACTTATATCCATACATGGTAGGGCGTCACTGCAGGCCAAATGTATTGGCTTTACTGTATACGTTCCTCTTATTCTTTCGTAGTTGATCCCTGATAGAGCCACAGCTGATGTTTGATTTTTGCAGCTGCCTTTGTCGCAATAGTATTGATCGATCATGATAGGGATTTGGGTTTCAGAAACTTGAATGTTGGAGAACAGCACTCCCTGAACTGATCCTGATCCGCCCTACATTTGAATATTGAGATTACAGGTAAGTAGCAGCATTTATAACTTTGTGCTTGTGGAAGAACTGCAGTTATTTCGTATAAGCATTCCAACTTATGTTTGATCGACTTCTGTCCATTATGAGTCTAAAGCAATGCGAAGATAGTCTGACCAGGAAATTAACATGATTTCTAGGAAAATTTTGGACTCTGAGAAAGTTCTGCATATAACATAATATCTTTTACCAGATTCCAATTTCATGGATTCTCCAAGCTGTTAATCAAGTAGACTTCTCAGTTCGTCTGAAATATCTAGCTCATTGTTGTAATTTTTGAAAACCTTTTGAATATGAAAGTTCTCTAATGGTATTTTGATTTGTAAAATAGTCTGTTTTCTTGTAGATTGTTCGTGGGATTACATTGCGTACCTGCCATGTCTTTATTCTGACACCTGTCATTGTATTGTGCATGTTGACATCTCGGACAGTGATGTTTGAGACACAGGCTTTGGAGTTATCCTTTCCCAGACTTCCAATGCTAATTCCATGTCCTGGCCCACAGTTCACATTGTGTATGTACACATTTGTGCATCCAGTTTGTATAGAAACACAGTCATCTCCTGCAAAAACATCACATTCAATGTTCACCATCTCCTTTCCCTATGTTAATGCATTTATTGACAACATAAACTAGCTCCATTGTCGGAGGTTTATTTACTTCTGCAGGACTGCACTTATTTGTAGGTATGGTTCTCAGTTATGTAAACATCTTAACAGTTCCATTTATGTATATGTTATGCTAAAACTTGTCAGGACTTTGTGTAGTAGCTGATAAAGACAGATAACTGGGTGAAAACAGAATGTCTTCGTCTCATGGGTGGGTCCAAGCCTAATCCTATTCTGAATGGGAACATGCAATATGTGAAATGACAGCACGTGTTGACACGTGTCCAATAACATGTGGCCAGTTGAGGTTAAAGTTCACAACTTTGCAGATAAGACTGTCATTGATTAAGTGAATCAGTAGCAGGGATCTGAATGGTTTGGCCCTTTCCATTTGTAGATACCTGTTTTTCTAAACTCTGCAGATGTTATTGGCTTATTGCTATTTGTCATAACTCAAGCTACTTAAACTACTTTTTTTTTTATATCGAGATAAGGAAGCAATACAATTACCGCAAGCAAGATCGCTGGTGTGTATTAGGACATCTTTGGAATTCTGAAGGTGGATTCCATCTGTGTTAGGACTGTCACCAGGAGATGAGATGCTTATATAATGTACCACCACTCCAATGCAGTTGTCGAACTTGAGGTGGCACTGCGGGCTGTTTTGAATTCTAATGCCTGTGACTGTTGCATTGAAACTTCCGTAAAATCGTAGTGCCTGTCAAATGAAAGCAGCTAAATCATATATATGGACAACATCACGACGAAATATGATAGGAAATACAGAGGGGTCCTTACGGTTGGTTTAATACTTGGCATTTTCGGGCTCCTGAATTCACTTGTTATCTACCACAGAGTACAGCAGAGAAGCATGATGAGAGGAACAGATCATAAAACAATAAAATGAAATATACATTTGAGGTAATTACAGGAATTGGTGGGTGCTCTGCTACTGTATTGTTTAAAGGGACTATGAGTTTGGTTTCATCGTCCCCAGGACCACCAAAGGGTTCATCCTGCCACCAGACTGAACCACTGCCATCGATGGTACCTTTTCCCCGGATTGTAATTCCCACAAGTTTTGTGAATTCAAGCCACTGCAAAAGTCCCCTCCCAGCCCCCCAAGCATTGGAATTTGTTGGTGCTACAATTGTGCCATCCAGCTGACAAAAAGACAAAAACTTAGAAAGACAGAAGCAAGCAGTTGAAGAACATTTTGAAATAAAATTCATTTACCTGGAACACAATATTCTGTTTGCAGTATGGACCAGAGAAAGAAATGGGCCCCACGAGGAAAACATTTTCGGCTGGAACTAGCATCAATGATGCCTCAACTATACAAGCTGAGGCCCACGCAGCCTGGAATGCCTGCATTTGCACGTCGCCAGAAGATTACTTTACTTGTAGTTTAACTATATTCTGTAAAACCAACAACTGTATGCAATTATTATTGGAACCGTGACATAACTGCCATAACGAGAATCCATTCTTTTGGATCGGTCCCTACCAAGCGCAGTTATGTTGTTTTTCCATTTCTTTTTACCTTTGTGTTGTTTCATGTTTATCCGTTTTTGTTTCAGTTTCCTGTTGTTTTATTCGTGATCTTCATAACACCAGAACATATTGTTGGTATCCTATTAACATGTTGAAACCGGGATACTATCCTTAAACAGAGGAGCCCTGATCTGGGGGCCAGAATGTGTTTTTGCTTTACGTTGTTATTGGTTGAATTGACACTAATTATTGTTGTACTTGAAGTCATACTATGAGAGAAATGAACAGAATGCAAAAAATCAGTTTACATTTAACTTCCAGATATGCAGCTATGGACTAACTAAACATTAACATTATGGCCTTTCCCCAAGACTTGCAGAGGATACATGCGTTTTTCCTTGGAGGGATCCTACCCAGAAAGAAGAACACGTATATAACTCGATGTGTGTGTTCAAAAGAACGAAAAGTATGCCATGTTCGGAGTCTACTAGCTGCTTAATGCAGTTGAAAATTTTCATGTAAACAATATATGCTCCACTAGTAGCTCTACCAGTTAAAACCACTTTAATTCATTTGACAAGTAGAAATTTAGTATTGAGAGTAACCTTTGTATCATCACTCTTGCCATCTCCTTTGGCGCCAAAATCTAGTACATTAAATGTGGCAGACCCTTGATGTGGAGGGATTGGAGGCGTGTCTTCTTTCGGCGGCTTTGGAGATGGGGTTGGCAATGGCGCTATGCTAGGTGGAGGCTTTGGTTTAGATCCTTTTGAATGGTGACTGTTGTGGCTTCCGGCTTGACTCTTCTTCTTGAATAACGAACCTGAGGTTTGGCTCCAATGCTTGCCTCTCCGGGCAATGCAAGTATCAAAACTTGAAGACCATACTAAAAAAGCAATGAATAGTATGAATGTGAGGCTCCTAAAACAGAAGCCATCCATGTTTGTGAGACAGAGAGAGGACAGAACGAGCTAAAGAACAAGAGAGCTTACTGAGGCTGCCAAAGTTAACTGATGCTTTGGCATGCATATATATAGTAAGAATAAGCAAATATTACTTTGAATCTTTGATAATGCTAGAGGGTATTCATGCTCATTCTCTTTTCCTTCTTCAATTAATTATCTTCTTTTCCTTTGTGTGAAATTTGGTTGGATTAGGTCAGCAACAGTCTTTCTGTGCCACATGTCGACACACTGGTGCATGTGACTCATCCAATTGTTTGCGCAAAGAACTTCATACATCAATGATTTCAATACATGACAAGACAAATGCATCAAACCATTACATATACAGGGTAGGATTCAGGGATTGAAATAAAAAGGCTATGCAGGTTGTAGTAATGAAGCTATAACAGCCCCTTTTATTTTCCTCTTCTTTCTGTCTGTTGCTATGAAGGTGACATTATTTTTGGTATAGGAAAGAGACTTTGAATTTGCTTGTTCGCTTTTATCTCTACTGATAGGGTCGCATAGCATAACTTTTTGTAAAAGCCAAAAACAGACACGTGAATGGGTCAAGAGCACTGATTACAACAGCTCTTTTATTGGTCACATGCAACGTTCACGGGCAAGAGTTTTGCTCTTTGTCCTCTTGAGTCTTCCTGTCTCGACTATGGCTAATGAACCTCAAGCCCGCAATGGCTTCACGACGCTTTCTACATTTATTTAAGCACTAGTCCCCAGTTTCGCCTATGAGACCAGACAAAGAGAAAGGGTCAAAAGTAACAGAAAGTAACTATCTATTGAGAAACTCCATGGCCTCTCATCTCCTGACTTTAGTTGAGGGAACAACACCACCATAGCCCACTGTTGCCTTGTACAAACAGAGTTTCAATGAGTTGAGAGCATAATTGACAATGATTACAGAGTAACATATTGTTTTCTATTATTCGCATGTTTGATTTATGTACAAAAATCATTTCGTGAAGTCTCTGTAGCTTCAACCAGTATACAACCAAAGAAATGCAACTCCTCTCGGATTCGGCATCCCTTGTCTCTTGAAGGATAAGCTTAGATTGCGACAGATCACAAGAACGCCTGTTCAAAGTCTTAAATGTCTTCCTATGCTAAATTGTTTCTATTGAATTATTGCCCTGTAAGATAAAAACAATTACACAGAAGTTACACGGTCCTTGGGTGGTTAGTTCTGTTAGGTTCAGTTAATTACTGAGAGGCGGAGCTTCCAAAATAGTTGCAAGCAGACACTTTAGCTCGGTTATTTGATGACAAGAGCAACGTTGTTGGGAACAATGCCTCATTGTCAGCATCCGACAAGTTTATCCGTGAGGCTAAGCCTTGGACCTTTCCGCTCCTTTCACTTTGCATGAGGCATTATTCATCACACAATTACCAAAAAGCATAAGCTCCATATCTCTCTCTTTTTCTTATCTTCCAATGCTTGCTTCCATTAATTTTAACAGTAGAATATTATTAATTTCAGTGGATCCACTCCTCTTATCCATTTTGTGTCGGTCAAATAGTATTCTCAACTCTATATGTTGATAATGAGACTCATGTTGGTGAAGTAGGAAATGTACTGGCATATAGTGTTAAAATTTTTGTAATATAATAGGAGTCTGCCTGTGGTGTAGGCCATCAGGAATATTTATAAAAATGCTTCACCACACGTATGTAATAATTGTTCTAAAATGATATTAGTTTTTGATTTCTTGATGAGAAGTCAATTTGGGTGGACCCTATGGACTTGTAACAGCCAATACTAAATTGTTTCGATCGAGTATGATCTTCCTTTTGTTGTTGATTTTATACAAGATACATCCTCGTGAACTTGAGTGCTCTCGTGAACTCCATGTATTGAGATGTCTGATCTATTATGCATCCATTTTCTCCAATTCATGGCAATTCTTCAGCCGCCAAATTAATAATTCTTTTCATGCACACACATACACACACCCTTCAACAGCATCTATTTTCATATCAACTTAAAGTTAACCTAAGCCATGAGAAGATTTCTTCTTAGTATATAATTTGGATCAAAAGAGTCGAATCAGATTCACCACATGGACTGTGTCTTTTTTGCTCCTTAATTTTAAGCTTTTGCATGTTGTTGTCATAATTTAATAGAATTGCATTCTATCCTCAACATATTTTCTTTTTCTTTGGTTTTCCATTAATCATTCAAGAAATACAAAAGGCAGGAAGCAGAATATGTAAAGACAAGACAGTAACTTCCATGCCATCAAGTACTCATGCATTTGTACACATAATTCGACATTCCATTCTCTGTTTT
>JAOSBO010000001.1:5098213-5121342 GCA_027563915.1 Erythroxylum rotundifolium
TGTTTATCATTGAAGCAAAGTACTTTTTCGTTAGTTTTTGTCCCTTTCTAATGAAAACACAGTCGTTTTGATTTATAGTCAGTTCACAAGGCGCAATACTTTCGTTTCCTTATTTTTCTTTGGTTCGAAAATACCTAAAATTCCTAGCACGCTCGCAAAATTCATCCAAAGGGCTACGTGTTGTCCTTTAACAAAATAAAGCCCAAACAACTGTATTGTCTTCTATTTTATTTTATCACCTTTTTTATTATTCTTTATTTTGATCAATCATAAAGTTCACTCTTCATCTTCTTAAACCCACTTTTTTTCTAAAAATGAAAAAATCAATTAATTAATTAAAAGAGTTACCAAATGTATCTTTAATCAATCATAATACACCAAGATAAACTGGTAAAATCAATTTGTTGCTAGTGCAACACCTAACTATGGTACATCCAAACTAACACATTAAAGATAATGAGATGTAAAAGTCACTAAAGTTTGCTTAATAATATAACTCATCAACACATCATCTCATATATAAGTAGTTGCTCAAACCTCAATTTACCTTGAAATTCTCTCAAGTTCCTTTCCTTCCATATGATATAATGGCAATGCCCAATGAGATTTTAAGTCTAATAGATTTCTCCTCGCATTTTTACTTCAGACCAACACACTAGTTTACAACATCAATCCAATTACTCACCAATCAAGATATATTATTAATCCTCAAGATAGATCTCCCAGTTGGTATTATCTAATTATATTAAAATTACAAATGGTTAATAGTTTTAGGTGACTGGCGAAAAAGGAAGATTTTTTGCTCCAAACAAGTTTATACTATGAGAATTTCAGAGTTCTTAATCTAAAAAGAATCTTGCAAGACTTATTAGTGAAAGAACTTGATGGATTCCCCATCCATATTTATTTGTTAACATCTATAGAGATAGGATGAAAAAGAGGAAGAGTTCAAAGTAACTCATCAATGATATTAGGATTGAGATTGTAGGAATTATCATGCAAAACCTCCCTAACAGTGGTAACATGAGGAATCAAGGTCCTCAAATTAGCAGAGAAGGTAATATTGATAAGAGATAAATTCCAATTATTATGTCAAAAGTAGGTAAAAGCTCTATTACCTTGCCTTGCTATAGTGTAAAGTCTTATCTGCTCCCCAAGCTCAAAGATGTTAATCATAATCCAAGATGAGTTGTTTTTAGAGGATTTGATTCGAAATTGTCATATTTTAAGTAATATGAATGTGGCCACTTTACTTAAAGAAACTCCTTATCCTTTAGGATCCTCCATAACTTCCTTTCCATATGGATTTTGTTGCTTAACTTGAACGAGGATATCCTTAAATTACTTCATCCTTACACAAGCATACAGTCTCCTATTTAAACTTTGCTTTTTAGTTTCCAGCTGCTTGAACAAACCATAAGAAATTGAACATGTAACTCATTAATTGAACTCTACTATCATAAGTAAGATTTTTGTTACACAAATTATTAATCTTTTTCTTAATTTTCTCAGTAAACGGTAAGAATTCCCTATAAGATGACCTCTTATGAGAGACAGGAACTCCAAGATAGGTAAAAGGAAGTTACTTTTGTTTCAATCATGTCATCTTAATAGCCCAAGGAGAAAGATCTGCAGCAAATAAGGATATAAAGAAGTAATTTTTATCCTTGTTTATTTTCAACCTAGATAGTTCTTTAGCGCATCTCATACCATTCATTAGTGTACTTATAGAGTTTGAATCCACCTTAGATAGAAGCAATAAGTCATCAGCAAAAAATAGAAAATGAGTTTTAAGCTCCTTGCATTTGAAATGAAATTTAAATCTCCTTTCTTACTTGGTTACATGATTAGTCTTTATAAAATTTCCATGCCAATTATAAATAAGTAGGGAGTTCACTTTTATGAGCTCTTTAGTATTATTGAAGAATCTAGTAAGCTCATTATTGACTAACATACTATAAGACATTGTGAAACTACATTGAGAAATCCAATTAATGAACCTTATAGGAAAACTAAAGCATGCATATAATTGATGAGAAACTCCCGGTCAATATAATCAGAGGCCTTGTTCACAACTCCTACAAGGGTGCTTCATGTTATAGTTTTTGAAGGATTCATAAGTCAATAACACATTATTACCTATTATTCTTCTTGACATAAAGGTATTTTGAGAATAGCTAATCGTTGGTCTCATCCTCAGCAACGATGCCAAAATCCTTGATGCGTGTCGAATGCACCAAAAAATAAAATTAACTCTATACACTAAGATTTATAGCAGCGATCAATAGGGATCGTAGCCACTGGGAGTGTTCAAGTAGCTTTTGGAATAAAAGAAATCAGCGTTTAGGATAGGGGGTTGGTTGGATGCAAATAACAAAATAAAGTAAAATTGAACTAAGGAAATCAAATCAAATTAAAAAGCATCAAAATATGAAAATTGATGAATGAGTTTGGAATTTAGCTTTTGGTTTAACCTCAGCCTACACATAAATAAACATACTTCATTGTCTTGTTATTCTCACGCCTATTTTAGAAACTATTAATCATATATTAACAATAAGCTTTGTTAACTTCGGTCTTCCCTTAAGTCGTTTTTAATTAAAACAAGCTCTTTAACTAAACCTAACTATCAAACAACCTAGAACAAGCTCTCTAGATTTAGTAGGACTATTGCATTACGAACTAAAAAAACAAATTAATCTAGGTAATAACCACACAAGCTCAAGGCATTTAACCTATGATACATTATCCTTAAATGATTCAACACCATTAGTTGCCACAAATGAATTGTATTTCAGATTCTGGCATTAGGTTCATACATAAACAATTAAGCGAGGACGAGAATACTAATTATCCATACATCAATACCCAAATCAATAAGCAAAGGATAACATAAACAATCCCTAAAGAGAGAAAGAACAATAATATATAATAAAGATAAGCCAAAATCTGCTCTTTGGCTTCAATTTCACCTCCTAACTAGAAGAAGTAAGATTAGCCTTCTATAGATCCCAAAGAATCAAGAGTTCTACCCCTCCTTTTTGTCCAAAAATGAATCATGTCTCTCTTATCCGCTTAAAAGTCCCTTTATATAAGAAATTAGGTTTACCAAAAATTTCACCATTCGAAATAGTGCATGGTCGTGCATCTTCTAGGTCATCTTGAAAACTTCACTTTCTTGCATTTTCTTGTCCCATCTTCACCCTAATCTATCTCCTTCTTATTCCACAAAGACAACTGAGTTTGAAAATCAATAGGATGACTCAAGGAATGTGCTTTTAACTCATTTTAGCTCTTGTCCTTCCAAATGAATCTCTTAAGCATCTCAAAGCATTAATCACTGTGGGTTGTTTGGTTGAGGGTAATAGAAATTCTATTATCCTTCTATTCCTAGCTATTACTTATTCCCTTGTTTGATTTATTTTATGGTCCAAGGAATAATATTCTTAAAGATCACCTATTCCTTATATTAAGGAATAGCTAAAGACAACCCCCCCCCCCCCCCATCTTTACCTATTCCACACAAGTGGGAATAACTTTAAACACAACTTTTTTCTTTTAGACAACTTATACCCCTCAATAATAATAATAATAATAATAATAATATGAATATGAATAAAATAAATAATAATAATAGTAGTTGTTAGTAGAAAATTAATAATAATAATAAGTAATAAAAATAAGAATAATAAATTTAATAATATTAATAATAAATTTAATAAATAATTTAATAATAATCATCATCATCTTTAACAGTAAGTACAAAATTAATAATAATTATTATTTCTAATAATAAAAATAATACAATTAATAAAAATAAGAACAAAATTAATAATAATAAGGAATTTAATAATAATAAATATAATTAAGGAATTTATTAATAATAATCAATATAGTTGTCAAGATTAATAATAATAGGAATAATAATAAGTAGAAATTAATAATAATAATAATTAATACTAATAATAATAATAAATTTAATTATAATAAGAAAAATTAATAACAATAAGGAATTTAATAATAATAATTAATTAAATAATAATAATAAGAATAATAATAAGTAGAAATTTAATAATATTAATAATCAATAATAATATGGATCATAAATTTAATAATAATAAAATAATAATAATAATAATTATTATTATTATTATTATTAAGAAATTTATTAATAACAATAATAATAGTAATAATACAGGAATTCAATAATAATAAAAATATAATTAATAATAATAAGTACAAAATTAATAATAATGATTAATATTAATAAGAATAATAAATTTCATAATAATAAGAAGAAAATTAATAATAATAAGTACACAATAATAAGAAGAAAATTAATAACAATAAGGAATTTAATAATAATAATAATAATAAATATGATTAAGGAATTTAATAATAATAATTAACAAAATTAATAATGATAAGAATAATAATAAATAGAAAATTAATATTAATAAGAATAATAAATTTAATAATAATAAGAATATTGTTAATAATAAAAATAAAAAATTAATAAAATTAACAAAATATATAATAATAAAGAATTTGTTACTCATAAAAATAAATATAATTAATAAAATAATAAATTTTATAATAATAAGGAATTTAATAATAACCAAAATAAATATAATTAATAAAAATATAATAATAATAATAATAATAATAATAATAATAATAATAATAAGGATATTTTGGTCTTTTTGTTAGTTATTCCTTTGTCATTCCAAGTTTATATTTTCAAACCAAACACTAGTATAGAAATTTCTTATCTATTCCATTCCTTGAACCAAACAAAATAATATTCATTCTATTCTATTCCTAATAATAACTATTTTATTCCTTATCTATTCTATTCCTTGAACCAAATAGCCCATAAGTGTCATGGAATAAATGTATAAAAAATCAAGCACACATTATGGGGAGATAAAAAGATCACTTTTCTGAGATCTTTAGCATTATTGAAGAATCTAGTAAGCTCACTATTGACCAACATACTATAAGAGGTAGCAAAAATGCATTGAGAAATCCAATGAATGAACCTTAGAGGAAAACCAACACATGCATATAATTGATGAGAAATTCCCAATCAGTGGAATCAAAGGCCTTGTTCATAACTCCTACAAAGTGCTTCCTGTTACAGTTTTTACAGAATTCCTAGGCTTGTAACACATTGTCACCTATTATTCTTCCTGAAATAAAGGTACTTTGAGAATAACTAATTAATAGTTACATCATTCCTTGGAGTTCGAAAATAAAGATTTTTGCAATTATCTTATAAATTGTATTGGCATAAGATATAGGCTTTAAATAATTCAAAACGCAAGGATTAGCAATCTTTGACACTAAGATGATAAAAGTTTTATTTATTTCTTTAAGCATACAACAAATATTAACGAATTTCAACTTGGCATCAGTAACTAAATTCCTCAATTAATGCCAAACTTGTGAAAGAAAAGAGCATTTAAACCATCTAGACTCAAAGCCTTATTAAGATGATGGGTGAAGAGCATTTAAACCCACTTCTTTTAAAATTTTCAAAGCTTCCTCAAATATTGCTACTCAAAATCTTAAGAATTTTGCTAAAGCTGCAATCTTGGTTATTGTTAAAAGACCAACTAGTTAGTTGGTTTTGTGTCTTGAAATTTGTAACCTTTTTTTTTCTCTTGCTTCTTATGTTGCTTGGGATGACTAATTTCTCCTATGTTGAAAGAATTTTGGGGGTTATTGTTGTGTTTTTGTTTTGAACATAATTTTTCAATGGTACTATAAGTAATTTTCAACATAGGAAAAACAGTCCTCAATAAATATAGACAATCATTCCAAGGTAACATCCACTTTTTGTATACACCCTAATTAAAAAATTAAAAAGGGAAAAGGTTAATTAAAATGAAGACAAAATGTTTTAGGTTCTCTAAAAAAAATCGTAATGACATTTTTTTTTACTACAAGGGAAAATACAAACAGAAAATAGACTCCACACCATCCCTTATGGATAGGACGTGCCTTGTTTGTCTCGACGGATCCACAGCCTGAGAGTAGGGGAAGCCTCGATCAGTACTTGTAAACTAGGATAGGCTGACGCCGCCATAGAAGCTAGTTGATCAGTGCAATGGTTTCCTTTGCGATACACATGTTGAAACTGCATAGTCCAATTGCGATCCAGCATCCTCCGAATATCCTGCACCAGCAAGTGAAACTCAGTTAAGCAACCATTAGAAGAAGATAGGATATTAATAACCTCTAAAGAGTCTACCTCAAGGATTAGCCGGCTGACGCCCAAGGTCCATGCCAGCTGAAGGCCTTCCTTTACTCCTTGAAGCTTTGCGAATAAAGACGAGCAACACCTTATATTATATACGAAGCCACCACACCATTTCCCAGTGGCATCCTGAAGGAGCCTCCCAGTCGTACCACGCTCAGTCCCCGGACGGGCTACACCATCGGTATTCAATTTAATCCACCCTACCGGCGGTGGTTGCCAACGTACTCTGTGCCCTGTCAACAAACCCGTTGTCGGTATAACCCTACGGGTCACTGCCTGGGCCTTCGCGATCCAGTGGACATACTCTACTACTACGCGATGTCCTTCCGCCAGCTAAACAAACTCGTTTTTGAAAATGCTACAATTCCTCCATTGCCACATAAACCAGCACGCTATTTCGTAAGCCGTGGCCCAGTTACCTACTCGGGTTTCAATGTGACGCACAATATTTGCACCCAGCCACATGGCCACATCTTGTTGAAAAAAGTCAGCCACTGCTTGTTCGGGGTTCAACTTATGCCAGATTGCGATCACACGTGGACAATCTCGTAGTGCATGTAGGGTGGTCTCGGGCTGGCCGTAGTGAGCACAATCCTTATCCGTAGTGAGATTTCTATCGAATCACTGCTGATTAGTCAACAGTTTCTGTTGTGCCATAAGCCATAGGAAGCATCGAATACGTTGAGGGCCTGCCCATTTTCAAATTGCTTTTCATATGGTACACGATGTTGCTGGGTCCAAATTCACAATTAACTCATACGCGAAGGCAACCGTAAACTTTTCCGAGGATCCCGGACCCCATACATATACATCCTTACCCCGGTATGCAGCCGGAGGCCGCATGTGTTCAATTATCACACAAACGGATGCAGGGAGATAAGGTCTAATCCGGTCCCATTTCCAGTGTCCATGCGTATCCACGTATTCCTGAACGGGAGCATGTAGTAGTGTCTCTGGAAGATGAGACGTTGTCTGAGTGACTAGAGGGCCCCCATTGGTTATCCATGGATCTAGCCAAAAGCGAGTCCGTTGCCCATTTCCTATTCTCCACAACATTCCTTGATGGACGTAATCCCACGTTGCTGATATGCCTCGCCATATGCTCGACGCTCTTGACTTCTACAGGGAGTCGGGGATCTGCGCAGGGTCAAGACGATATTTTGCTCGTAGAATTTGGACCCATAAGGTGGAAGGCTGAGTGATCAACTCCCACCCCAGTTTCGTTAAGAGGGCATCATTAGTGGCACGAAGACTTTTAAACCCCAAGCCTCCCGACTTTTTAGGTTTACAGATGACTTCCCAGTTGATGAGGTGGACTTTTCTTTGGTTGGGTTCCGACTCCCAGATGAATGAACACATGATTTTTTCCAAATCATCACAGAGTTGGCGTGGTAACCGAATCGTTTCCATTGTAAAGAGAGGAATGGAGGCTAGGACTGATTGGGTCAGGGTTACCCGGCCCGCTAAGGATAAACCTTTGGCTCGCCAGCCTACTAATTTTTGTTGCGCTCGATCTAGGATATATTGGTACGTTTGCCGTTTTGTTCGCTCATGAAGTAAGGGCACTCCTAGATATTTGCCCAGGTTATTTGTGCAGCGTACTTGTAACACGTGTCCCAGTCTGCTTGCACATTCTGGAGGGACATTCTTAGAAAAGAAGATTCTGGATTTATTGCGATTCAGCCTTTGACCTGAAACTTGGCAGAAGTCCGTCAAAATCCGTGACACTGTGTCTATCTACGTGTCGGTCCAGTCCGGCCCCACTGAAAGGGTTTCCACTGGCCTTGGGTCACTGCTTGGTCAATGAGGTGACCCAAACGCTCCATACAGAGCACAAATAAGTACGGTGATATGGGGTCTCCTTGTCAAATGCCCCTAGTTGGATGGAACGGTGTTTCTAATGTACCATTCCACGCAACCTGTATCATAGGTGTAGTGATGCAGTGCATGATGACATTGAGAAGGTTAGAGGGAATACCTATGTCCCGGAGGGTGTCAAAGAGGAAAGCCCAGTTCAACCTATCATAAGCCTTTTCTAGATCCACTTTTAGTGCGAAATAGCCTGTCTTGCCGGCCTTATATCGCATGGAATGGATAATCTCTTGACTAATAATATCATTATCGATTAATTGTTGTTCGGGAATAAAACTGCACTGCATCTTGGCCACTAACATGTCCAGGTCTGGTTTCAGCCTGTTGACTATCACTTTCGCGATAGTCTTATAGAGGACTGTGCAAAGGTTAATTGGGCGAAACTGAGAAATAGAATGCGGGGACTGAACTTTAGGGATGAGAACAAGGATAGTTCGGTTCAGAGCCGGTTCCCAAAGCTCATTTCGAAAAACCTGTTGGATATACTACACCACCGAGGGTCCCACTACATCCCAGTGCTTTTGTAAAAACGGGGCTGTAAAGCCGTCGATTGCTAGTACTTTATTGGGGTTCATACTAAATAGTGCGGCCTTAATTTTGGGCTCCTGAACCAATAGCCCCATGTCCAAGAGGCTTTCTGCCGGTAGACGAGGGAATGTACAAGAAAATTGTATGACTGTGGAGATTCCCCCTCGGTGTGTACAGTTGCTCAAAATAGTTCCTACCCAAAGAGCTCAAAGTCGAAGGGTCAACTATGGTATGCCCTCGTTCATCAATCAGGCGGGTAATCGTTAACTTCTTCCTCTTGTGCATGGTAAGCCTCTGATAATACACAGTATTGCGATCCCCTTGGGCCAACCAATCACATCTGGCTTTCTGATGCCATAATAATTCTTCCTCACATAAGAACTGAAGTAAGTCCCCGCTCAACTTATCCTCCAAGGCCGCAAGGTTTTCCGTTACCTCTGTAGTCATTGCTCACTGGATACCGGTTAAACGAGCTAGAATTCTACGCTTGCGGTGAAAGATGTTACCAAATGTGGTGCGATTCCAATATGTAAGGTGTGTAAAGAATTGCTGCAGCAACTGCATCATCGCCGCAGTGTCAAGGTCCCACCGTTCAGCTACAAACGTAGTGAAGTCTTCATGAGCAATCCACGCCGATTGGAAACGAAAAGGCAGGGGACCTCCTTGTAAGAATTGTGGGCGAGAAAATGTCACCAGGAGAGGCCGATGATTCGACCCCATAAATGGTAAATGCTTATTCTCCGTGTGCAGGAATAGCTCCCACCATTCCAGGGAACATAACGCTCGATCTAAGCACGCTAGGATGTTTCCTCGACGCCATGTGTATCGCGAGCCAATAAATCCCAGGTCTTGTAGGCCACACTGCTGGACCCACGCGTTAAACTCCTTACTAACCACCATACTGTGTTGTGAACCCCCCCTTTTATCATCTTGATATAACTTGGAATTAAAATCCCCCCCGATAAGCCACAGTCCTATAATTGTGGCGCCGATTTCGCTTAAAAGAGGCTAGAGAAAGTTCTAATTGGTCTTTTGAGGGCTAGCGTAAATGGCTGTGAAGACGAATTCTTGTGAACCATAATGGGTGCGTGAGTGAACTAGTTGTTTATGCACTACCTCTATTTTTACATGGATATTCTCCTTCAATAAAATCCATATGCCTCCTCTGAAACCTTCGGCTTCGACTCAGAAGGAGAAGTCCATTCCCAATTTTTGAATGAATCCTTGCGCACGGTGACCACTGATTCTCGTTTCAACGAGTACCAGAATCCCCGGTTGATATTCCCGTATGTAGTTACGGATAATAGTCTAAAAATGGGGTTTCCCTGCCCCTTGACAATTCCAAATAAGGATGAACATTGTAAATATGACCCTCCAAAATTAGGCACTACGGGGCTCGATCGCCCTATCAGGTGCCACAGTGCTATCCTTGTCCGGTCCCTGGACCATGACATCATCGCCTACTGCCCGTACGAGGAAAACCCCCTCCATAGTCGTGAATTCCATCCGATCAGGAGGTTCAGGTGGTAGTACGGGGTGGGTCAGCCCTGACTCTTGGCAGGCCTCTGGAAAAGTCTAGGGGTCCGCTATCCAGTGGCTAGTGTCCCCCGTGGGCTCCCCACCATATTCCATATCATTCCAAGCATATAAAATTGTCTGATGAGTAGGCAATTGGACTGTGGTGTGTGGGTCTACTGTCGTGGGTTGCAATGGGCTGGAACTTAGTGGGCCGGTGATATGATCTAGGTTATTAGGCATAAGGGGCTGGGTTGGACTTAGTTGGCCTGGGCCTGGGGAGATGGTTTGGCTACGGGTCAAGGGCATTTGGCCCCCAGTTGGTAGCTACGATCCAGTCCTTTGCGAGAGGGGGCCTTTCTCCTTCAGCTTTTGATGCGTCATTTTAGTAGTCCCTAAAGTCTTCGAGCGAGTGTCTACTGACGACGTGAAACGCAATGTATAGTTTGTGGCAATGGTCACTAACAGGAGGGCGAACCTTGAGCCCCTCGTGCGAATGGTTGCTCCAGTCGATTGAGCCTTCTGAAGTGACAGGGAAGACGTGCAGCGTTGGGTATTGGGCTATTGGACCGTTGTCCAGTCGCCGTAGCTGTTAGAGAGGGCTGCGGTCTTGCTGGGAGAAGGATCGCTGGCCGTCGCGGTGGTGTTGCTTAATTCGCCTGTGCTGGTGGAGGGATCGATAGGGACGCAGGTTGCAGCGGTGCTTTCATTAGGGCTGCAACTTTCGGTGGTATGCCCCACCATACCGCACCTCAGGCATATCACCGGAAGACCCTTGTAGGCAACTTTCAGTGTTTCTCCATCCAGCTCAACCTACAGACATAGAGGCACACTGAGATCTACTTCCACGGCTACTCGAGCATATTTGCCCTGTTGTATGTTCATGATGGTGTCATCTAGCTTCACCGATTGTCCAATTATATTTCCCAAGGCAATCAGAATTTGGGGGTGATACCTAGCTATGGCGAGGTCTGGAAACCTCACCCACGCCACCGCCCTATTGACAGTGCCTTGGGATGGCCTGAATTACGGACTCCAAAGCTAGACAGAAATCGCGTGACCGAACAAAACCCAAGGCCCACCGTAAGCACCTTCATGTAATCCTCAACTTTCACAAACTTTACGAGGAAGAAATCGTTATCTAAGTCGATAAGCTTCATCGGGCCAATCGGTTACCACAAAGAATGTAGGCGTGTATTCAACTGGCAGTACCCAATTTGTCTCCCGATTAATTTGATGATTAACGCTTGTTCTCATTGATTGTCAAGTCGAGATTTAAATGCCTGTGAGAGTATAATGCTGCTGTGCATTCCTTCGGTGATCGCTTTAATGTCATCTTCACTGACTGGAATTGGTTCTTCCATGGGCCAAGGTGTGGCTTCTGACGCTGTTTTAGCTCTTAGGCCACCGAGTACTGCCGCACTATAAGTGAGGGACGGTGGTGGAGGCGGATCTTCTTCACGTCTTCGTATTCTGACCTTTTTGGTAGGTTGAGCTTCTTGGACCAGTGGGAAGTTATCTGCGAAAGCTGTCGCAGTTGGTGGGTTCATTATTGATCTGCAATGTGGTTGCTTGAAATCGAGTCAGGTTTGGAATGTTTCTCTAGTGCAAAAAAATGTCGTGAGACATGATAGTTGTCTAGGACACCAAAGAGTTAATGGTTAAAAGCAAGACAAGATAGTTGGTACAAAACTCGTTCACGAGTTTTTTATTCGACATGTGGGGGTATTTGGATGATGTAAGGAACTTGAATGAAAGATGTTGCTTCGTAAATTGAATGATTAGTACTTGAAAAGGGGAAATCTTAATGAAGTACATAAGTTGTTTCAATCAATGAAGAGCAAGAACATTATTTTTTAGAATGGACAAAAGAGGTGTTTAAACTTTTTCGTGAAATGTTATGTTTTAAGTGAAGAGAATAACATAGTCACAATTGAGTTTTCATTATTTTAGGTCCACATTAACCGTTTACGTAATTAATATGGGCTCTTAAATAACAAAAAATTGTCTACATATTCCAAAAATAAGTTTAAGTCAATCTGTAAATCATTTTATATGGTTTTTTTCAAAATTGTTAAAAAGTTTTTTTATCATCATCATCAACATGTTGGAAAATAAACGCAAGATCAAATTTCAGCATAGCATAATGAATTTAAAAATTTTTCGCAGAATCAACTTTAAAAAAATTTAATTTGAAACATAAAACAAGAAATTAACAAAGTTATACTAACCTGTTTCGATTTCCTGTAGTAACTTTTCCTTTTGTCTTAAATCTATCAATCTACGAGCCGTGCAATTGTTCAACCTCTAATGACATCCACAAATCTATTCAGAGAAAGCTCAAATCTAATTTGAGAGGGAAAACGTAAGAAATGCCAGCTCCAAATTTTCTAATTTTTCCTTTTATATGAAAATTATATTTTTCATGTCCTTGGATTTTATCAAAGTTACAGCTAAAGTCAAACTTTAGTCATAATTACAAATTAGCTATTATAAGATCAAATATCACATACTGATCTTTAAAATTTCTAAAACTTCTTAATTAAGTTCAACTCAATACAAATTTCACTTTCTCCTTTATAGATCTTTTATGTGTGACCCATTAGGTTACTAATATGTTGGTCATGATTATAAATTCTAATTCTAATTCATAATTTGAATTAGATAAATTAAAACTCCTTTCAATTTATCTTTAATTTCTTAAGTAAATAATTTATAATCACAGCTCATGATTGACATCTAGCAACATGTCATGACCACCCAAATATTAGGAATGTTAAAGTGGTTTGACTTAACCTGTCTATGCATAACTATCATATATAATTTAATCATTTCGTCATTTAATGTTCCAATTGGAATTAAAGTATGAAATTCGTGTTTACTCTAAATAATCCAATCATGTTCGTTCTTGTCAATTAGTAATTGATTTATAATTGATATTTGGAAACAAAATTTTCCAAATTTCAATTTACTCTGGCCAGAGATTCTCAAAATCATTACTAATCAAGAACAGCAGAACATTCTTCTTAATTACTTTAGGACAGAACATTCTTCTTAATTACTTTAGGACAACGAATTCCTTATTGATTTACTCATCTATCTCTATATAGTTCATACTATATCCAATAACTACTAAATTGAACTACTCCAATAGTAGGACATAAGTAGCATCAAAACATAGCAACTCCTACTTCAGATAACTTTGGTAATCTCAAGTCTGAGGATCAATTATACAATCGTTATAGTGAGAAAATCCATAGACACACAAATAATGTTCCATTCAAGATTCTCATAATTGTGTCAGTTCAGTGAATTTATTCTTTAATAAGCGTCCACATGTTTGTTTAAGTGTCTCCCTACTTTAATCTATAAGATATATTACTTTCTTTATAAGAAAGAAACAAACATGTGCTACTCTAACCATTTCATCAATACCCCGTCTTGATGAGACTACGACTAGGAACATTTTAGGAATAATACAAAAAATGCAATTCAAATCTCATAATTATAATCGTATTATAATTTCTAATTGCATAACGATTATTTCATAGATTTTATATTTATGATTAATAATTAAGTAATTAACAAAAACATAAAGATAAAGAATGCCTTCTATTGAGTAATAATAATGTTATAGAAATAAATTTATGACCAAAAATAAATTGGCTGCAAGGGCATAAACCAATAATTTCCCACTTGGACTAAAGTCAATCACCAATGTATCGACTACCATAGCCATCCATATGTCTATCATGTCTCTCTTGAGATAAAGGCTTAGTGAGAGGATCTGTAAGATTTTCTTCAGTAGGAGCTTGCTCTATGAGGATGGCCTTCCGTTCGACTATCTCTAGGATCAAGTGAAACTTTTTGAATACATGCTTGGATCGCTGATGAAACTTCAGTTCTTTCGCTTGTGCAATAATGCCATTGTTGTCGTTATCGGATCAACAATGTTAGGAACTACTCCAAGTTCATTAATGAACTTCTTGATCCAAACTACCTCTTTTACTGCCTCGAAAATTGCAATATACTCAGCTTCAGTTGTTAAATCTGTGATGGTTAATTGTTTGGAACTCTTCCAACTAACTGCACCACCACAAAGAGTAAAATTGTACCCTGACTGTGATCTACTATTGTCTTGATCAGACTGGAAACTAGCATCTGAATAACCCTGATCTCTCAGCTTAGTTCCTCCATAGACTGGAAAAATATCTTTAGTCCTTCTCAAGTACTTCAAGATATTTTTCATAACCATCTAGTGACCTTCACCGGTATTAGCTTGATATCTGCTTGTTATGCTCAAAGCATAAGTAACATTTGGTCTTGTTCATAGCATCGCATACATGATCAATCTAATAGTCGAAGCATATGGAATACTAGTCATTCTTTCTCTTTCTTCTTATGTCTTAGGGCACATGCTTTTGGAAAGATAAATCTCATGCGATGTGGGTAAGAATTCCTTATCGGAATTCTCCATGCTAAATCTCTTTAACACTTTGTCTATGTACGTGGATTGGGTCAAACTAAGCAACCTCTTTGATCTATCTCTATAGATCTTTATACCTAATATATTTGCTGCTTCTTCCATATCCTTTATGGAAAATTTCTTGAATAACCATATCTTGACAGATTGGAGCATTGAAATATCATTTCCAATAAGCAGTATGTCATCCATATAAAGTACTAAGAAAGCAATTACACTCCCACTTACCTTTTTGTAAACACAAGATTCATCCACATTTTTAATAAAATCAAGCTCTTTGGTTGTTTCATCAAAACGAATATTCCAACTCCACGACGCTTGTTTCAGTCTTTAAATGGACCTTTGCAACTTGCAAACTTGATCAGGAAATTCTTTGGATTCAAAACCTTCAAGTTGTGTCATATATACATCCTCTTGCAAATTGCCATTGAGAAATGTTGTTTTGACAACCATTTGCCAAATTTTATAATCATGGTATGCAACTATAACCAATAAAATCCTTATGGACTTAAGCATTGCTATTGTCAAAAAAGTTTCATCAAAATCAACTCCTTATTTTTGTGTATAACCTTTTGCCACCAGCCTTGCTTTGTACATATGTACATTCCATCTATGTCAGTTTTCTCTTAAAAACCCACTTACACCCAATAGATACTATACCTTTAGGCACATCCACCAAAGTCTATACTTCGTTAGTGTACATGGATTTTATTTTGGATTTCATAACTTCTTATCATTTTAAAGAATTGATGTCTAACATTGCTTCCTTAAAATCAATAGGTTCATCAATCATATATAAAACATCATCATTTCCTCTTTCAACATGTAGATCTAACCTAATAAGAGGATGACGTACCTTTCTAGAATGCCATGGACTATGTGTTTCTTGAACCATTAGTTGTACATCTAATGTATTAACTTGTGGTTCTTTTCCACTTGAATATGTGTTTGTCGTTCTAAAACTTCTCTAAGTTCCACATCACTCCCATTACTTTCTTTGAGAATAAATTATCTTTCTAAGAATGTAGCATGTCTTGAGATAAACACCTTTTGCTCAAGAGGATGATAAAATTGATATCCAAAACTTTTTTTTAGATACCCCACAAACATGCATTTATCTAATTTAACTTCAAGCTTATCAGATATTGCACGCTTCACATAAGTATCACATCTCCAAATCTTCAAGTGTGATAACATTGGTCTTTTACCAATCCATATCTTATATGGAGTATTGTTAACCGACTTGGACAGAACTCTGTTTAATAGGTAAGCAACAATTTTAAAAGCATATCCTCAAAATGAAACTGGAAGAACTGCATGACTCATCATGGAATGTACCATATCTAATAAAGTATGATTTCTCCTTTTAGAAACCCTATTATGTTGTGGAGTTCCAGGTGGAGTCCATTGTGAAAGAATCCCATTTTCTTTCAAGTAACCGAGAAACTCATGGTCCAAGTACTGGCCACCTCGATTAGATCTAAATTTCTTAATACTCCAACGAATTTGTTTCTCTACTCCAAGTATAAATTCTTTGAATTTTTCAAATGCTTCAGACTTGTATTCCATTAAATACATGGTCCAAGTACTGGCCACCTCATTCAGATCTAAGTGTCTTAATACTCTTACCAATTTGTTTCTCTACTTTAAGTATAAATTCTTTGAATTTTTCAAATGCTTTAGACTTGTATTTCATTAAATACATAAGCCATATCTAGAATGGTCATCTGTTAATGTTATGAAATAAGATAATCCACCTCTTGTTTGAGTAGAAATAGGGCCACATACATCTGAATGTATAAGCTCTAACAACTCACTAGTACGTTGTCTCTTTCCACTAAAGGTAGTTTGGTCATCTTACCTATTAAACAAGATTCACAAGTTTCATATGATTTATAATCGAAAGGATTTAAATATCCTTCTTCATGTAACTAGGTGATTTTTGTTTCATTAACATGACCTAACCTACAATGTCTTAAATAAGATGGATTCTTAATGTCCTTTTCTTGTTATTTATGTTTAGAATTAGTTTTTCAAGATCTAATTCATACAAACCATCTGTAAGCATACCAAATCTATAATAAACATCATCTTTATAAAAAGAACAACTATTATTCTTAATAATGAAGATAAATCCATTCATATCCAAACATGAAATAGAAATAATATTTCTTTTGATAACAGGAATATAATAACAATTATTTAGTTCAAGTACAAAACCAGAAGGCAAAGCTAAACTACAAGTTTGTATAGCTAATGCAGTAAACTGTGCTCCATTACCGACTTGCAAGTCCACTTCACCTTTTCTCAACGCTTTACTATCAGTTAGTATCTACACATTGTTACAAATGTAAGAGCCACATTCGTTATCTAATACCTAAGATTGTGAAACAGAAGTAGAAAGATTTATTTCAATCATAAACAAACCTGAAGTTGAAGCTATGCTTAACTTCTTTTCCTTCAAGCTAGCAAGATAAGCTTTGCAGTTCCTTTTCCAATGTCCAGCTACGCCACAATGGAAATAGATTCCTTTATCATTCTTCTTCTTGACACCGTCTGCTAGCTTTGCTACTTTAGCAAAACCCTTCTGGTTCTTGTTCTTATTCTCCTTCTTAAGGGTCTTACCTTTATTCTTGGAAGAAGAAGAGTCGACAACAAGAATAGAACTGGATTCCTTCTTAAGGCATCTCTCAACAGTCTTGAGCATGTTAAGCAATTCAGCCAATGACACTTCCTTTTTGTTCTTGTAGAAACTCATAATAAATTGTGAAAAACTCGGGCAAGAGATTGAAGTAGTAAATCAGTGCTCAACTTGAGGTTCAGTTGGCCTAATTTTTCAATGTAGCCAATCATCTGTAGAGCATGAAGTTCCACTAAAGATCTATGAGCCATCCAACATTGAAACAAAGCTCTTGCAGTCTCAAACCTCTCTATCCAACTCTGTGCACCAAACAACTCTTGAAGGTGTAGGAACATTTCCCTTGCATTCATATTTTCATGTTGTCCTTGAAGCTCAAGAGACATATCACACACGTAACTTGCTCATTATCGTCAATATGACTTTGATAATATTTCCAATCCTCATTGGCAGCATCTTGCACAAGTTCGCATGGAAGCTTAGTGTAAAGAATGTACAATTTTTTTTCTTTCCTTAGAACAATTTTAAGGTTGTGCAACCAATCTGAAAATTTTGGTCCAATCAATTTGTTTACATCTATAATGATCCTTAGGGAGAAGTTCGTGCTCATTTTTTAAGAACTGTTTTGTCAAAAAACAAAAATTAGTTTATACCAACCAAATAAACAAGGACTCTAAATTTTTGATTACTTCCACTATTTTAAACAAATTAATATCCCTCACT
Source organism: Erythroxylum rotundifolium (assembly GCA_027563915.1). Classification (NCBI taxonomy): domain Eukaryota; kingdom Viridiplantae; phylum Streptophyta; class Magnoliopsida; order Malpighiales; family Erythroxylaceae; genus Erythroxylum; species Erythroxylum rotundifolium. The sequence goes on from JAOSBO010000001.1 coordinate 5,116,238, forward strand.
ATTAATTCAAGAAATTATCACATAATTTCTTAGTGGGCTAAGATCTCATTTTAATTTAATTGATCTTGAGTTTGCTCAACAAACCTACTAAATTAAAATTAGGTAGACAATATTTTATCAATCACATCTTATGTGATTCCTAGATTATTTAAATGACAACTCTTGGCCAAAAACATATCTAATACGCTTCCTAACCTTACTTCTAAATTAATATAATCATGAGTTTACTCAAACGAATCATATAAATTTAGTTAAGTAAAACCCATCTTTATAAGACTAAACATGTTCAAATTAAAGCAACCTTGAGTTTACTCAACAAGCCTAATAATAAACAAAGCTCTGGTTTCATTTTATAACAATGGAAGGTATTATTTATGTTCTAAACATGTACTTAATATTTTAATGAAGGATTTAAAAATTTTTTAGGTCTCATTCTAAATAATATAATCTCATTATATTAATATATTATAAATATAGAATTGAAAAATGTTTAATTTAATTAATCAACTCTTGAAATTTTAAATTATTTTTTAAAAAATATAACCTTAATCTTATTAAGGTAAAAACAAAACAAAAAATACAAAACGATTCGAAGAAGTAGCGCACATGCTAGCACAATGCCAAAAGGCACTGCCTCCAGGCCATATGCGCCCCTTATTCTCCAAACGATTCTGTAGCATTTTTTTTCTTTTGGGTCTGTTGTCTAGGTGACTTGTGTTATCTCTGCTTGCAGTCTTCCCTCTTTTTCGTCTCGCAAAGGTATAAACAACTCTAAGTATTATACATATAAAACTCTAGAGTGAGAAACCACCACTGAAGGTGATGGTTCTCTGACCTTCGACGGCTACAACTGCCGCCAGTGGTCCTCTTCTTTGACATCCATTAAGCACAATAAAACCCATTAACCAAACATACATCAACAAACATGGAATCATCTGAGTATGAATAAATAAGCATTGAATAAATAGACAAACACAAATGTAAGCCAATAAAACTTGAATTAAATGGACAGAACACATTACTTGTAAGCCAGAAGCATGGAACCGTCTCTAGTTCATAAATAAAGCTTAAAGCATATGTTATGGTTTGTAAACCAGAAAATCAATAGAAACTGGACTTTAAGAACACCAACGAAAACACTTATCTAGGTAGTAAACGTGTAGAACCATTTCATAACATACCATAAAAGCTTTCCAAAAATCACATTTTCATATCAGCAATCAAATTGTCAAAACAATTTTAACGAATAAATATGCAACTTTGCATATTTAATTCAAATAAAAAATAAAGCAAGTTACGAATCACAATTAAATCTGTTAAACGTGGCTCTAATACCACTGTTTGAAAATAAATGCAATATCATATCTAAGTGCAGCGGAATAAATTTAAAAATTTTCCACAGAATCAACTTTAACAAAATTTAATTTGAAACATAAAACAAGAAATTAACAAAGTTATACTAACTTGTTTCGATTTCCTATAGTAACTTTTCCTTTCGCCTTGAATTCATTAATCCACGAGCTGTTGAATCCTCCGACCTCTAATGGCATCCACAGATCTATTTAGAGAAAACTCAAATCTAATTTGAGAGGCAAAATGTAAGAAGTACTAGCTCCCAATTTTCTAATTTTTCCTTTTATATGAAAAATCATATTTTTCATGTCATTGTATTTTATCAAAGTTACAGCTAAAGTCAAACCTTAGTCATAATTACAAATTAGTCCTTATAAGATCAAATATCACATATTGATCTTTAAAGTTTCTAAAACTTCTCAATTAAGTCCAACTTAATTCAAATTTCAATTTCTCCTTTATAGACCTTTTATGTGTGACCCATTAGGTTCCTAATATGTTGGTCATGATTATAAATTATAATTCTAATTCATAATTAGAATTAGATAAATTAAAACTCCTTTCAATTTATCTTTAATTCCCTAATAAAATAATTTATAATCGCAGATCACGATTGATGTCTAGCAACATGTCATGACCATCCAGATATTAGGAATGCCAAAGTGGTTTGACTTAACCTGTCGATGCATAGTTATGATGTATAAATTAATCTTTTTGCCATCTAATTTTCCAGTTGGAATTAGAGCATGGAATTTATGTCTATTCTTTTGTTTTTTAATGAAAAAGCAATGCATTAAAGCAAATCAGGAGACATCAAGTAAAAGCCTATCCATCTCTAACAAATGAGACATATCCTCCAAAGGAAAGGAGTATTACAAAGCAAGCCCCTTTTAGCTAAAAAGTCCACACAACTATTAGCTTCTCTGAAGACATGAGAAACATGAAAACTATGAAAAGTATCCCGAATAGCCAAAAACCTGGCGACAACTCCATGAGCAGACCGATGGTTAGCCTAGTGAAGAAGTTTCCAAGCCTCAAACGAATCAGTCTCAACATGCAAATGTGTAATGCCATTATGCACAGCCAAGTCCAAACCCGAACTAATCGCCTGTAGCTCAGCGTCAAGAACACCACAAGTGCCTAAGCATCGTGAAAAACCAACCACCCAACGCCCATGATCATCACGCAGACTCCAGCACTCGCCCGCCCAGTAGTAGCCTGACGAGCACCATCACAATTAAACTTCACCTACCCTGGCAAAGGAGGTATCCAGTAGACCCAGCGGCTCTCTCAACGACCCATAATACTTCCTGTTTGATGTTACACTGCTGCCGCAAAGAAAAATTGCCGATAATAACGCCAAACGTGCCCTTGCAAATTAGCTGGAATCTCTGAACCATCCGCAAAAACTAAGGTATTCTGCCACCGCCACAGCAACCAAGCAATAATGCCAAACAACATTGGCCAATCGTAGTGAACAGACCAACTCGCTCCCTTCAAATTCTGAACCAACCATTCGTGCAAATCGAGATCATAAAACCCCTGCTGTGAGCTAGCTGGGACAAGATGATTCCATACCTACCTAGCCCACTCACAATCCCACAACACATGCACACACATCTCCTCATGAATATGGCACATTGCATCAGGTGCACATCCTTTCCTAAAACACAGACTTTTTGTAGATAGCCGGCCATGACCAGCCAACCACAAGAAGCTACAGATCTGTTCTGACCCCCTCCAAGCCTAAGTCTGGCTCCACAAGACATTAGAATCCTGATCATCCTCCTCCTGGAGAAGATCATAAGCCGAACCCACAGAAAAATGCCATTAGGACTGTGTAGCCAACCCACCTTATCCTCAACCTCCACATCGGGAACCATCTCCAAAATACGTAAATATATCGGCTCTGGAAACACAGACCGCAACAAAACTACATCCTAGCAGCCATGCTCATCGAGAAAAACACTAACCTTGATAGAACTATCAAGAACAGAACCAGTAGAAAGTGCCCAAGAATGAAGCGGCCCAAGCTCAGCCAACCACGAGTCAAACCAAAAGGAGATGCGGCGTCCATTCCCCAGATGCCACTTACAACCCCGAGCAAATATAGGCCACATCCTGCACAGGGCAGGCCAATTATATTCGTTCTTGTCAATTAGTAAATGATTTATTATTGATATTTGGAAACAATTTTTCTGAATTTCAATTTACTTTGACTAGAGATTCCTAAAATCATTTACTTTGACTAGAGATTCCTAAAATCATTACTAATCAAGAACTACATAACATTCTTCTTAATTACTTTAGAAAAACGAATTCCTTATTGATTTACTCAGCTATCTCTATATAGTTCATACTATATCTCATAACTACTGAATTAAACTACTCTAGGAGTAGATCATAAGTAGCATCAAAACATGATAATTGCTACATGAGATAACTTTGGTAATCTCAAGTCTAAGGATCAATTATAAAATCATCATAATGAGATAATCTATAGACACACAAATAATGTTCCATTCAAGATTCTCATAATCATGTCAGTTCAGTGAACTTATTTTCTAATAAGCATCCACATATTTGTTTAAGTATCTCTACTCTTTGATCTGTAAGATAAATTACTTTCTTCATAAGAAAAAAACAAACATGTGCTATTATAACCATTTCATCAATACCCCATCTTGATGAAATTACGACTAGGAACATTTTAGGAATAATACAAAAAATAAAATTCAATTCTCATAATTATAATCGCATTATAATTTCTAGTTGCATAACAATTATTCCATAGATTTTTTCTTTATGATTAATAATTAAATAATTAACAAATACACAAAGATAAAGTGTTTTCTTTCTAGATTTTATCGTTAAAAGTGTTTTCTTTTATCATCATCATTAACACCTAGTTGAATCTCACACTAATGCGAGGTCCGGAGGAGTCTGATAATATGTAACCTTATTTCTACTTAATAGAGAGGTTATTTTCGATAGACACACAAGTAAATGTGATTGTGAAACATTAAAAAAAAGGTCAAATAGACATCAAAGCTATATTAAAATAACTAAATAACTTTTAAAACTTAAAATAAATTAATAATATTTTTCAGAAAAAGGTCAAAAAAACTAGAAACTTTAAGATAAAAAGCTAAACATAAGAAAAACAGCTGTCAAGCACTTGAACCATTTGTTAAACAAGCACAGAGCCAGATTGAAGCAAGAGATGAGCTAAAAAAGTGAGGAATCGGGAATAGGAAAAGAGAATTAGGGAGTACCTTGAGTGAAGATCCAAGCGTAGAGAAAACAGATAAAAAATAAAAATTATTATAGCTAAATGGAAGAGAAAGTTTATGTCAGTTTTTACAAACGATTCATCACGTATACTAAAAGAAGATAGATAAAGCTTGAAACTTTAGACCAAAACCAAAACATAAAAGCAACCTTACTTAAGGATCATCTGGTGGGACTTTTACTAAATTATTGATGTAGATTTTTTCAAATGTTAATATTAGTATCAATGTTTTAAAAACGGGACTGGACATTGAACCGGTGGAAGGAAATGTTTAAGGTTTAGAGGTTTAACCGGTAATGAACTGCTATATAATAAATAAGAAGTAAAATTTATGAGAATAAGTAAAAATAAAATATTTTATTGAAATAAAAAATACACCAATTTCTATTATTATATAATGAACTAAAAATAAATAAATATGAGTCCAATATAAAACTTAAAATAACAATAAAAATTAAAA
>JAOSBO010000001.1:5234591-5244629 GCA_027563915.1 Erythroxylum rotundifolium
TTCCTTTATCTAATGCTTGTGGTGTTTCATCATCTCCAAAAGATATATTATGAGTCTCTTTATTTTCCTTTTTCTTTTTTACTTGTTGCTGCAAATAGTTTTTAATCATATCACGCACATCAAGAGGCACTTTTTTGCAAGAAGCAATATTACCCTTAACACCAACAAGATGTTCTTTCATTCTAAAAATTCCCCCTTTAAATATTTTACCGCAAAACATAGAGTTATATTGGGCATCCCCATCAAATGCTTGAGAGGAAGAAAAATAATTCCATGCTGGATCGGACTTACCATGAGTAGAGGATGATTCCATATTTTTCATTATGATTTAACCTAAAAAGTATTAAAAAAAAAGTTATACTATTGTCAGGGCGAAAGCATACAACTTAAATGATTTTCATTTATCAATTGTAATAAAGAAGCCCAACAACAATAGAATGGATTAAAAAATACCAACATATTTATTAAACCTTGCTCCATAGATTTACTACATAATTGGGTTGATACTGTATATTTGTTGTAATTCTTATACTTAAAATTGTAATTTTGATCAAATTCTAAAATGACAAAATCTGTTTTGAGTAGACACCAACTATTAATTCCCTTAACCAACAAAAATATACCATAAGTTTGAGTTATTAGTTAATAGAAATTCTTCAGTTGTTCAATATTTATGTGGATTTAACAAGTGTTTTAGAATTTTTTGAAGTAACAAAAATCCTGGAAGTAGATTTTATGAATGACTAATATACGTTTTTTTTTTCTCTCTTTAAACCATAAGGCTAATATGAGAAGTACTTGTTTGTAATATGATATTGAGAAACTATAGTATACTTGGTGATAGGAAAGTGTTAAAATGAAATTGAGTAGAAGAGCAGCAGAAGATAGAGAAGATGAAATTGAGATATGAAAGAATGTGGAAATCATCACCACCATCACACCCTTGAGTCAAATAAAATGCTTCTTTACCATACTTGAGTGGCTTTGTCTGGAAGAGCAAAGGTTTGAAATACGCTTTTGTGACCTTTCCCACTTTTTGGTTATTGTATCTTGAAAAGGGCATGATCTGTTTAGAACTTATGGTCTCCATTTTAGACTTTTAGTGTGAAACAAATATTGAAGCTTTCTTGCTCAGAGCAACGAATGTAAAGAGACAGATCACCACATTTTAGTCTACAATTAGATGGAAAGGCTGTGTCAAGCTATTACTCTGCTACTTAGTATCTACTCTGTTTCTCCATATTCATTAAGATACCTACTCATTGTCTCACTGGTATTTCCTCTGTTTCCCTACACTGGCTCATTGAACCCACTTAATTTAAACTGTCACTCTTTGCATGTAGGGAAAATGAAGAAAACTAATCAGGGCAAGATGAGATTTGCAAATGACGAAGTTAAAGTAATAACTGAAACAGAAAGGAAAATAAAATTCTAGGCATTATCATTATTCAGGAAAGTAAAAAGCTTTCCTAGCATGGCCTTTAAGTCCTCTGACTCAATGTACAAATGGAAACAATGATCATCTACTTTAGACTCCAACAAAACCAATATGGGAAGCTACTATCATCCAAAGCTGCTTCTCAAACACTAGAAAACAAAGGAATAGGAGAGGAAAATGCAAACACAGCATAATGGAACATACATATACATACATATAGGAACAAATGAGTTCATTAAATCCCTCAAAAGAGCACAAACCAAGAAAGCCCACCTCCTAAATGTTGTCAAATCCTCCATTATCTTCCCAAAGGATTTAAATCCCCAAGGGCTGATAAACTATTCTCCTATCCCTTTGACTAACTATACAAATAATGATAAGCTTCAGTTTTAATTAAATACTAAACAACCATTAACAATACAGAGAAGTCGTTAGAAATGCATATAGGATCATCACAACCCTCCTTACTAGCAAAACCAATATGGGAAACTACTATCATCCAAAGCTGCTTCTCAAACACTAGAAAAGGAAAGAACAAGAGAGGAAAATGCAAACACAACAAAATGGAACATGCATACATACATACATACATACATACATACATACATACATACATACATACATACATACATATATATATATATATATTATACAAAGAAGACAAACACAAGCACAATGGATACACAGAATTATACAAAGAAGACAAACATAAGCAGAATGGATACACAGATGGCAGAACAAATGTTACTCACTTGTTAAAACTTTGCTCCACTTCAAAGTTCAAATTAACTTACCGAAATATTGCTAGTAGATCAACAAATTGAATACTTGAAAGAGTACATATAACCCAGTACCAAAATCAGAGATTGATATGAAATGGAGTTCTAACTATTATAGAAAACTAATTAATCAATACTAGTGGATCCTTATCTCCTTATCTGTTAACATATTGAAACAATAACACAAAACAAATTGAAGTTCAAAGAGTATATATAACAACTGTTAATAGAGTAGACAATAAAGTTCTATTCTAACTGTTATAGAAAACACAATAACAATGAAACTTGAATAAATAGAATACTGAAACTAATCAACTATCACTACCTTATTGTTATCTTTTAACAAAAACTCGAATAAAATAGTACAAATTGGAACTCTATACAAATTGGGCATTATACGATATGTTCTTCCATCCTCCTCTCTAGTAAGAAAAGCGTAGCAGCACCAAGCAAAAGAGCAGTACCCTTTGAAACAAAAAAATTAAAGCCCAAATTTAGGAGAAAATACAATAACAATGACAAATCCCAAGTAGAAAGAACATAAACATTTCATGGCCGAATAAACCAAAACCTGAGCATGAGGAACATGGGATGGACGTAGACACAATCCATTCCATCACAGACCTAGTCGCTAAGGAAGGAGTTCGAAGTTGCTTCACAGTAGCCACCCAAGGAGAGAACAAATAGAAATTAATTTTTGCATCTATGGTTACCCCCAAGTCAACTTTCCTATATGCATAGAGACGGTGAGAGAGATAAAGAGAAGATGGAGAACATTCGAGAGAGTCCAAATGAAAAAAGGTGAGAGCTACTAAACGTTAGATATCTAAAGGGTTATTTAGTCAACCGGTTGCTTAAAAACTAGTCGGTTCTCCCATAAACCGATTGGTTGTATACCTAGAGGTTATTATATAGAACCAAATCAGACAATTGGCCAGTTTAGGGTTTTTCGGTCAGACTGACCGGTCCGGTCTGGTTTTTAAAACTTTGACTGAAAGAGTTAAGCAAGGTGAGGGCCCTACAGATGTAGGCAATGTGTGTCGAACTGTGTTACCAAATTTTGGTGTTGATTTATATTTGTGTGTTTAATTTTTCTTATTATTTATTTTTCTAGAAATGATTGCGATAAATTGAATATTTTGTGAAACTACTACACCTCTACGTTTTTTTTCAGGATGGAATTTAAAATGATAAATAACTTGTCACTGTATTACATTATAAGGCCTCCTTCCAAACAATATTTCACTATATTATATTATGAATCCTTCCATCCCTCCTAAACAATAAATTTCTAATATTATATCTATTTACATTCCATTCCATTATAAACCATTTCATTCCATTCCATTATAAACCTTACCTCTAACCAAACATAACCTTAGGTTTTGGATGATTGAGATGGGGTGTATGAATTGTTTCAAAGATGAAAAAGTAGAGAATTTCGATTGATGTGGTGATTTATGCATAAGGAAAGATTGGTTCTCGTTGAGAAGTTTACGAACTTGTGATCCCTAACTTTACGATGGCCGTAAATTATAGAAATATGTACCTTTTGAAGGAAACATATCAAATTTGGTCCACACTTCATGGGCTATACTAGATCTAATTCAAGCAAGAAAGGTAAGGATTCTTAACAATGGTGATCCTGATTCAGTGGAAAGACAAATCAAGGTTTGGAATATGCATAATATTCTCTTTTTTCTACGTTCTTAAACTGAAAATGGATAGATGTGAACTCGTTGATCGATTCACAGTTGGAAGATTGTGATTTCCCCAAGATTTGCACTGAAAGATACAACAATAAAGATTGACCCTCTAATCTCTCACTAGATTTACCCTTTTACCCTTGACTCCACCCCCTTTTCCTGTCTACATTGGATCACCCTCTCACTGATTGGAACCCTAGATCTGACTCCAAGGTGGCTTCACCCACTCCTTCCCCCTACCTCCTAGGATGGACGATGAAGCTCCTCCTTCACAGGAGGGCTTTTCTGTCCTCTCCCGTGACGTCCTTCGTAGGTCTTTAAACAGTTCGTCTTCGACGACTTGGTCACATAGGAAGGGTCTTCCCCTGCTCCTTTGTTATCTGTTGGTCCTTGGGGAAAAGCTCTCCACAAGTAACATAATAAAGGTGACTTACAACATTTACAAGTTGTGTTGAAAGAGGGGGTTCTCTCTCCTCCCATTGATGTGCTGAAAGCTGAGGAGGGTGCTTGGTCATCAGCTCTAGTGAGCTTCTTCTAGTCTAAGCAACTAGCATTTCCAGTAGTTAATGCCTGGGCAAAGGCAAGATGGACCAAGAAAGGACTCCAAAATGTCATGCACTGTGAGGATGGTACCTTCTTGTTCAAATTTTCTATTGATTCTAATTTGTTTGAAATTGTTGAGCTTGATCCATGGCATTTTGGTGATCAACTGGTGTTTGTTGGGCAATGGAGACCAAGATTAGACGTGGATCGAAGTTTTATAAATGTTATTCCTATGTGGGTTCAGTTCCACAACCTATGGTTAGAATATTGGACCATTTCTGGGTTGAACTATGTGGTAAGTGCTCTTTGATGCCCCATATGTATGGACTCTCAGAAAGCTTTGATGGAGCGTATTGGATATACAAAAATGTGTATCGAAATCCCTAAAATAACTACATTTCCGGATAGTCTCCCTATCTTTCGGTTGGATGATAAAGGTGGAGTGGAAAAAAATGGATATCCTCTTCAACTACCCTTGGAAGCCAAATGTTTCAACTAGGCAATGGGTTGCTACTAGTCGTATGTTGTTATTTGGCTGGCATTCTGATCTTAGTTCTGAGGTTAAATATGTGTCGGATACTGGTGCCTAGCATGGTAAGGATGGGGCTGATGTTCAGTTAAGAGGCTAGCCTGTATGTAGTCCCCAATTGCATACGGTAGGTGTTGATCTTGTGGAGAGTCGTGCTGCACAGATGGAGAAGCTCGAGGTTCCTAAGGCAATCACTGGGGATACTGAGGCTTCAACCCCTCTTCTTAACTCCACAATTGACTTGGAGGTTTATGATAGTATGGTGGACGTTCTTGGTAATGTGGTGGACGATGATGGGAGGTCTAATTTGCGGGGCATTGCGTTACCAAGCAGATCCTTCTTATGTTTTGTGTGCTGAACCCTAGCCTGTTGCCTCCCCTATTACTCTACACACTTGTGGTATGAACTCTGTCCCTTTAGTTCCCTGTTCAATACCTGAAGCTAGTTTGTTTCCGGTTGAAGGCCCTCATCTGTCTCATGACCTGGAACATAATTCATTGACAGAGGAGGATAATTCCCCAACTATCCCTGGGGATTTCAGTGTGCAACCTCCACAACGATAGTTGGGTAGAAGATGTAAGAAAAACAAAAAATATGATGGTTCCTCTCGTCGATCATAACTGTTCTTGTTTGGAATATTCGTGAGTCAAATAGTCCTAGGAAAAAAGTTTTGGTCTAGGAAATGGTATAGGAATATAAACCGTGGTTGATAGGGATATTGGAAACTAAAATAAAAGACCCCTCCACCTTATTCACGGGGAAATTTTTGGGAGCTAACTAGGAGATCATCTCCAACCACTCTTCTCATTATAATGGCCGGATAGTCTATTTATATAACTGTGTTCTTCTGGCAGTTCAACTTTTAGACTCTTCTGACCAACTTATAGATCTTCTTCGGATAAGAGGTTTTTTCTTACTATCATTTATGCCTCTAATTTTGACTTTCAACGATAGAAACAATGGTCAAACCTTAATCGGATGCAGTATACTGTGGATAAACCTTGAAGTACCGTATAGATATTTGCTCCATATATGTCTCTTCTTCCAAATATCCATGAAGAAAAGTTGTCTTAACATCCAATTGCTCGATTTCTATGTCTAAACTTACTGCTAAACTGAGAATTGTATGGAAGGATGTCATTTTCATAACTAGTGAAAATATCTCGTCAAAATCAATACCTTTACTTTGATTGAATCCTTTAACAACCAATCTAACTTTGAATCTTGGATGATAATTATGTTCATCATGCTTTATCTTGAATAACCACTTATTTTTCAAAGCTCCTTTTCCTTTGGCAACTTCACCAGCTCAAAAGTTTTATTCTCATGCAATTACTTCATCTCATTTTGTATAACATCAAACAATTTCATCTTATGTTCATCTATCATAGTCCTTTTAAAAATTCTCTAGTTTTCCCTCATCAATAAGTGACACATATTGACCACTGGAGTATCTAGTAGTGGCTTGTCTTATTTGCGTAGATCTCCATATTGGAACCTGAGCAATCTTTAGTGTTAATGGTTGATTTTAGACATCATCTTCAACAGAATCTTCATTAAATTCATTTCGAATGTGAGCATCATCATTAGCTACATTCGATTAGCGATTTTCAACTTCATCTCCGAATTTCTTGGCACCGTTCTTGGAGGAATTAACTTTAAGTCTACTAGCTCACCATTAGTTCTTTAAACATCCTTTTTCACTTTTTCAATATCTTCAATGGTTTGATCTTCTACAAATATGGCAATATAACTCCGAATCAACCTAGACTAGATTATAAAATCAATAACCGAATTGATCTTCTCCATAACTAATAAATATACACTGGCCAGTCTTGACGTCAAGCTTGGATCTCTCATCTTTAGGGATATGGACATAAACTTTGCAACCAAATACATTTAAATGATCATAGGATAGGAAACATCCTTTCCTGACCATACTTTCTTTGGAGCATCAAACTGTAAAAGGATGCATGGTGAGTGATTTAATATATGAACTGTTGTGAATAGAGCCTCACCCGAAAATGTCTTAGGTAACTTTGCATGTGAGAGTAGGCATCTAACTCTCTTCACCAAAGTCCTGTTCATCCTTTTAGCTAAACCATTCAACTGTAGTGTCTTAGGAGGAGTAATGTGATGTCGAATACCATGCTCTTTGCAAAATATGTCAAATGGTCCAGAATACTCCCCACCATTGTTTGTTCGAATGCATTTCAATTTCTTCCTAGTTTGTTTTTCAACTGAGGCATGGAATTGCTTGAAAACATGTAGCACTTTATCTTTAGTCTTCAAGGTGTATACCCACATCTTCCTAGAATGGTCATCAATGAAAATCATAAAGTATTGAGCACCACCTAGTGAATTTAGCATTGGCTCACATAGATATGAGTTTACCTAATCCAACACATTCTTTATTGTAGAAGGAGGGAAACTTTTAAAAGCAACTCTATTTTACTTTCTTGCAAAACAATCGATATACTTCTTTAAATTTACCTTATCAACTCCAAATAATGACTATTTTTCACCAACTGAGTGATCCCCTTCTCACTCATAAGACTGAGTCTCTAGTGCCATAATTCAATTGCACCATCTTTCTCCATTGGATTCATAACATTAGTGGAGATGTTTGTGAAGTAAATCATTTGTTAATATAGAAATCATGTATAATATGTAAAATACACAAAAATGGGGGTTGAATTGTGTTAAATCGTCTAAGATAATAATCTTTAAAAAACTTCTTGATTTTGTTGAAAAATTCAGATGATTACAAAACAACGCACTTTTCATTTGAGTAATGCAACAACGGAAATAACAACACACTTTTTGTTTGAGTAATGCAATAACAAAAATGGTATCTATTCTTCTAACAACAAGAAATTAAAGATATAAGGATTAGAGAATATGACACTGTGATTTATATTGGTTTACCCTTAACCTTTGGGTTACGTCCAGTCCTTAGAGATTATCTAAGAAATCACTATCTCTTGTAACTTTACAAGTATTATTTCTACCCTTCCAAAGCCTCTTCAAGCCTCTTTCACAAAGTATTCTTTATCTACTATCTTACCCTCTTCAGGCTCTAGCCTTCCTTTCACTTGAAAAGATATTGTTTGAGCTTTCTACACTCACATTACAGGTGTTCTTGATCTCTTTCTTTCTTTTCACTCAGGATACTTTTACAATATATCAAAAGTCGAAAAGTTAAAAGTTGAAAGTTCAAAAGTTCAGTTGTTCATGTCTACGACTACAACTGATATTTATAGTCAAATTCTCCAACGGTCTTCTTAAGAAAAATGCTTGTGGAATCTTCAGAGATCTATTATTAGTTGAGTCTTGTAACCAACTCCAACTAACTAATTGACTGACGTTGTAGATTAGTCTTTAAATATATCATCTTGTATGTTTCGTCTAGTGTCTTCGCTTCATTTTATGACTTCGTCTTAGTCTTGTGATGAGTCTTGATTTGATTTGTGCTACTTACATTTATTTGTGCACTTAATAAACTCATCAAAACAGTTCACACACTCTTATTATTATTATTATTTGAATTTCATCAAAATCAATAGAAGAAGTGAAGACTTCTTGACTTAACAATCTCCCCCTTTTTGATGATAAAAATAATCATAATATTAGAAGATAAAAATATTATTTAGATGAAAAAAATATTATTCAGATAAATTATTTAGACGAATAGTGCAAGATATACAATGTTTATATAAAAAAAATAATACTAATTCTCCAATTCTCCCTCCTTTCTACTATTTTCTCCCTATTTGTTATTAATAAAAAAGATTTGTCACTTCAGGCGCTTCAATATTTCAGAGAACATATGTTTACTATCAGTGCAGATCGTCTTGAGGTCTTCTTCTATAGAAACACGTAGAAGTGCTACTTTCTTATGAAGATCACCCATTGAGTCTCTTAGTTCATCAACCTTAGTATCAATTTCTTCAATTAGCTAAGGCTTCCTAAACTTCCTTCTGCTTTTTACTAGCTTTAGCCCACTTGATGAAATTCTTTAAGAGCTCCAAATTAACAGTAGAATCTTGTAGCTTTTCACTAATTGGATGAAGATACTCAGAGGAAGACAGTTTTCTAATTGAGTTGTCTAATTCAATAATTTTGCTAGAGGGTAATTCAAAAGGTTGTGTTTGGTGAGGGATGTCAAGATCATCTGGTCTGGGAAGTTTGAAAATTAGTTTTCCTAGAAGGTGTAAGATATTTTTGACTGAAGGAATGAAACCTAAGGGTTTGAAATGAATAAGTAAATGCACAAAGGTTTCTAAGTAAAAATTGATACCTTCAATTGTAATACTTTTGTACCTACCTTCTGATATTGTCCCAACTACCTTGAAACTTTCATCTGTAGTAGATGCGCCAAAGTTACTTCATGATGCTCTTGATATGTGATGTGAGATATAGACGCCTACAGGTTGAGCTGCATGACAAGCATCGTCTAGATTCTTCATCGTCACTTGAATTTCTTCTTCCGTGAGATCATCTTCTTGCTTCTCAGGAAATTTCTTCTTCTTTCCTTTGTCTTTGCCATCTATCAGTGTTGGACATTTAGGTTATACGTTTGGTACAATCTTAATTATTGTTCTACTTGTCGCTGGACAGATTGTGTAAGGATATTTTGTCATCTTCAATGGATATGGTCCTGCCTTTTCATCTCGCAGAATGCCATACAATCTTCTCTCTTTAGGGCTTAATAGATGTATTGTCTGATCATCTACTATTACAGGTTCAATTTGAACCTTAACTTTCTTTTTAGAAGTTTCTCTAATGATAATTGAACCTCTTTTACGATCAGGTATTAATTTTTCTATAATCTTCATCTTCAAATCTTCTTTGTTCATTGGTTGAGGAGGAATGTATGTTACTTGCTACTTTCTAACAGTCTGTGTCTTTTGTTGCAAATTAGACGATGAAACCTTTTTGTCTTCTTTTGTTCTTATGCTGACTGGGAAGAGAGTTGTTGTTGAGGCTTCTTCTGCTCAAATACTAACTTCCTTTTTATCTCTGTCTCTCCAGACGGTTGTT
>JAOSBO010000001.1:5275361-5296296 GCA_027563915.1 Erythroxylum rotundifolium
TTTGCTAACTTCAAGAACTGTTATTGTTTGGTTGTGCACTCCAGAAATTTTTCCTTCTCAAAATTATAGAATGAACCTACTGAACCCAAAGAGCTTCCCTATTAGTAAATAAAAGCCACATCCTTTTTTCTAACAACACTAAGTTCCATGTTGACATATGCTTAATCCCTAACCCACCCTCTCTCTTCGATTGAGTAACATCACTCCATTTAACTTTAGCATGACAATGAGAATCCACCTTCCCTTCCCACAAAAAATTCCTGAGATTAGTCTCTATATCTTTTAGAATTGAAGAAGGGAGAATGAAGTGGGAAGACCAATACACTTGGAAGGAAGAGAGAGCCGCAATTACCAATTGGAGCCTACTGGTATAGGATAGGTGTTTGTGAGTCCATTTATTAATCCTAGAATCAAATTTGGTCAATAAGGGCAAACAATCCCTCCTAGATAGTTTATCCGTTAAAAAAGGAACCCCTAAATACCGAATAGGAAGAGAGCCTTTCGTAAGGCCACAGGGTTTCCAAAGAAGAAGATAGGTGGTCCACATCAGGGGAAAGGAAGAACTGACTCTTTGTAAGACTCATATTCAGGCCAGAAAGACTAGAGAAGGTTGCCAAACAATTAAGTAAGGTGTGTGTTGAATTCATATCCGCATGGCAAAACATAAGTAGTTCATCAGCAAACAAAAGATGGGTAAGTTTAAGAGTTTTGCATCGCCAGTGATACTTAAAGGAAGGGTTAGCAGCGATACACCTAGTCAAACTTCTAGAGAAAACTTCTAAACAAAGAGTGAAGAGGACTGGAGATAAGGGGTCACCTTGCCTAAGCCCGGAGTAACCTCGGAAGAATTTGGTGGGATGACCATTAATCAAAATAGAATAGGAAGGAGAAGTGATGCATGCTTTGATCCACCCTATAAACCTAATAGGGAGGCCTATAGCTACTAGTGTATTTAGGACAAACTCCCAATGGAGTGAGTCATAGGCTTTGTGAAGGTCCACTTTAAAAGCACACCGTGGCTAGGTATTTGATAGGTGGTAATTCTTAAAGATTTCTTGGGCCAACAAAATGTTATCCCCTATTCTGCAATTTTTGATGAAAGCACTTTGCACTGGGCTGACAATAAGAGGAAGCAGGTCTTGAATCTGATTGACTAGGATTTTTGTTATGGCCTTATAGAGCATGTTACAACAAGAAATGGGCCTATAGTCCAAGACTGTGGAAGAGTTAGCTTTTTTGAATCCCAAAAATCTACTGCTTGCACTAGCTATCTAACATTAAAATCACCTTATTTTCATAGATTATTTTTCTTGTCATGCATCTTATCAATATCCAATTCTTGTAAAAAGGAAAAAAAGGAAAGGAAGTAAAGCCAAAGTAACAAGTTTTTTTTAATAAAAAGAACACGATCATAGAATTTCAAACCTTGTTTTTTTTACTGCAGGTCAAGGTCAACCTAGGATGTCCAATTAGCCACTGCCTCAGCTCCAAAATCTAATAGCATATATTCATTTTGACCGCCTTAAGAAATGCCACAGGCAAGAACATGCAACAGATCACCAGTTTCTAAATGTTGGTTTTTATTTAGACCAACTAGTTCAAGTTCTCACTTGACCGTAATCTTTCATTCATTTGTCATAATCAAGCTGATAAAATATAGTTGTTAGGCTTGACTTCCCATTGATTATTGATGAATATATATACAAATATACAAGATTCAATCAAGCCTTCGAAGTGGGAAAAGTCTAATCTAAGAAATCAGAACCTACCATATTTAACAGTGGACTATGATTCTAATTGATGCTAACAAATCCTAGAAGATATTAACAAATTCCAAATTCCAAATCCCTTACTCCCCCTCAAGTTGGAGCATGAGGATTGATAATGCCCAACTTGCTTAAAAGATGGTGAAATTGGTCTCGGCCCAAAGCTTTGGTGAAGATATCTGCTGGTTGAGTGTGGGAAGGAACATATTAAGTCTCAATATCATTGGATTGTACTCGTTCACGGACAAAGTGATAATCAATTTCAATGTGTTTGGTGCATTCTTGGTAGACTGGATTAGCAGCAATATGAAGCGCCGCTTGATTGTCACAGAATAACATCATTGGGCCATCATGAAGAATGCCCAAATCAGAAAGAATCACTCTTAGCCAAAGTAATTCACTCGTCGCAGCGGCCATAGAACGATATTCAGTCTCTGCAGAGGAGCAGGACACAGTTGGTTGCTTCTTAGTTTTCCAAGAAAGTGGAGAGGAGCCAAGCATAGTGAAATATCTGGTGGTAGAACGTCTGGTCATGGGCCAACCAGCCCAATCAGCATCACGGTAGGCAGTAAGATGAATATTACTATTAGAGGAAAGGAGAAGTCCTTGTCCAGGTGCTGACTTCAAGTAGCGAAGAATGCGTATGGCTGCATGAAGATGATCATCACAAGGGTCTTGCATGAATTGGCTGAGAATGTGAACTGAGTAGCTAATTTCAGGTCAAGTGATGGTGAGATAGATAAGGCGACCAACGAGGCAATGATATTGGGAAGGGTCACTTAGAGGAGAGCCTGATTTCGATGTCAGATGATGGTGCTACTCCATGGGAAACGAGCAAGGTTTGGCACCGAGCATACCAGATTCCTTGAGAATGTCAAGAGCATATTTCTGTTGAGAAAGCGATATGCCTGATGGAGATTGAGCCACTTCAATACCTAGAAAATACTTCAAAGGACCAAGATCTTTAATATGGAAACTGGTGTTCAAATACTGTTTGAATTTCTGACACAGATAGGAATTAGTACTAGCAAGAATGATATTATCAACGTAAACAAGAACAGTTGGGAAACTGTTGTCTTTGGTTAGAGTAAATAATGAATTGTCAGCCTTAGATTGTATGAAACCAAAATGAAGAAAAGCAGTGGAGAATTTGTCAAACCAATTTCGTGGAGCTTGTTTCAAATCGTAAAGAGACTTTCGAAGTTGACAAACACGATTGTCTCCTTTCATACCAAAACCTGGGGGGAGAGACATATAAACTTCCTCGTGAAGGTCACCATGTAGAAAGGCATTATGAACATCTAGTTGATGGAGTTCCCAGTTGTTGATCGCAGCAGCAGTAAGTAAGCATCTAACATAACTAATTTTGCAACAAGGGCAAAGGTGTCATGATAATCGAGACCTTCAACTTGAGTGTACCCCCTGGCAACAAGTCTAGCTTTATAGCGTTCAATTGTACCATCGGATTTGTACATGATTTTGAATATCCACTTGGAGCTAATTGGTTTCTTTCCTACTGGTAAGTCTGCCAATGTCCAAGTATGATTTCGTTCAAGAGCTGCAAGTGAAGCTTGTTTCAAACCGTAAAGACACTTTCGAAGTTGACAAACACGATTGTCTCCTTTCATACCAAAACCTGGGGGGAGAGACATATAAACTTCCTCGTGAAGGTCACCATGTAGAAAGGCATTATGAACATCTAGTTGATGGAGTTCCCAGTTGTTGATCGCAGCAGAAGCAAGTAAGCATCTAACAGTAACTAATTTTGCAACAAGGGCAAAGGTGTCATGATAATCGAGACCTTCAACTTGAGTGTACCCCCTGACAACAAGTCTAGCTTTATAGCGTTCAATTGTTCCATCGGATTTGTACTTGATTTTGAATATCCACTTGGAGCTAATTAGTTTCTTTCCTACTGGTAAGTCTGTCAATGTCCAAGTATGATTTCATTCAAGAGCTGCAAGTGAAGCTTGTTTCAAACCGTAAAGACACTTTTGAAGTTGACAAACATGATTGTCTCCTTTCATACCAAAACCTGGGGGGAGAGACATATAAACTTCCTCATAAAGGTCACCATGTAGAAAGGCATTATGAACATCTAGTTGATGGAGTTCCCAGTTGTTGATCGCAGCAGTAGCAAGTAAGCATCTAACAGTAACTAATTTTGCAACAGGGGCAAAGGTGTCATGATAATCGAGACCTTTAACTTGAGTTTACCCCTTGGCGACAAGTCTAGCTTTATAGCGTTCAATTGTACCATCGAATTTGTACTTGATTTTGAATATCCACTTGGAGCTAACTAGTTTCTTTCCTACTGGTAAGTTTGCCAACGTCCAAGTATGATTTCGTTCAAGAGCTGCAATTTCTTGTTTCATGGTTGTACGCCATTTTGGGTCTTAAACAGCATGAGAAAAACTTTTAGGCTCATCTGTGTCAGTGATGGCAGCCAAAAATGCAAAGTGTGAAGGAGAAAAACGATCATAGGAAATAAAATTAGACAAAGGATGTAAAGTACCTGAGGAAGGTGATTGGTTCAGAGAGTGAGATGGATTTATAACTTGAGTATGATGAACATAGTCGCGAAGATAAGCAGGTTCACGCCGAGTGCGCTGGGGGCGAGCAGGTAGTGTGATACTATTGATAGGTTGGGCTTGGACAATATCAATATTGGTATCGAGAGATTGAGTTATGGGTTCAGGACTATCAGAAATAGGTAGTGAAATAACAAGTAAAGAAGAATCCTGATTGGGTGTTTGAATGTCTATTAGAAAGGGAAATTGTTCTCCATAAAAAACAACATCGCGCGAGACAAAAATCTTTTTAGTTAGAAGATCATAAACATAATATCCCTTTGAATCATAAGGATACTCAATGAACGCTACCATCATCAAAGTTGAACACTACCCAGACAAGAAATAGAACGACTAGTACCATCAGGTAGTCGTATAGGCAAAGAATCATGAGAGGATTGAATATCACAAAGATTAGTTTTCATGGCAGTTATGTGATCAGATGCGCCACTATCCACTATCCATTCTTGTTGTGTGTTTTGAGTTTGTGCAATCTTACCAGCGAGATTGGCAACACTGCCTTGTTTATCAACATTTAAAAAAGACATAAGCTGGTCATATTGTTCTTTTGTCAAACCTTGAATTGGAGAAGAATCTACCGAGATAGACTTTGTGATGGTGGTGATATTTGCGTAGGTGATATTATGATGATTTTTGGATTGATTTGTACGACCTTTTGAGTTCAAAACTCCTCGATCTGATTTCCCCCGTTGTTGCCAGTTTGGAGGGAACCCAATCAACTTATAACAGCGATCTTTAGTGTGTCCTGTCTGATGACAATGATCATAGTAATACCGACTATTTGGTTTTGACACTTGACTGCTGTTTTGGATGGTATGAACATGAAGAGCTGCTGCTTCACCAGAAAGGGTGCGTGAGATAACCAATGTTTGTAGCTTCTCATCCTTGACCACAAGAGCATATGCTTTATTGAGAGTGGGAAGAGGGTCCACAAGAGCATATGCTTTATTGAGAGTGGGAAGAGGGTCAGTGCTTAAAATTTGAGAGCAAACAGTATTGAATGCATCACTAAGACCAAGTAAAAATTGGTGAACTTTTTCTTGTTCACGTTCACAAACAAACTCCTTAGCAACTCCACAAGTACAATTTGGTATATTAGACTATAAACCAAGCTTATCCCAGATGCCTTTTAATTTGGTGAAGTATGCTGCAACAGAGAGGTTCTCCTGTGTAGTCATGGCAAGATCTCTTTTCAATTGGTGAATACGTGGTGCATTTCCTTGAGAGAATCTTTCCTCAAGGTCCAGCCACATCTCTCTTGCTGTTTCTGCATAAGCCACACTACAAAGGAGATCAGTGGCTAACGAATGGAAAATCCATGAAAGCACCATGGAGTTGCATGTTATCCATGCTTGCAAATCTGAATCAGAAGCATCGGGTTTTGAAAGAATCCCATCAACAAAGCAGAATTTATTTTTGGCACGAAGAGCATTTGTCACAGCCCTCCACCACATATGATAGTTATCTCCGGTGAGTGGACAAGAAACTAATGATATCCCGGGTTATCAGAAGTTTGAGGAAGGTATGGTGATGTTGAATCCCGTGTACTCATAATTGTGCCACGAGAAATAGAAGTATTAGAGGATATGTTCTCATCTGCCATGTCTCTGCGTAATAGATAAAAATTGCTTTTCAACAACTAGATGTCCATGGCTTTGATACCATGATAAAATATAGCTGTTAGGCTTGCCTTCCTATTGATTATTGATGAATATATATACAAATATACAAGCTTCAGTCAAGCCTTTGAAAAGGGAGAAGTCTAATCCTACAAATTAGAACCTACCATATTTAACAGTGGACTATGATTCTAATTGATGCTAACAAATCCTAGAAGATATTAACAAATCCCAAATCCCTTATTTACATTCAATCCAATACAAGAAAATGGGTATGTTTTAAATATTCTCATTACCTTATATAATCAACGATCATGTAGGTGGTATGTGATTATAATCATTTTCTACAAGCCAATTAGAGAACAGTAGGTTGAAATTATGGGCCCGAAAGCTTGAACATTTAAAGGCATGCACTTACTGTCAGGTTAACGTATCTTCAATCCCAATAGGATGTGCCCATTGCACAGCTTTACTTTATTTCGTGAATACACCTTTAGTTTTCTTTGACGTTGTTTAAGGTTGGACGTGGTATGTGCTCAGCAAGTCAATTAGTAAAATATGCAACTGATCAACTACTTAAATTTGGATTTCTTCTTCACACAGGTGTATCTCTTGATAGAGACCTAGTGACTCGGTGGCACAAAAGATCATTATATTTGAATCCTAATTAATGAAAAACTTAAAATTGATCAATTGATCAATGGAGCTTCATGTTGAGTACTAACCAACTTTAAAAAGTTGGTCACATGCATTACTTGAATGTTTTGATTCTCCTAAGAATTTTAGGTCAATGTTGTAGTTGTTAGGTGCTTCAACAGTGCGATGCAGTGAATATATATTTTCGTTCAGTCCTTGTACTCGTCAGGTGGGGTTAGGAAGTGGCTCCAGGCTTTGGGAATCAGACGCCAGCTTAGTCCAATCGATGTTCCCTGTAAAATTATAGAGGAAATAGGGCTTACTGGTGACTCAATGTGCCAGCGAATGTTAGATTCCGTCAACAAGAAGTTTAACGGGGTATTTGGAACTCTTCGAATTAAATTCATTAATGAATTGGATTCAATTACATTAATGAGATTGAATTGAATTCAATTTGCACTGTTTGGAACAAATCCAGTAATATTATAATTGAATTCAATTACACGGTTTGGAACACAATCAAAATGAATTCAATTATTTCATATGACACATTTACCCTTAACTAAAAATAATCTTATTAAATAATAATCATTCACACTTACATAGTGCAACTTATAAACATCAATTTCATTATAAATAATATCATCAAAAAAGTTCGTTATTAAAATGAAAAGAAAAATAGAAAATCAAAATATAAATATAAATATAAATAAATAGACCCATAATTATTAAATTTGACCTAAACTAATTAAACTCAATTTAAATTAAAGTAAAGTTAAATTGTTACGTAAAGTAGACTAAAAAAATTTAGAAATTAAAATTTTTAAGAAATTGTTGAAGAAAAAGGAAATTCATGTTCTTGCTAAAAAAGCTTCTAATAGTATAATTATTTTTTTATTAAGGTGCCACACTGTTAACGAAAAGGAAGCAAATGTTTCAGTTCCTTGACGTTGAACAGCAGATAAAAGCAAAGGATCAGTTTCAACAGGGAAATCGCTTGGAAAAGTTATGGGTATTATTGGGTTTCAACGTTAAAAAAGAAGAGATGCGGCCGTTAGGATTGAATTCACATGGAATATATAGTGAATTGAGTTTACAAAGAAAGTGAGTTTTAGACCCACATGTGAATTCAATTTATGACTTTTTTTATATATTCCAAAGAGGTGAATTGAATTCAATTCACCATCTTCCAAACAGCCTGTAAGAAAACCAAGATTGATTATGTGTCTTGGATCGTTTAAGAAAGGGTTAAAAATGAAGAAAATGCAGAATACCTGATTTTGGTTCCATCTTAACTACCTAAGCAGTTTTTGTAAGAAAAGGTAGGAGAATGATGTGAGAGTGTTTTTATAATTTGAAGGAATAAACTTTTTATTCATCTTGTAATGTATGTTCGGTGCTATATTTATACTACTCTATCTCTATTCCTATTGGTTGAGTCTCCTAGAATCAAGGAAAAATATTCTACTTGATATGTGAATTTGCTAGTTGTACATTATCAAATGGGTGAAGATGTAAGAGAATGACAAAGAAAAGGACAAAACATAAAATTACAAAAACAACAAGATAATAAAACTAGTCTTGCGGGCCTCCTGGAGCATTATGGTTCAACCCATTATTCATACTCAAACCATTGCTTTGGGTCTTTTATCACCCTCCCTTCAAGTTGGAGACTCGGTCAATGATTCCAAACTTGTCAAGCAAACCTAAGAAAGCGCGTGCGGGCAACGCCTTCGTGAATAAGTTCACGATCCGTTCTTTAGTATTCACGTGCCACAAGTTAAGAAACCCGAAACTCATGCAATCACGGACCAGATGAAGATCTATCTCAAGGTGCTTCGTCTCGCGTGAAAAACAAGGTTTTTCGAGATGTAGATGGCAGCCTGATTGTCGCAATACAAAGGTATGGGTTCTTGAACGTTAACCCTAAAAGCTTGAAGTAGTTGCTTTATCCATTTTAGCTCACAAGTTGTTAAGGCTAAACTTCTGTATTCCGATTCAGCTAATGATCGAATCACAATAGTTTGCTGCTTCGTTTTCCAGGAGATCCGAGATTCGTTGAGGAATATGTAGAAACCGGTTAAGGAGAGTCTGGAGAAGACACGGCTTCCCCAATCCAAGTCCGAAAAGGCTACAAGGTGAGGGCTTTCATCTGTCGTGTAAAAAATCCCTAGATTTTAAGTCCCTTTAAGGTATTTCAATACCCGTTTAGCTGCGTCCCAGTGTGGTACTCTAGGTTGCTCATGAATTGGCTCAACTTTTGTGTTACATACATAATGTCTGGCCTAGTAAAGCGTAGATATTGTAATCTACCCACTAATCTTTGGTATAGTTTTAGCTTTTTTAGTAGCACACCTTCTTTAATGGTTAATTTTGTTCTAGGAACGATGGGTGTTGTGCAAGGAGTACAATCTAACAAGTCGGTTTCCTGCAAGATATCCCAGATGTATTTACTCTGAGTAAGTAGCATCTCTTGCTCTGCTCTTGCTATTTCTATTCCTAAGAAGAATTTCGCATACCCCATATTTTTATCGTAAATTATGCATTTAATGCATTCTTTTCTAATTCCAATTGTTCTTCATTAGCACCTGTTACTAAAATGCCATCGGCATAGATAATAACTTCCATAAAGTCTTCTCTTGTCCCCTTAGTGTGTAGGCAACAATCTGCTTCAGATTTAGTGAAACCAATTGAGTGTAGTTTTGAAGATAACTCTTTATTCCACTACCTACCCACCTGTTTTAAACCATAAATGGGCTTAATCAGCCCACATATCTGTCCTTCCTCAGCTTTAGTGTATCTTTGAGGGGGTAGCATATATAGTTCCTCTTCTAGGTAGCCATGTAGAAAAGCATCATTGATGTCGCATTAGTGTATTGGTCATTGCTTGGAGGTAGCAATGGCTAAGAACATCCTTATGGTCACAACTTCTGCCACTGGAGAAAACACTTCTGAATAGTCAGCTCCTTCCCTTTGGCTGAAACTCTTTACCATAAGTCTAGATTTTAACTTGTCTAGTGTACCATCGGAATTGTGCTTAACTTTATACACCCACTTCGAGGCTATGGCCTTCTTTCCTTTAGGTAGATCTATCAATATCCAAGTCTTATTTTTCTCTAATGCAGACAGTTGCTCATTCATGGACTCCACCCATTTTCCATCCTTACTTGCAGACTCATAGGATAAAGGCTCAAAAATTTCAGAAACATTACCTATAAAATTGTTGTAATCATTGTTGTGTTTGATGTTCAACATTCTTAATCTGTCTTCATTTGTTCCTATAGGATAACAAACTTGTAATGCTACAGTATCATCAAGGGAGTGAATAGACCGATTTGCTAAAGTTTGGAGGACATAATCTTGCAGGTATTTAGGTGTCATGTGTACTTTGTTGCTTTTTCTTTACGTGGTAGCTGTGGGTAATGTGTTTTGGTCAGGTGGGTTGTTTGGTAAGGCATACTCGGGTATGTAAGAGCTTTGCTCTGAATTGTTGTCACATATCTCGGTGGGTTGTGTTGTTGTCATGGTAGGTGGTTGTATAGGATATTCTGTATCTGTATTGGTTAGAGAACTTGTGAACAAAGGTTCTGGACTTTGTGTAGTGTTTATAACCTTTTCTTCAAATGGAAAGACACTTTCATAGAGCACAACATCTCCTGACACGAATACTGTTTTGGTAGCTAGATCCATAACTCTATAGGCATTGAAATCTAGCATATACCTAGGAAAAACACACCTTTTTGACCTAGGATCTAGTTTTGTTCTACTTGGAGTCTTGTCTAAAGCAAAACAAAGGCAACCAAAGGTTTTTAAGTGTTCATAGTTTGGCTTTTTGTTGTGCAGTTTCTCAAAAGGACTTATCCAACCTAGGATTTTAGTTGGGATTCGGTTGATCAAGTATGTCGCTGTTAATAGGACCTTTCCGCAGTATCCTTTAGGTAATTTAGCTTTGAAAAGTAGGGCTCTTATGATCTAGAGTAAGTGTTTGTGCTTAATTTCCACCACACCATTTTGTTGTAGTGTATATGGGCTGCTCTTTTGGTGATGAATTCCCATTTTTGTACAGATTTTAGCACACTCTTGATTTATGAACTCCTTCCCATTATCAGTTTGTATCTTTAACACTATAGTGTCAAATTGTCTCTCAATGTTTCTAAGAAATTGCATAATGGTTTTAGTGGTTTGGTACTTGTGTCTTAGTATGAAGGTCCAACTAGCTCTAGTGAAATAATCTACAATTGTAAGAAAATAATGTGAATCCCCCATAGTAGAAATACTGTAAGGTCCCCACAAGTCCATATGAATGATTTCAAAAGGTCTAACTGAATGTATCTCATGTTTAGGGAAAGGTTTCCTATGTTGTATGGCCAGAGGACACACTTGACAATCATGATTAGTAGGGATAGAAACATTGATTTCATTAATATGCTGCAATTTTTCTTTAGATACATGTCCTAGTCTAGAATGTCGTAGACCAAAAGATACTAAAACATTAAAAGCAACATTCTCAGCCTTGTATAACTCTAGAGAAGGACCTTTTAGACTATTTGGGGTTAGGAGAGTCTCTGTGCTTAGCTCATACAATCCATTCACTGTCTTAACAGTAGCTATAACATTATTAGTCCAAAGGTCCTGCAAAAACAATTTGTCAGAGATGAAAATTGTAGTGACTTCGTTCTGAATAGTAAGCTTATTCATAGACAATAAGTTTTTGAAAAAGTTAGGAATATGTAGAACTTCATTTAGGGAGATTGTATCCCATAAATGTGACCGCCCAATATGTGCAACCTCTTGCTTAGTCCCATCTGGCAGAGTTACTGGATCATATGCATTATTAGTTATATAGCTAGTGCATTGAGTGATGCCTGTTGTCATATGTGTAGAGACACCAGAATCAATAAGCCCGGAATTAGTGTAGTTGTATCTTGTGTCCACAGAATGTGTAACATTACCTGTATAGTTTTGATACCCTGAAAATTTTACCTCTGTCGCAGCTTTCCCTTTTATAGCTTTGCCTATTTCTTGTTGAATGAAATTAGCAATATTGGGGGATATTTGTGTATTCGATGGCTTCTCTTCATTCTGCTTTTGTGTTGTCTCTGCAGGACTATTAGCTATTTGAGCCATATTGGCTTATCCTTTCTGCCTTTGTGCAGCCAGTTTCTTGTACCAGTCTGGAATTCCATGAATCTTAAAGCAAGTTTCCAAGGTATGCCCACTTTTCTTGCATTTTTCACAATACTTATCTTCCTTCTTGAGGTAGGGCCCTTTGCAAGAATTGTTACTATTTCTGTCGCCTTTCCTCAGGCTATTTGACTGCTTAGCTAGGATTGCCATGTTAGGACTACTGTCTGTAGTAGCATTTACTACTCTTTGTCTTTCAACAATTTGCGACATAGAGAAAGCTTTGTTCACAATAGGCAAGGGCTCCATTAGCATGATCTGATTAACTACATGTTCAAACTCATCATTAAGACTCATTAGAAATTGAACAAGCCTGTGAGCATTTTCTTTGGCAGTGATGGCCCTTTAGGCGTCACAAGTACACATAGGAATAGGACTTAAACTAGATAAATCATCCCATAATTTCTTTAACTTAGTGTAATAGGCAGACACTGTTAAAGTACCTTGTTTAAGAGAGCTTATTTCCCTCTCTATTTGGTATAGCAATTGCCCATTAGCCTCACCAAACCTCTCCTGTAATTCTACCTAAAGTTCTCTAGAAGTAGTGAAAGATAGAAAGGCATCACCTAGTTCTTTAATCATAGTATTGAGAATCCATGATTTTACTATGCTATCTGCTCTCTTCCATTTTTCTAATAATGCTGCATCTTCCGTAGGCATGGTGTAGGTCCCGTCGATGAAAGACAACTTGTCCTTGGCACATAAGGCTATGGTCATGGACTTGCTCTAGGTAATATAGTTGTTGCCATTGAAGGGTGCAGTGATAAGTATAGCATCAGGGTTTTCTGTATTGGTGACTGAATATGGCTCATAATCATTTGTTATAGGCAAGTTTGTGGCACTAGAGCCACTGTTGTCAACAGTATTCAACATTTGTAGGTTAAAAGGTAGGAATCAAAGGGGAGGCTCTGATACCATATAAGAAAAGGTAGGAGAATGATGCGACAGTGTTTGTATAATTTGAAGGAATAAAACTTTTGTTCATCTAGTAATGTATGTACAGTGCTATATTTATACTACTCTATCTCTGTTCCTATTGGTTGAGTCTCTTAGAATCAAGGAAAAATATTTTACCTGACATGTGAATTTGCTAGTTGTACATTGTCGGATGTAAGAGAATGATAAAGAAAAGGACACAATATAAAATGACAAAAACAACAAGATAATAAAACTAGTCTTGTGGGCCTCTTGAAGCATTATGTTTCAACCCATTATTCATACACGAACCATTACTTTGGGTCTTTTATCAGTTTTCGTGGCCAAAACAAGTTCCAATCTCTCGTGACCTTTACAGAAAATGTTCACCAACACACGATTAATGTCTTTCTACAGTTTTCTCAATAGGTAAGCATTCTTAAAGGGTCAGAGGATCCGTATGCTTATGAATGATATAAGCAATTGTAGGAGACCTTAATATTTATATATAAATTTTATATCGAGCTTTCTCATCACAATCCTGATATGAGTCTGGTCTATACTAATCAAGATCCATTTTCTTCTAGACTTTGACCATTGATTTAGATCATTTATTTTATCCTTATCCAGATCAATTTACGTAACTTAATTGAAAAATTATTGAAAAGCCAAAAAATACAATTAATAGTTGTCCAACATAATGAGAAAGGACACAATTGTCCAACATTCTTTCCCTTGGACAATCATTAATTGCGGTTTTTATTCAAGTTTAAAAATAGTTTGAAAACTTAGTTAAGTCACGTTCTTATATTGGTACCAAATTTAAAAATTAAAAACATTTGACCAAAGGTAATGAAAGTCCAACATTCCATCTTGTAAGGCTATCGATATCGAAAAATATCAAACACAAGTGTCTTGTGTGACATATGTCCAATATAATCACAAGCATCTAATATCCTACTAACATATATGGGAAAATAGAGTGTGGCAAACTAGGATTATACCTGTATGATCTAATATGTATCATATTCGTTCGTAGGTTTCGATTTCCTCAACTTTATGCTAAACTGCATATGCTAAATTGCAACAAAGAAATCTTGTTCTCTCTTACTAAATGCTAAACAGCATTAAAGAAAACCTTGTTTTCTCTCACTGGATGCTAAACAGCATTAGAAAAACTTTTACTTTCTCCGACTGGATGTTAAACTGCATTAGAGAACCTTTATAAGATTATACCTTATATCCCCCTATGTCATATCAAATTTATGGATATCTGTACCAAAATGTATGTGTATAAATGATATAGGCTCAAGGTCAATCTTTACATATGCCAAATGAACTTTAAAATGCTTAAGATCAACACAAATCTTAAAGCTTTCATATGTATTATGACTATACACAATAACAGTTATTACCAAAGATGATCATCTATATTAATAAATAACCATAATGTCATAATACATTAAAATGTACAAACATTTAAGTAGCAAATACAATGATATCCAACTACTGCTGTCTAAGGACTTTAACACGCCTATACTAGCTATATATTTAACAATCACTAGTGGGTGAAGTCCTTTAGTCAACGAAACAGCTAACATCTCCTTAGTCCTGATATACTCTACTTTGACATCACTTTTCTAAATCAACTCCTTTATGGTCAAGTATTTGACCTCTAAATACTTAAACCCTATGATATTCTTGTTGTTGTTACTGAACAACACTACAGCAAGATTATCACAACATAACCTAATGGGTCTAGCTATCAAATCTGCCATAAATAACTCAAAAATCAAGTTTCTGAGCCAAATCGCCTATGTAGCAGCTCCACAACATGCAACAAACTCTATATGTATGGCCAATGAAGTTACCAGTGTCTGCTTGACACTCTTCCACGATACTGTACCATTTGCCAATATAAAAATGTATCCTAAAGAGGATTTGTCATTATTTGGACACGTAACAAAATCAGAGTCTGCATACCATACGAGGTTTAAATTGTTAACTTTTTTGTATGTTAACGTATAATCCTTAGTACTCTTTAGATATCTCAACACTCATTTAACTGGATTCCAATGTTCCATAAATGGGTTAGCCAGATACCGACCCAATAGTCCAATAGCAAATGCAATGTTTGGTCTAGTGCATACTTGCCATACATCAAGCTACCAACTGCACTAGAGGATGGGACATTCCTCATAGCCTCTCCCTCAACTTCATTCGTTAGATATTATGCCAAAGATAATATCTAGCCACGAAAAATAGGTGCTACGAAAGGTTTACATTCAGCTATATTAAATCTTTGGAGCACTCGCTCAATGTATGCTCTTTATGAGAGGCTTAATGAGTGTTAAGATTTGTCACAGTGAATCTGTATACCAAGGACAAAAGATGTTTCACCTAAATCTTTTATGTCAAAATGTTTGGCCAAAAGTTGCTTTACCTTATGCAACATGGTCAAATCATTTGACGTAAGCAAGATATCATCCACATTCAATAATAAGAAGATAACTTTGTTCCCTCTGACTTTATAATACAAGTATCTTTCAACTTTGTTTTCTACAAAGTCGAATGAGGTCAAAACCGCATCAAACTTTAAGTACCATTGTCTAGAAGCTTGTTTCAAATCGTATATTGATTTAGTCAACTTACAAACTTTTTCAGTTGCATCATATCCTAAATGCTTCATATAGACCTCCTCATAAAGTTCACCATTAAGGAAAGTTGTTTTATCGTCCATCTAATGTAGCTCTATGTCATAGTGAGCTACTATTGTCGTGATCACTCTAAATGCATCCTTCGAGAATATAGGAGAGAAGGTAACATTAAAGTCAACTCTCTCTCTGAGTGAATCCCCTAGTAACTAAATGCACCTTAAACCGCTCAATTTGACCCTGTGTGCTCTTCTTGGTCTTAAATAGCCATTTGCAACTAACAGGCTTGCAATGTTGAGGTA
This sequence comes from Erythroxylum rotundifolium, assembly GCA_027563915.1. Taxonomy (NCBI): domain Eukaryota; kingdom Viridiplantae; phylum Streptophyta; class Magnoliopsida; order Malpighiales; family Erythroxylaceae; genus Erythroxylum; species Erythroxylum rotundifolium. The sequence continues at coordinate 5,291,029 of JAOSBO010000001.1, forward strand.
AATCAATAAGCTCTCATACCTTATTATGCCTCATAGATTGCATTTCATCCTTTATTGCTTCCCACCACAAGTCCGCATGGGGTCCAGAAACGGCTTCTACAAAAGTAATTGGATCCATAACATGTCTTATGTCATAATCTTGCTCACCCAAATAGACTACATAATCTGATGAGATAGTAGGTCGTCTTTCTCTGGTGGATCTGCGCAACTGTATAGGTTCTTGTACCTCAGAACCTTTTCCTAAACAGGTATAAGTCCCTGTGTCTGCATAGGCATGGTGCTCAGACCTTCATCCACCAGACCTGACTGTATGAGAAGTGGATATGAAATATCATAGTATCTGTCTTGCCATCTATTGTAGGATATAAGGATGCTCCCTCATTATGAACATCTTATTCCAAAAACTTAGCTATCTACGATTCCATTATTTTGGTCCCTCCTTCTCTACAATAAAATCTGTAGCCCTTAGAGTGCTCAATATAACCTACTAAATAGCAACGAGAATATAATTTGCTTTCATAAGGATTATATAACTTTACCTCAGCAAGGTAGTCCCACACAAGAATGTGTACAAGGCTTAGCTTCCTTCCAACCCAGAGTTCAAAAGGTGTCTTTGGTATTGACTTACTTGAGACTCTATCCAAGATATACAATTTCGTCTTAATGACTTCACCCCAAAGGTATTCGAGTAAGTTAGTCCTGCTCTGCATTGACCTCATCATGTCTTTTAGGATGTGATTGCACCTTTCGGCCACACCATTTTGCTCAAGACTACTTGACATAATGAACTGAGTCACTATTCTAATTGATTCTAAATATCTAGCAAATAGACCATTTTCTTGTCCTACAACCCCATGTCTGTCATAATATTCCCCTCCTTTGTTAGATCTGACTAACTTTATTGATTTTTTCAATTGATTCTCAACCTTAGTCTTAAAGATCTTAAACTTATCAAGAACTTCAGACTTTTCCTTAAGCAAAAATACATAGTTATAGCAAGAATAATCATCTATAAACATTAGAAAATATCTAGCATTGCATAACGTGACAATACAGGGGCTGCTAATGTCTGTATGTATGAGGTCCAATAAACCAGAAGCATGAGTTGACTCCTTCTTCTTTATCTTCGTCAACTTACCCCTACAACAATCGATACATATTTCCATATCACTAAAGTCTATAGTTGAGACAATGTTATCCTTTATCAATCTCTCAACCCTCTCCCTAGAAATGTGGCCAAGACGTTTATGCCACAACATGTACAATTTTTCCTTTATGAAGACTCTTTTTCGAGTAACAGGTTCAACATCATAAGAAGAGGCATACATTTCTTTAGGAGTAAGACACATTTTATGCAATCCTTAAGATAAAAAAGCAGTTCTTATATGTCTTATATTGATAGAAATATTTACAATCGAAGTATCAAATACAAAATGATTACCCTCTTTATCCAAAACTGTTATAGAGATCAAGTTCTGTTTAAAAGATGGTATATAAAACATGTCTCATAGAACTAATACGAACCATGTATTGAGGTTCAAGCCTACATCTCCTACAAACAAAACATCTATCTCTTCATTGTTGCCGACCATCAGCTTCTCCTCTCCTTTAGTCGGCCTTCTCTTGGATATGAACCCCTGCATTGTGGAAGCAACATGATTAGACGCTCCATTATCTAAACACCAAGAACTTGATGTGGTTATAGGTACATTAGATTCATAAATCATATAGGACGAGGAGTTACCTAACAGTTCCTGCTTAACTTTTCACAACTTGTACTTAGGTAATTAGCCTTTCTATGCCCCTTCTTCTTATAGAAGAAGCACCTCATACCCTTTATGTCATATGGGCCCTTAGCAATATTGGACTGTCCAATCTGAATCTGTGGAAAGCGTTTGCATTTCTTACCCTTACCCTTAGGCTGTTAGGGCTTAGCCTTCCCCTTACCTTTGGTAGTTGTAAACAGGGTAGTATGAGGAGAAATCTTATTCTTCTCCTTAGCTGCAGCACATCAGGAAACCAAAGCATTGCTATCCTAGACCTTATCCTAAGAAATGTAGGAGGTAGCCAACATTTCAAACTCTTGAGGGAGAGTAATTTAGTGCCTAATGCACTATGAGCGTGTCAGGAATATGCACATCTAGTGCCTTCAACTTACTCTGAAGTTAAACCATCCTGATAATGTACTCTCTAATACCTCCTTCTCCTGTATACCTTATAGAGAATAACTTTTTAATCAAGGTGCTCTGCTTCGCATGAGAAGACACCTTGCACCTCTAAGAAATGCTATCTACAAACTCCTTTGCTATGACCGTATCCAGTAATCCATTAGACAGATGATTTGAGATCGATCTCTTGATGGTCAAATAGCACATCCTATTTGACCACTCCCAGATTGCCATTGTTGCTTTATCTGCTTCTGAGCTGATATCAATAAGTGGAGAAATCCTCTCAATATGTATCGCAATGTTGACGTCATCCATCTCCAGGGCAAACTCAACATCTTTCTTCTACTTCTTGAAATTGAAACCATTTAAGGTCTCAATCGTGACAACATTGTTGTTTACAGAACAGGTGACTACAAAATAGAAAAGACAATGTAAATATCAGTATAAATGTAGGATAATAGCGATACTTAATACATTAAGTTGTATCTATATCAAGAATCTGATTACACATATTATGAAACATCTTTGGGCTGAATACATAATATATGCAATTAGACCTCACATAAAAATGATCAAAGTACAAACCATCAAGTCTCATGACACTACAACCTTTGATTAAATAGATCATTTAAGCAACGACTTTCCTCTATCTAATGCCATTATGAACATCTCAAAACCTTATATAAGGTCAACACTTTTGGGCGGAATAACCAAACATAAAACTAGAGACATCCCCAACATGTGAGTAGAACAATTCAAAATACTGACTTAAAAGGTCACTTTGGTGGCTATATCCTCATTAGTACCCTAGAAAGTCCACAAACACAAGGGATATATTGTTATTTCCTCCTCACATTTTATATAGGCATAATATATGTAAAAATCAGCCATAAATGCAAAAACTAAATGCACAGTCAAATAATCACATACTAGTAATGAAAACATCGTCTTTAAACTTTATTTAAGACGTTTATTTGAAAAAATTTCAATGAGAATGACTATCATACTTTTCCGAATATCGAACCTACCATACGAGATATAAAACTTTAAGTGTCTCCCTTATGTAGTTTAGAGCACAAAAATGCACTCAAAATCAGCTTTAAAACTTTTTTCAGAATCCAATTACTAACATAATAAATCTAGAAAAATTGAAAAATCACTTAAAAAATTCCCTTGACTCGGAAACTTACCCAAAAGGACACAGGGCAACTTTATGAGAATTCTAAAATTTTTTGATATAATTTCTGGTGCTGACATCAGCATGATGTCAACAACACTATAGCATTGAAATCAACAGGCGTCATACTTGCGCGTGGCAAAGGGAGTGCATGCGTTGCACGCACACATGAAATCACGTGCCATATGCATATGGCGCATGCTACGTTTATGAACCGTTGTCGTTTATGTATCGAGACAGATGCATCTAGCGCATGCTATGTGTTTGAACCCGTGGAAGAACAGATCGCATGAGGTGCGTGCAACATAGTTCGTACCCTGTGGAGCCATGTGGGAGGATGTGGAGTGCCAACCAAACAGCCTTATGGCTGTTACTGTAGCACCATCGGGCGTATGCAGTGCACCCACTTGACGATGCAATCGCCCTTCAATTGGGAGGGCAATTTTCGGTGATCCCAAGACTAGTTTTTCACACTTTTTTAGTCCGTTTTTGACCCATTTTCATAGCTAAACTTATGCATACTTCTTTTACATAATCATATGCACAGAAAAACTAAAAAACAAATCAAAAATCAATGAAACCATAATAGATGAAAACCAAAAAACCTTCGTTTATGGCAATCCGATCACGTAACTACTCTGACACCACAAGTAACATGTAATATAGACCTTATTACATGTCCCAGATCATTCATAAAAAGGTTTAAAATGAAGAAAATGCGAAATACTTTATTTCAGTTCCATATTGACTTCCGAAGATGTTTTTGTGGACAAAACAAGCTCTATTCTCCTTAGAACTTCACAAAAAACGTTCGCCGACAAGGGGTTAACGTCTTTCTACAGTTTTCTCAATACGTCAATGCTCTTAACAGGTCAGATGATTTGTATGCTTACGAATGATATGAGCAACTGTAAAATACCTTAGTTTTTATATATAACTTCTATATCGGGCTTTCTTATCATAAGCTTGATATGGGTCTGGTCCATACTAATTGAATTTATTTTCCTCTTAGACTTTGATCCATTGATTTAGATCATTTATTAGACTACTTTATTACTTTTATCTGGATTAAATTACATAACCTAACCTAACTGATAAATTATTGAAAAATCAAAAAATATAATTAATAGTTATCTAACATAATAAGAAGACAAAATGTCCAACAAGAACGATATTTGGATAGGGACCTGCATGCTTATCGGTTATGATGGTCGAAAAAAGCACGAATCCAGGAGTCAGGACCACTTCCAAACCCAGATTTCCATGAGGCACATCGACAAACTTTTTAGTACTCATGTCATCACACTCGCGGGACAAATACAAATACGACGACTTGCTAATCTCTGGACCACATCTTTAACGAGAAAACCTGTCACAAGGGGTTATATTATAAATATTAAAAAATTTCTTGGAAAACTACGTTTTTGGAAACTACACGTGCATGCTCACTTTGATGTCAGTGTTAAGAATCTTACTAAAATAACACACACGATTCTGTGAACAGATCACATCCATATAGTAAATGGAGCCATAGAATAACTATCTTATATCAATTTTATAATCTGAATATTAATATGAATATAGCCAATTCTTACTCGGATATACTTTTCTTAAAATCGAGAGGTGTTAAAATATGATGAAGCAGGATAAATCTGAAAGTGGATTTGATTATATTGAAGTCTCTAGTTTACAGTTAATATTGTAACGTGGACCAAACCCAGTTGCATAAGAGCTTGGAAGTAAAGGGTTTTCCAGTAGTAAAAGTGTGGTAACGGGAGGGCATTTACTTTCGACATTTGTAAGTAGCATGGAAATAACTTTTAATGTACTCTTCAAAAAGATTATGCTCCACAGTCGGCGAAATGCCAGGAATTGGTGAAGGCCGGCCGGGGACTCATTTTGTGATAACTCGGGGTCAAAAGT
>JAOSBO010000001.1:5321388-5340797 GCA_027563915.1 Erythroxylum rotundifolium
CAAACCCTTTCCACAGATTCAGACTAGACAATCTAGTATTGCCAAGGACCTACATGATATGAAAAGTATGAGGTGTCTCTTCTATAAGAAGGAGTATGGGAAAGCTGATTGTCTGAAGTACAAACTTTAGAAGGTTAAACAAGAACTATCAGGTAACTCTTCGGCCTATATAATTTATGAACCCAATTTAGTTATGGCCACATCAAGTATGCCTCTTCTTATATTGTCGGACCTGTTATTCTAAAGAGAGGCTTCATAAAGGAAACATCGTATATGTTGTAGCATGAACACCTTCACCACATTTTAAAGGAGAGGGTTGAAAGATTGATAAAGGATAATATTCTCATAACTCTGAATTTCAGTGATTTACAAACATGTATTGATTGTTGTAGGGGTAAGTTGACCAAGATAAAGAAAAAATGGTCAACCCATGTTTTTAGTTTATTGGACTTCATACATACAGACGTTAGTGCTCCTTATATCGTCACGTTTTGCAATGGTAGATATTTTTTGACGTTTATAGAGGATTGTCTTTATTGATTTTTCCAACTGGCTTTCAACCTCAGTTTTAAAGATCTTGAACTTATCAAGAATTTCAAACTTTTCCTTAAGTAAAAACACATAATCATAATAGGATTAATCTTCTTTATCTAAAACTAATACATAGATTAGATTCCGTATAAAAAGATATGTAAAAAGTCTCTTAAAACTAGTACAAACCTCTTATCGAGGTTCAAACTTACATTCCTTACATACAAAATGTCCACCTCATCATTATTGCCGACCATCAACTTCTCTTCTTTTGTTGACCTTCTTGTGGATCTAAACCCCTACATTGTGGAAACAACATGATTAGAATTTTTATTATCTAGCCACCAAGAACTTGATGTGTCTATAACTAAGTTGGATTCATAAATCATGTAGGTCGAGGAGTTACTTAATAGTTCCTGCTTAACCTTCCAAGTTTTGTACTTTGCAAAATCAGCTTGCCTATGCTCTTTCTTCTTGCAAAAGAAGCACCTTATACTCTTCGTGTCATGTGGGTCCTTGGCAATACTAAATTTTCCAGTTTGAATCTGTAGAAAGGGTTTGGGTTTCTAACCCGTACTTTTAGACTTTGGGGTTTTACCTTCCCCTTGTCTTTGACAGTTGTATACAGGGCTATATGAAGAGAACTCTTAAGCTTCTCCTAAACTGCAGTAAACTGAAAAATTAGAGCATTGATGTCCCAGGCCTCATTATAAGAGATGTATGTTATTCAAAACCCTATGTAAGGCTAACATCTTTAGGTAGAATAATCGAACATAAGTTCAGAGACGTCTCTCGACATATGAGCAGAATAATCTAAAATATTGACTTAAAATGCTACTTTGGTAACTACATCCTCATCAGTACCCTAATAGGTCTGCAAATATAAGGGATACATCTTTATGTTATTATCGTATTCTATATGAACATACTGTATGTGAAAATTAGCAATAAATGAAAAAAATCAAATGCACAGTTAAATAATCACATATTGGTATTGGAAACATTGTCTTTAAACTTTATTTGAGACTTTTATTTTAAGAATTCTCAATAAGAGTCACTATCGTGCTTTCCTAAATACCAAACCTACCACAGGAGACACAAAACCATAAGTGCCTCCCTTATGTGCAGTTGGGAGCATGAAATTTGTTTAAAATTAGCTTAAAAAAGGTTTAAAACTTTTTTTTCAGAATCTAATTAGCAACGTAAAAAAATAAAAAATGAAAAATCACTTAAAAAATTTCTCGATCCAGAAACTGACCCAAAAGGACTTAGGACAACCTTATGGGAATCTTAAAAATATTCCTTTTTTCTGGTGACGTCAATAGTATTATAGCACTAACGTCAGCTCGATGTCAAACCCAGGAGTGGCAAGGGATGCACATGTGGTATACTTGCGTGCTCCTCAAACACGTTTGTCGCATGTAGTGCACGCGTTTCCGCACATGCCACGTGCCTGTATTGTATGGTGTGTGCATTGTGTCCCTATTCTTGTCATCCATGTGTCAAGATAGGTGGCAGGTGCGTGAGATGCACATGTCGGCTTGTCCATCGCTTATGGGAGAACGGTCCATATGTGATGCATGCAATCGTCACCCAGTGGAGCCACGTGGGAGGACGTGGTTGGCGCGTGCAACACACGCTCCAACTAAACCACCCTCAGGCGATTATTGTAGCACTGTCAGGGGCGTGTGGTGCATGCATTTGATAGTATAATCGCCCTCCTATTCTTATAAGGAGGGCGATTTTTCGCGATCCCAGAGCCTATTTTCGCACTTTCTAGTCCGTTTTCAACTTGTTTTTTATAGCTAACCTCATGTATACCACTTTCACATACTCATATACATAAAAAAATGGAAAACGAATAAAAAACTAATGAAAATCATAATAAATGAAAACAAAAAAAACCTTCATTTTCGACAACCCGATCACATTATTGTTCTGATACTATGTGTAGCATGTAGCATAAATCTTATTACATGTCCCAAATCGTTCATGAAAGGGTTGAAAACGAAAAAAATGTGAAATACCTGATTTTGGTTCCTTCTCGACTTTCGAAGCAGTTTTTGTGGCGAAAACGAGCTCTAATCTTCCAGGAACCTTCACAAGAACTTTTCATCAACATGTGATTAACATCTTTCTACAGTTTTCTCAAAAAGTAAACACTTTTAAGAGATTAGAGAATTCACATGCTTGTCAATGATATGAGTAATTGCAAGAGACCTTAATCTTTATATATAACTTTCATATTGGACTTCCTCATCATATGTTTGATATAAATCCAGTCTACACTAATCGAGACCTAATTTTCTCCCGAACTTTGATCCATTAACTTAGAACATTTATTGAGCCATTTTATCAAATTATGTAACTTAGCCGATAAGTTATTGAAAAACTAAAAAATACATTTAATAGTTGTCCAACTTTATAGGAAATGACTAAATTGTCCAATAAATTAAGTATTTAATACGTTTATTTATAATAGTTATTTCGTATGTATTATTAATAATAATTATTAATAATAAGTGAATATATTAATCAAACATGTTTTTCTAAATAAAAACCAAAATTAGGGTAAAATTAGAAATAAAATCAAATAGCATATTAAGGACACGCTCAAAACGTACGCGTGAGCTATGCATCACTTTTCTTCTTACGTCAGGCCTGTCTCTCGTTGCCAATTAGATTTCTCTAGGTCCGCACAGGTCACAGGTTACAGATTTTGTAGGTAGTTTGTTTTTTAACAAGACTAATTATTATGAACATTATTTGGGGTTATTTAGTGATTATTGTTATTAAATAATTTTTATTTTGTAAAAATAATATAAATAATTATCAATATTTATCAATGATCGATATCATATCACGAAAATCGCTTTTCTTTTTCTAATTACTGAGAAGCCCAAGTTCTGTTGGCCGACCGAAGACAGCTAAAAGCAAATGTTTACAAATTGAGCTCAGTCACACGTCATTCCAACGGCGTTCTTGTCCCGCTGTTAGAATTTGGTTCCTTTTGTGATAGTGTATCTAGTATTGGCGGTGAAGTCTATCAACCTCATTCATTGTGGCAGGATGGTTTAATATACTGTGCTGCAAATGGCATGCTGTATGATCTTGCAACAGCCCGTTAAAATGGATGCGGTAGTATGTTAATTTCCAGAATAACATTCGTATTTAGTGTCCATTCTGACTGGCTTTGATTTGCGAATAAGTGGTTAACTGGTGGTATTGAAACATAGCTTTATTTGGCTGCGGTATAATTAAATGCGTGGTGTTTGAAGTTTTATTTTTTATGCTCTGATGTTGTAAGGATGTGAATTGAAACCTAAACCACGCTTCCGAGGATCCTAACTTGGTCAAATATCTTCAGGAACTAATCAAATAGCACGGATTCACCAATACTGCTATAAGTGTGTACTTTTATAGCTACCATATTTCCTTTTGTTATATGGTTACAGAGGAATACTCTTTTTTCTTATCTTTTCACTGTAAATGCTTAACTTTTTCATTACAACTACTCTAGGTTTGCGTCTGTGCTTTATGTGTATGAGTTAAAAAGGCTAACGTTGATTATATGTTTACCAGATAAGGGTGCCATATCATCGGACGACGTATTAAGTGGTGGTGAAGTTGAGGTACATGAAGGTCAATCAAATGGAGAAGACCAAGATCTCAAAGACAAGCTTTTGCGTAAGTTTGGAAGTCACATTAGTTCCCTGAAGTTGCAATTCTCAAAGAAGAAAAAGAAGGAAAAGCTACCTGAGAAAGCTAGGCAAACCCTACGTGAATGGTGGAATATCCACTATAAATGGCCATACCCAACTGTAAGTATCTCCTTTGGAAAGTTCAGGCACACACTTAATCAAGCTTCGCCACTAGTCTTGAATTGTTAGGAGATTTCTGTTGCTATGTTAGTTTCTCATAAATAAATATAAGGATTGGGCATTGGCTGAGACTAAACATGTTTCCTGGTAAATTAGTTTCTCATAAATAAAGATGGTATATTAGATGAAGCGTCAGAAGTTGAGGCCAAGGATTGGGCATTGGCTGAGACTAAACATGTTTCCTGGTAAAAGATTATGTTATAAAAATCTGTACCATTGCTTCTGTAGGACTAAGTTGATGATATTAACCAGAGTTTCTGAATTTATCATAAAGCATTTTCATAACATGACAGGTAAAGATTTGCTTTTGAGGTGCCTCTTGAAAAGGAACTGAATACGTTTAGTACTTCTATCCATCTCAAACTATGATACCCATAAAAGCGTCGGAAGCATTCTCCGTACCTCTATTTCATTAACATCCATGTTTATACTGTGGAGGTTGAGATTGCATCAGATATGACACCATACTTGAAAAATTGGAAGATTAAGTTCTTTTCCTTTGTTGTATTCTTAACCATCTAGGAAGCTGATAAAGTAGCATTGGCTGAATCAACGGGGCTTGATCAGAAACAAATTAACAACTGGTTTATAAACCAAAGGAAACGTCACTGGAAACCCTCGGAGAACATGCAATTTGCGGTGATGGGTAACCTATCTGGACAGTTCCTTACAAATGACGGAGTATAATGTACATTCTACAATATAACTCAGTCATATTTGCCTTGGAGTTCGTATATTTTCTGGTAGAAACTGTAAAAACATAATATTTATGACATTAAATCAAATTCTACATTCCTAACTTTTGGATCTTAAAAGCATGATTATCATAAGTCATTAAAATATAACATTATTTACCAAATGCGAAATATGTCAGTGTCATAAAGAGAGAAAAAATTTTAGTGGTTAAAATTGATTTCTTTATTAAGAGAGAGAAGACAATTTACGTGTCCATATGATTTTTATTATAACATGTCCGTTAAGTAATTAAAATAAACGGCTGAAAATTATTTTGCTATTAAATAAGAAATATGAACCATATATGATTTTTAATTATATTAATAATATTATTAATTGTTTTAATAGTCTAAACAATGAGCTCGCATAAATAAGTTTCTTAATATTGTCATAATTTATTTTAATACAATAAATCACGTAATGAAAGTTATGACAGTCATACATTTCAACATAACATACTTCCTTTTACATTCTAAAACAATGGTAATTTATCAAGTTGGTTAACATAAATGATATATAAATATATTCAAGGTCCAAATTAATGTCTCATAAGCAATGTTGTTTTTTATTTAATAACAGTTACATGTACTAATCATAATAAAGAAGAAAATTGCTAATAAAAAATTTTATTGAGCTGAAGAATGTCAAAATGTTATCAAAAACAGTTTTCAATATAACTAAAATCTATTCTTTGAACATATTCCTTAAATATCTTCAGTGGTAGATGTTTACTTAAGAGATTTACAATTATAAGATCCGTCTTAATATGTTAAATAAATATTATTTATTTTTGAACTTCCTCCTTTGCAACACAATATTTCAACTCCATATATTTAGCACCTTTAATGTACTTGTCATTTTTGGAGAAGAAAAATATTATAGAATTATCACAATAAAATTTCAAGAACTTAGTAATGGTATCGATAACCCAAATTTATGGAATAAAGTTCCGCAACTATTAAACATAAATTGTAGTCTTAAAACAAGCTACACATCATTTTGTTATAGTGTATGAAGCAATGACATATTGTTTAACATTTTTTTTTTCATGAAATTGCTCCTTCTGCTAGTAGAAATAGTAGGAAATTGGTATTATTCCTACAGAGGCATAATAAGAGTTTAGAATACTTAAATATTAAGGATTATAATTACTTTAAATAATAATATTGGTTAATCCTAATTATAGTAGGAAATTGGTATTTTTTTCTAATTATAAAATGAGACTAATATTACTTAAATTTTCCTTTTTCTAATTTCCTTTACTAGAAATCCTAATCTTGGTTGACCACGAATTGAGGACTATATGTATAATGCCTTTGGCTATTTTTCTTAAACAATCAGACAGTTCAAAGCCTTTAGCCCATTTGGAGGTTGATCCCTTTAAAATAATTAGATCCCTATCTTTTAACGTTTACTTTTTATTCAACTTTGCCTAATTTATTAGATAAATCTAAGGTTCTTATCGACAACTTGAAAAAAATGTCAGTCTCACAGACACTTACATACTCACATAAATAATGAGAGAAGTGTATTCTTATAATAGAACTTTTACTCTTGACTCTCTGGCATAAATGAAAAATTGTATGGCTATTTATAGAGCTAATGGAAAATTCTAGACTAACCAAACTAATGCCACTTAGTGATAGAATAGAAATAGGAAAATACTTTCAATGATATAATAAATCTCTATGACATAAAGATTAATTAGTTTATCTTTTTTTCACCATAAAGCTCTCTAGGTTATTCTAAATGACTTAAAGTTAGATTCATTTGAATCTAAACACATACAATTTTAAAAGAACTATTAAATCACCTAAATTGATTAAGATTTGTCTATTTAACTACTTTTTCAAAAATTTTGTATAAATTCAAAAGTGAAGTTTATTTCTGGTAGACCTAAGCTCTCAAATCCTAATTCATGTCTTATACAGAACTTGAAATTTAAAAACAAGTGAGGAAGTAACCTTTTAAAATGTTTAGTTCATTCATGAAACACATAATTAGAAGTAATATTAAGAGCAACTTAGTTATCATAGCAAAATATGATTGAGATTTTAAGACTAACTTCAATTAAGATTTTATATATCTGTATTATCTTACACAAAAACTATGTCATGGCTTTACATTCACTTTCTACACTAGATCAAAACACAATATTTTGCTTCTTAATTTTCTATGTAATCAATTTTCCTCTAACAAAAATATAATAGTTGGAAGTAGATTTTCAATTAATTTAAAACTTACCCAATTTGTACTTGATAAACAAGCGATGTGAGTATATCCATGATTTTTAAACAGTGTTCTTAATCTAAAAGCTCCCTTGAAGTAATTAGATATATTCTAAAGTAGCTTAATGTTGAACTATTAGAGAAACATGACTTGGCTTATAAGATAGTTCAATTTCCCAACCAGTCTTCTACATTTCTTAAGATCTTTAAATAAGTCTTCATATTTTGTAAGTTATCAATTATAAAGCATTAAAGAACTTCATAGATTATTCCCCAAATTTCTAGTCTTTGTTAAGAATTCAAGAATGTATTTTCTTTAAGATAAGAAAATGCCTTTCTTCTTTCTCATCACTCAACTCCTAAAAATTACTTCAAAACTCCTAAATGTTTCGTGTAAAATTGAATGTGAATAAAGGAATTTAGGTATGAAATTTCCATAATATCAGTTCCAATAATGACAAAGTCATCTATATAGACAAAAAGGAGAATGATTTTATATGCAAAATATTTATAAAAACTCAAATGTTTAGGCTTACTATTATTTATCGCAAACTTTTCCAATATTTAAATAAATTTTCCATTCCGAACATGGGAAATTTATGTTAAACCATATAGAGACTTTCCAAAATGACAAACTTTCTATACTTCTCCTAAGCAATAAACCTAGGTGGTTACTCCATTTAAACTTTCTTTTGAAGGCCACTATATTTTAAGTTTGATCATGACATTTTATCATAAGCCAAACTTTAAGTTGAGCTATTGATCCATTATAATTGACTTTTAATAACTAAATCTTAAGTACCATTAACATCTAAAGCATGTATCTCCTCTATCATAACATCATGCTAACTAGTATGAGATAAGGCTTCATGAGCGTTTTTAGATAAGTCATAAAATTAGAAGAGGAAACAAAGGAGCAAGAAGAAGAAATTAAATGATCATAAGGAACAGATAGGATAAATGCACTCACATTTACCTTTGCAAAGTGCAATTGCTAGATGAGAATCATTAGTTGTTAGGTTTGATGTCGAAGAAGAGACGAGTGTATAACATGTATTAGGATGTCATCTAATATAGAACTGGTGAATAAGTGGTGCTAGTGGTTGTGAAGGATTATCAGGTGTAGAAGCAACACTAGTTGACTGATATGTGAACATATAAACCAATATATCATCATTCTCCTCCTTACTAGAAGAAGTAAAAAAAGTAGGACAAAAAGAGATATGTTCTAGAAAGGTAATATTAGCTGACACAAGATACTTATTAATATTAAGACAATAGTCTTAATATCCCTTTTAGAGATAAGAGTAACTTAAGAAATTTTTTTAAAATATTTAGGAACTAATTTAGTCACTTGGGATGAACATTATAAGCACAACAACATTACCAAATATTTAAGGTATAATAAGGAGCACGGGTTTAGTAGAAAAAAGAAACTATAAGAAAAATCTCACTATGAAGAATAGAATAAAGATATGTGATTAATCAGAAAATAGGCTACTGGAACTACATAAGCTTGAAATTGTTTAAGAATATGCATTTGAAATAAAAGAGCCTAGCTTTTTAAGGAGATATCTATTTTTCTTTTAGCTATATCATTTTGTAACGATGTGTCAATGTAAGAAGTTCAATGAAGAATACTATTATGAATCATGTAAGTTTGAGAAGATGTAGAAAAATATTCTTTAATGTTATAACTTCTCAAATTATGCACAAAAATGTTAAACCGTGTTTCAATTCCAGCATAAAAGGCATTAAAATAAAAAAATAATCCCGAACAATTTTTTACTATATAAACGTCAAATCATTTAAGAAAAATTATTAGTAAAAGTGACAAAATCCTAAAATTTAGTTTTAGACACAATAAGACATGGACCCCAAACATCTAAATGAGCTAACTTAAAAGGAAAACTAGCTTTTTAAATGACTTGAGGGATTAAAGACAATAGATGATATTTTGCTAACTAACATAACTCACAGTCTAAGCAAGATACATTATAAAATGGAAGACATAAAATTTTCAATATAAGTGAACAGCAATGTCTAAATTAATAATGTGCTTTAAAAACAGTTAAGGCACTTGAACAAGTAATAGAATGTGGAGACCTATTGAATGAATTAATTTTTCTAATAATCTTCTTTGTATTGTCTAACACCTTGATGAGAGATAGCTTCTCTTTTAATTTTTTCTTGCTTGGTGTTTGTCCCGATTGCTCCCTCCTAATCTTCTTAAAGTCTTTTAACCTTGCTTATATTTTCTTCTTGCACACACTACTTTCCATCCTATCTAAATCTTCAATCTTCTCTATAGTTTAAAGACTTCTTTCACAGCTTCCCCTTCTTTACTTCTGGTTGACATTGCTTCAATAGAACCTAAGGGTAATATCGATTTTCTCAAAGTCTAGTTATCGTTTTTACATAATTGCCTTTTGCTCTTTTATGCAAAATAGGCACCAAATTTCCATTCTCGTATAATGTCTACCCCCATTGTTTTTGAAAAATCTACAAAAGCTAAATTTACCCCACTGCCCTCTGAGCCAGCTTCCCTTCCACATCAAGACACTATTAATCATATCTACTTTAGGAAATCCTTCCCTTTCTAATATTTCTTCTGTTGGTCCTTCTCGAAATTCAGTGGATCCTCTTAACACCAAAACCTGGAATTCCTTACTTGTCCCTCGTACTAATAATGAAGCATTTATGAAGCTTAATCATTTTCTTTAAGCATCACTAGAAATGAAGTGTTATGCCCTACAGTTTACTTGCTTAAGGTTTAAGATCAAAGTTGGTTTTCCCCACTTGTTGGTTTCTTTCAAACAAGAGAGCATATTTTCCTCTATTCAATACCTGGGCTAAGGTGAAATGGAATAAAGTAAGACTTAAGCACTCACTCCTAGTTGAAGACAATTGCTACATTTTTAAATTCTCGAAAGATGCTAATCTCTATCATATTCTAGAACAAAGTCTATCTCACATTGCAAGTAAGCTATTGTTTCTCCTTAAACGATACATTGGAATTAAGTTGAACAGGGATGAAATTGTGTATATATTTGTATAGATAGATTTCCATAACCTTCCTCTTGAATGCTAGACAAGCAAAAGTTTGAGTTACTTGGCCAGTATGATTGGAAAACCTCTATTCAAGGATTCACAAACCACCAAGCTAGAATGCATTGGTTATATTAAAGTTTGTATTAAAGTTTATATGGATCTTCGAATACCAGATTCCCTAATGATTAAGAGGCTCACTAACAAAGCTGAACTACAGGATCACACTATTTACCTTAATAGATTTTCGAAGCCATTAGTCACCAAAATTTGGAAAGCTATAGGGAAAGTATTTAAATCAGGTTTCAAGAGGAGTTAATAGCTAATAATGTTATTGATATGCAAATAAAGGAACTAAGTTAGGAAGGTGCCAAGGAGATAAGTATGGAAGTAGACTCTGCTAATAATAACAAACCAGATGAACTCATTCCCCCCTTTTTCCAAAGGAGGATAAATCTATTAAGGCCCTAAACTAAGTTTAAAAAGTTTTAGCCCCTAATAATACGGTGAACAACTATATCCCTGTAGAAGCTAAATCTCCCAACCCTATACTACAATGTAAGGAAGATGTTGTAGAGTTCTTAGACATCAACAGAACTTCTTTACCTCATTCAGATGAGGGGACTAAAATAGACCAATCAATCTAATTAAAGGCCAAAAGAAGTAGAAAATCCAATTGGACAAGATCGGAGAGGGATCATCCCTCAACTTCCTTCTATGAATATATTGGTTTGGAATGTGAGAGGCCTCAATATCTCTCTCAAAAACAAAGTTTTAGGGATGTCATATTGGAAAAGAAACCATGTTTACTTGGCTTACTGGAAACTAAAATAAACGATGTGAATATAAGAGAGCAACTTGGTTTTATTTCAAATTATGCCCTCCATTTTAATGGCATAGTGAACATTGGTTTTAACCCTACTATTATCAGTTTTTTTATAACTAAATGGTTCTAATCAAGCCATACATTTAATCTGTACTTATAATGTTTGTGCATCACCCTTCCTTGTCTCATTTATATATACTATAAACTCCATTTATCAAAGAACTGTACTTTGGAATGATCATGAAAGTTTATTGTTATATATTAATTTGCCTTTGGCATTAGTCGGAGATTTTAATTATATTATGAATATAAGTGAAACTAAAGGGATCAAAATTAGTAGATTTACAAATGGTATTAAACTCACTGCATTGATTAGTAAACTAAGACTTACAAACCTTAACTTTACTGGACAATACTATACGTGGTCTAATAAATAAGAAGGTTTTGGCTTCATGAGAAAGAAGCTTGATAGTGTACTTATAAACAACCTCTGGATAAATCAATTCCTTACCAATTAGGCACATTTTTGACCTCCTTTATCCTTAGACTATTCCACAATTGAGATTAGAGATATGTCAGACAACACTTCTCATAAATGTCCATTCAGATTCTATAACCTTAAGATGTAGGAGAATGGATTTCAAGAAGTAATGTTGAAAAACTTATGCACAAATATAACTAGATGTAAAACATATCAACTATTTTATAAACTTAGGAAGATTAGGGAAGATCTAAAATTATTGAAGAATGTCAATTGTCTATGCATTGATATTCCACTAAAAAATTCCAATCTCTAACTCAAGTTTATAAAAGTAAAGACTTACAATTCCCTAAATGGTGTAGTTCTTAAGATCTTAGAAGATTAAGCTATAAAGGATTACTCAACTGCTTCATCTATGCATATATCTTATCTTAAGTAGAAGGCTAGAGTTCAATGGCTCAAGGAAGGTGACAACTATAAAAAGTTATTCTTCAACACACTACTAGCTCAAAGAAATAGAAATAGAATATATTCCTTTTTAGATGGTGATGGCATCTTACATAGAGCACTTAAAAAATTGCCTTTGACTATTACAAATATCTACTGGGATCCTCTTACATCCATACCTCTTTTATGTTGTACATAAAAAACTTTATTCCTATAGGCATCAAAGAAGAAGCTTGAGTTGTACTTACCACTTTAGTCATAGCATATGAAATCATAAGAGTGGTCTTCAATTTTGAACCAAATAAGGCACCTTGTCCTAATGGCTTAAATGCCTACATTTTTTTATAAGACTTAGGAATCTTGGAGAACTTATTATTAAATGCGTAATGGAATTTTTCAAAAGCCATAATATGCTAAAGAACTAAATAAAACGTATCTATGTTTGATACCTACATGGACAATGCAAATTCAATGCAAGAATTTAAACCTATCGCCTACTACAATTTTGTGTACTAGATTATTTCTAAAATGCTTATTTTGACAAGATTCAAATATGTTTTTCCTTCCATAATCAATCGACACTAAGGTTCCTTCTTTGATGACAAAAAAAGGGAGACAATACGCTCTTTGAATAATAAATGTTTAAAGATTACCACTCAAACACATCTATTAAGAGTTGCTCTTTAAAGGTTGATCTTTATAAAGCATTTGATACAATTGAATGGAAGTTAATACTAGACAACCTCCAACATCTTTACGTTATAGATAAAAGCTTACATCTCTAATACCTTTTACAATGTTATAATTAATGGTGACCCAACTTATCTTATTTAGGAAGCTACGGGAATCTGACACCCTTTCCCTATACTTATTCACCATTACAATTGAGGCATTTTCCAGGATCACTGAGGTAGACATCATGAATTTAGGCAACTTTAAATATCATTATAAGTGCAAAGATATAGGGATATTTTGCTTGGGATATGTTAATGATCTACCATACTTTTATGGTCAAGATCATTAGTATCTTAAGATCATCATCAACTTATTAAATTCCACCTTATCTAGTTGAAGGATATTTTTTCAAAAAGCAAGCCAATGGTTTTCATTGGAGTCATTTGGCTTACCAATCTTTATAAAGCAAAAACAATTGTCTAATTGTAGCTAACTATTTAAACCACCAAAAAGAGAGTCTCTACCTAGCAAAAGAAATTTCTATCTTTGCCAAGTTGTATTCAGCTCACTAGGAATGTGCTAGCTAACCTCCATACATATTGTGGTTCATATATGATGCTATCTAAAGGTGATATTAAGGAATTTGAGAGAATTATGAAGAAGTTCTTATAGACAAGAGACATTAATAAGCCATATCGAGTAAAATTGAACTCGACTAAAGTATGTTCACTAAAACAGAAAGAGGATTGTGGCTAGTCTCATTAAAAAACAAGAACATAATGCTCCTAGCTAAATGGATATGGAGGTTGATATCATATAAGGAAACTGCCTGGGTCAAATGGGTTCATGTACATTACCTCAATAACAATAACTTCTAGAATATCAAGGAAAAAGGCAAACTCTCTTAGCCTTTTACTGCAAGGATAAGCATGAGAGAAAATATATATCTTTACATTAAAATGCAGGATGAAAACAAACTTCAAGCTTAGTTTCGGTATGACAATTAATGTCCAATAAGTCCACTTTATCAAAGGTATAAGCTATCCTCCCTTAGGAATATACTTCCACTTAATCTAGAGTCTCAAGCATAATTAACAACAACACTTGACATTACCAACATAGAGGTATGTCACTGCTTGTAGCTAATCTGCCTAGCTATAAACCTAACTTCTTCAAGCTTAACCTTCCTACCTGGACATCGCATAATTTTGTGAGTTTTTAATAATGCTTCATTCCTGAACACCGTAAGACAACACTCTATTAGAATTTACTGAGACAAAATTGTTTGGCTTAACTCAGTGGTGCCAAGTTTTCAATAATGTGTTGGCTTGTAATACTGGGGAGGCTACCTACCACAAACAGATTAAATCTAACCATCAGCTTAATAGGTTTCCTTTGTAATATATAACCAAAATCAAATCCACACTTTTTTGTTAAGTTTCCTTATACCAGTTCCATTATATGATGAGGAAGAATGGTGACTTATTATTGCAAAGGTTACGTGGGCACAAAATCTACATTATTTAAAACTATTTTTGCTTGTTGTGTCTACATCATTTGGAGAGAGGAACCATCATATTCACAATCAAGCTGAAACTCCCAATTATCTCTTAACTCACAAGCTCATCATTTGGATTAGGGAAATAATTATGGAAAATCTATTTGTTATGCATCTTTAAATAGTCTATCAAATGCTCTTGTTATGTTGCCTATACTAGTTTTTACTTATAGATAGTCTAATGTAAGGCTCTTATAAGAGAAATCCTTTTTTGGAATTTATACATATATTTAATTTTAAAAAATAATAATCTTCTTTGTTATAAAAATTTTAAAAACAATAATTAGGAGTTAAGGGAATCTAGAAAGGGACCCCTTTTTCCCACATTTATTCACCGTTGCGATGGAGGTACTTTACAGGATCACTAAGGAAAACATCATAAATTCAAGCAACTTCAAATATTATTATAAGTGCAAAGATATAGGGATCTTATGCTTTAGATATGTTGATGATCTACTACTTTTGTAGCTAAGATCCTTAGTCTCTTAAGATCATCATCAACTTATTAAATTAATTCTCCACCTTATCTGCTTTGAAGGATAATTTTTCATAAAGCAAACTAATGGTTTCTATTGGAGTTACCTAGCTTACCAATCTTCATAAAAAAAAAAGATTGTTTAATTGCAGCCAGTTATTTAAACTCACTAAAAAGACAGTCTCTGCTTGGAAAAAAGAAATTTCTATCTTTGGCAATCTATATTCATCTCACTAGGAATGTACTAGCTAACCCCCATACATATTGGGGGTTCCCATATGATGCTACCTAAATGTGTTATTAAGGAACTAGAGAGAATTATGAAGAAGTTCTTATGGACAAGAGACATTAATAAGCCTTATGGAGTAAAACTAAATTGGAATAAAGTATGTTCACCAAAATAGAAGGAGGACTGTGGCTAATCTCATTAAAAAACAAGAAAATAATGATCGTAACTAAATGGATATGGAGCCTAATATCAGATAAGGAAACTGCCTGGGTCAGATGGGTTCATACACATTACCTCAATAACGACAATGTCTAGAATATTAAGGAAAAAGGTGAACTCTCTTAGGCTCTCACTAAAATGATAAGGATAAGAAAAAAAATCTTTACATTAAAATGTAGAATGGAAATGGACTTTAAACTTAGTTTTGGTATAATAATCGATGTCTAATAAGTCCACTTTATCAAAGCCATGGGTTATCCTCCTTTAGGAACAGACTTCATCTCAATTCTAGAGTCTCAAGTATAATTAACAACAATACCTGACATTACCAACATAGAGTTCTGTCACTTCTCGTAGCTAATATACTTAGCTATAAGCCAAAATCCTCTATGTCTGACCTCCCTACTTGGATATTACACAATTATGGAATTTTAATAATGCTTCATTCCTGAACACCACAAAAGAACACTTTATTATAATTAACTGGGACAAACTTGTTTGGCATAACTTAGTGGTGCCAAGGTTTCAGCATTGTGTTAGCTTGCAACATTGGGGAGGCTACCTACCATGTTAAATTAAATATGATGATTAGCTTAATAAATGTCCTTTGTAATATACATCCACAATCAAATCCACACCTATTTTTTAAGTGTCCTTATACCAGTTCCATTTGGCATAGCATACAATAAAGGCTTGGAAAAATCTATGACAAGGAAAAATGACAATTTATTTTTGCATGAACTAGCAGTATTTTCATGAGTACAGAATCTACATTGTTTACAACTATTTTTGTTTATTGTGTCTACATCGTCTGGATAAATGAACCATCATATTCACAATGAAGCTAAAACTCCCAAATATCTCTTAATTCATAAGGTCATCATAAGGATTAGGGAAATAATTATGGCAAATCAATCTGTTATGCATCTTACTGACCATGAGAAAAATATATGGGATATTTGAGGATAATTACTTATTCTTATACATGTATAACTATTATAAGTATATAGTTTATCAAATGCTCTTATTATGTTATCTACGTTAGTGTTTACTTTTAGATATTTTGATGTAAGGTCCCTATAAGACAAATCCTTTTTCTGGAATTTATACATATATTTACTTTCCAAAAATAATAATCTTCTTTGTTATGAGATATAAAAAAAAACAACAATTAGGAAAAAAGATATAACAATTTAAGACACAAATAAGTTTGCTAACAGACATAAAAAGAAAAACAAAACCTATTAGACTTTCGATAGAGGATATAAAAAGTAATGGAGTAGAATTAACATCGTCAAAACTAAAAGTAGAATAAGTAGACCAATCAGTTAAATTAATATGGTAAGTAGATGTATATTTTTGAAAGTAGAGAAGATATTAGAATTACCTGTCATATAATTTGAGACACAAGAATCAATGATTCATTGAAAGAAAGAGGAAATAAGGTGTGTGTTTTTATTCTTGGTATTAAGTGAATTTCATCTATAAAAATTGTAATTGCCTCCTCAAAGGATGACCTAAGTATAGCGGTAGTAATAACAACATAAGCTGAGCGGACCTTTTGAGATTTGTTTCCCTATTTTCAATACTTGTATTTGGTATAGCTCAACTCATAATGATATAGACAAACAACTCCCCTTACATCCTAACTCTAGTTTTTTTGACTTCTTGTACCTCCTCCATTTTTAATCCTATAATATGACCACCCAATTTTAAATCTATTAATGCAATTCACAAGAATACTAGGAGCTTAAACGGTTAGAGTAATAAAGGCACTAGTATCTCTGTCAAGTATTTGAGCAAGGAACTCATGTAAGAAGGAAATCCCAATGTTAAAGAGAATAGGAGATTTAGCAATTTTAAACTAAGAATTAAGACTAACCAAAAAATTTATTATACTCTTAGTAAACTTTAACATCGAACTAGAAATTATCAAGACATTCATCTCTTTATAAGTCTTTTTAAAATTTATAAAATAAACCTAAAAGGACATAAAATTTACCTCCAATCGTTAACATGTAAGAGAAGTAGCGAAGTCTTCTAGTGGCACATGAAACTCATATGTTGGGTTTCTAGTGATTGGAGGATAGGGAAAATCTAGTCAACTTTTGGCGCCAAGTATTATCTAAAGAATTCTATAAGTTCTACTTATTAAAAGGGGGCAAAGGGCAAACTACATAAGGCTCCTCACTTTATTAGGCTCAGGGGAGAATCATCAATTGTATGCATCCTTTTATTTGTATTTTATGAAGAGGCTTTTTCTGTGACTATAACTCGTGACCTTCCAGTCACAAAAGAGTAACTTTACTAATTTTTCTAAGGCTCACTCTCATTTTACTTAATAAAGACAAAACAAAAACAAGAGAAAAAATTAAATAGGTAGCATTGTTTATTATGATTTGATTTTGACACCATGATATTAAGAAAGTAAAAGTAATTTTGTAAATGCTTTATTCATAAGTATTGTGTGTGTGTGTGTGTATGTGTATAATCAAGCTTACAGTTAGTTAAAGTTATATTAATTAGGAAGGTATTACTAATTAGGATTCTACAGTTAAGCATATGATCAAGGCTATAATATATGTATATATATATTCTGCAACAAAACCTAAGACCGTACTTAACTCCATGTTAGGGATATATGTGTGTGTGTATATATATATATATATATATATATATACATATATAGACACAGACACATATTTTGTAACAAAACCTAAGCCCGTACTTAAATCCAAGTTGTTAAAGTACATGTTGTGGAACTTCCTTAACAAACAGTAGAAAAGAAGATTATTCAAATTTAATTGAAGTATATGGATATAGAACTGTTGGACATTTACATTTAGGCAAAAATAATATTAATTGAAAGATGAGAGGGATTAAATAATATTATCCACAAATTGGTACAACAATATTACTTAAGCTACCCTCACTACAATAAGGAAGACATTTAGCTACGAATTTTTCGCCATGCTTTAAAAATCGTAGTTAAAAGTAAGCCTTTGGCAACTTTTTTAAAACTCTTTTGCAATGATTTTCATAATTGTAAAAAATCATCACTAAAAGGTTCATATTTTGCAACGTTTTTGAAAAGCATTACAAAATGTAAATCCTTCAGTGACGTTTTTTAACGATTTTAAAAAATTGTAGCAAAAGGGTCCTAATTTAGTGTGAAAAGATGACCTTGATTAACCATTTGGCAATGATTTTTTACAAGTCGTCCGCTAATATGATTTTTGGCGATAATTTGAAGAATTGTCGCAAAATATTCCAAATAATTTTAAGAGGGAATGTAAACGAGAATGATGCTTAAAATAAAATGCCATAAAGCTTAAAACACTCATCTCTCGTCCTCCGCTCAATGTCACTCACGACTTTATGAATTTTAAGGCATTACTTTACTATATATTGGTTTATATTGACTTATGAAAAGTTGATTATTATGGATATAAGGCCGATGCTTAATGGGTGCTTTGGTTATTTACGATTTTGTAAGAATTTAAGAATATGTAGCTAACCTTAGATCAATTATGAATCTAGGAACTTGAATTCTACTATGGAGTATTAGTTTGCCTAAGTTAATTCAAACTCAAGGCTTGACAATACACATCAAAGAACACTGTCCTTTGTATTAATTGATTTGGTGTGCATTTACATGGTTGTAATGGACAATAAGTATTAAGAAGTTGATAATTGACTTTAATGTTTGAGTACTTCTCTCAAAGATACAAGAATATCACTCCAATAGTAATGTTACATTCATTAATCATCACCTCACATAAGTTTATTGTTATATATTAAGAGATCGACTAAAGTAAATTCCAATTACTTAAGCTTAATGAAACCAAACCAAACCAAACCAAACAAAAAATACCCAAATTCTCGCCTAAGTAGGGTATGGGGAGAGTAAGATGTACGCAATCATGCCCATATCTCCGATAGAGATACAAAGATTGTTTCATTATAGACCTCCAGCTAAGGTAATAGCAAAAACAAATAACAACAAACAAACAGACACAAACAAACAAACACAGACAACAAAAATAGGCACAAACACAAACACAAACACAAACACA
>JAOSBO010000001.1:5359445-5373749 GCA_027563915.1 Erythroxylum rotundifolium
TGTATAATATGACAAAGAATTTAAATGTACAAGTTGCACCAAGCATTGACTTTGGACAGCAGGCAGAGTAAGTTGAAGGAATTGGATTCCTGTATATACTAACAGATTCCTTGAACGTTCTTCTTCTCGAGTGTGAGGACAAACGTGTCCTCATTGTGTTCTTGTTCATCCATTGACATTCTGAGACAGCTTCATTTCTGGTTCTAAGCAGCTCGACTTTCCAAATACGCATTTACGCTTTTACGGTGAATTAGTAATGGTTAGTAAATAGACTCATTGTAAAGGTCACCAGAGTCAACTTACCCATGCCATGAAACTTAATGGCGATTGGGAACATAAGCATATGAACTTGTAAAACTGGCTGTCAGGGTAATCAGGTCATTTAAGGAAGCTCTTGATGTCTGTTCCAAGTTAGTAAATGCTGGAGCGGGAATATTCATAAAGATTCATGAATCAAGTGAGCCTGATACCGAGGAATCGGTATTTCTATTTTCAATTATACCATCAATCGTGTTTATTTTCTCTTGATTAATAATTATTAACTTGATTTATCGCCCCTAGGTAGTGGTCCCACGAAATCAATCATTTAATCTTATTGCTTGCACAAGTCAAACAACAAAATTATCTAATGGACCACAAATTGGCACAAAAGCAAGAACGTGTTTTTTAATGAACTTAGTCAGTTTCTACTTTGCTTTTGGCAACATTGTCAACTTGTATGATGTAGCTCTATATTTTTGTTAATTATCATTTTATATTCTGCTTCAAACAAAGATGAAGAAAGTGCTCTTTTTGTTTTCTTTTACTTGGTCAAGAATGAGATGATAGGGTATTGTTTCCTTACCCAATTCACTTGCAACACGTTTCTTTGTGACTTAAACAGTTTAGGCAAGATATATGTAAATAGGTCTTTAATAATTTAACGTTTATAACTTAATCTCTAATATTAAGATTATTTAGATAAAATTTAATAATTAATCCCTGAGGCTCTATCTTAATAAGATAAAATCTTGTTAAGAATTAATTTAAAAATATTCAAATGTACGGAATTTATTTGGATAAATACATATTTTTACAAAACTTCTATGAATGCATCCGAGGGTTCAAGTCCAATTCATAGTCCCATGCCATCTCAAATTTGTAAAATTTATAAAAAGTCATGTCTTTTTCTTGGCATAAAAATTGATTTGACTAGCCGCATGATTCTTGCTGTAGTTTTGCAGCGCATGTCAAAATCAGGCACTTGGCAATCTGAACTAGTCCTGGTTTATGGAGTCGGTCATTTCTGAAATTCCACGTAAACGTGTATGACTATGAATAGAGTTCTCACACCAACCGCCGACAGCATCTTAGTTATTAGAGACTTAGCCCAATAGTAGGAAATTAGGAGAATTTCTATCCGTCAACTTCTTTTAGATTCAGGTACAAAGTTGCAAAGTTGCGACTACGTACCGGATCTAATATTGGATTAGATTTTAGTATAGTATTATATTATTATTTGTCAATATCAAGTACTATTTTGAATAAATTTTAAATTTATAAAATAGTTTCTAAATTTTTTTAGAAATTATAAAATAGTCTATTGTTATATTGTACTATTGTTTACATCAACCTTATTTCTAAAAATCATAATAATAATTAATAACTACAATTAATATAAAATAATAATATTTCAGATATTTAACATATAAATAACAACTACAATTAATATACAGAGGCAATTATCATCATACAAATATAAAATTAAGAACAATACAAAGTATTTAAAATATTATAATTTCATCATATGATAAATAATAATTACATCAAAATATCCAATAAAAAGAATAACAATTATACTTAACTCTCAAACTATTATAATTTATAACAGATGTTCATGATGAGAAACCATCTAACTAGAAGTGAAACCTATAACAAAAACATTTACAATTATATTACATATATAGAATTTAAAATATACATCAAATATAAATAAAATTTTAAAAAGAGAGAACAAAAACTGAACTTCATTCATTCATCTACGGGAGGATATCTGTTATAACTACACTGACTCCAGTTATCATTTGATACAAAATTCAGATCATTGAGTGGAGTCTCATCATCATCATCATTCAAATTCAATGCATTAAATGAAATGTCAACGCTTTCACAACCAAGATTATCTTCTAAGTCATTCGCATTTATCAAATATAGCTCCTCAGAAACCCAATCTATTAAAAGATCGATATTATCAATAGAAAATAGATCTGTTGAGCTACTTGTGCTGTTAATACTCATAATAAACAATAAAATTTAATTATTAGAAAATTATATTAAAATTAATAATGATAATAACATACCTAAGTTTTAAATTGTAACGAACAAATACCAAGTCATTTAATCTCTTGTGCTCCATTGTATTCCTTTTCTTGGAGTGGATGAATTCAATAGTGATCTAATTCTATTCATGACCTGTTATACTCACACATTGACTTAAAATCTGAATTGTAAACCTTTGTAATTATAGAAACCCACTTCCGAATTCATCTTACCAAGAAATTATAAGTTGTAAGATAAAAAAAGTAGCGTTACAAACAAATAAATTGATAATTAATTTTTAACAAATAAGAAAAAGGAAACAACTAATACCTTTTACTCTTTGTCGAATAACAATCGACAATCCAAAATCCCCACTACACTGCTTATAAAGCTCCATTGTGAGCTCAAGAGATCGTACATCATTTCATTGCCAACAATTGTTGTAATAGTGAATGGCATTCCTAAACTAACCTCAACTTTCTTTGTAAATCAAAGTCTGAAATATACACGAGGATTAAAAAATGCCCCAACTGCAAACAACGGATAAGAAAGTTATCTTTCCCATCTCTCATTGATGATTGCCAGATATGGTGTGTATAAAAAAGGCATATGTTTCATATTGGCCTTGATTGCTTCCTTGACCCTTGCCTTGGCATCATAAAAATATCCCATTGTTGCCTTGGGTTAACTATCAGCTAATCGAAGCACTTTCCCCAAGACTTACAAACACGGATAACAAATTAGCATTGAGTCCAAAATTCTCTATCTTCTAATATAATTTTGGAAAACTTTAGCATTAGACCTAGCATGCTGAGGTGCAACCCACTTATCACTTATAATCATTTGTCTTAACTCTTTCTTCATTTTAAGAAAAGACTGAAGTGATAAGAAATTTGTTGCAAATCTCGTCACAGCAAGATGATATAAATTCCTACCATTGATAAATTTCTTTCTCATTAAATTCAACACCCATGCACGATTATAAACGAACTTAGTCACCTTTTTAGCTTTCTGCATAGTCCCATAAATAATAGGAAAATACCTAGGATCCTCTATATTCTCTAACATTAGGTAATGTAATGTGCAACATAAGGAGTCCAAAAGAAAAAAAATACTTATTATGTAACTTTCTTCCTACTACTTTATAAGCGGCATCATTATCATAATGAATTGAATAATATTTTATGGCCCTATTTTATTTACAACTTCATCAAATATCTCAAAAAAAGTATCAATATTTCTAATCATGCAAGATGTATCAATAACTTAAAAATATTGAGCTATTTACATAATAAACCAAAAAATTAATAATAGGCTCTTGTCTGTTATTTGTCCAACCATCACATATGATTGAACACCCAAAGGTAACCCAATTCACTCTTCTTTTGCCAAATAACTTCTAATTTCAGAAATTGAACAACTTAAGTCATCAATCAAAGGATCTTTGTATCCCAGACTGTAAAAGGCTAGTGCATCCACCATAAGTTGATAGTAATAAGACTAAGAAGCATTAAATGATGAACATGTATCATACCACCATCTAGCTACTGCCATATTGACATTGTGAGCCGCGTCTCTTGATTGCATTGCATTACAAATTAAAGGTTGGGCTCCAAGAATTATTCATAGTACAAAAACACTAGTCATCTGCCTTCTTCTTTTCCTCACATCATGTCTAGGTGTAACATTCACTTATTCCTAGGCCTTAGATGGAACACTACCACTATCACCTTTAACATTTTAACAATCACCACGAAAACTAGCAAACAAACTTCAGCTACCAATTTCAAAATTCAACCTTTCCCTTTTATCTTTCTTATGTTGATATTCTTCAAGCAAATGTTTTCATTTTTCACTTCACATCACGACTTATTTTTTTATAGGATTCTGCATCTCTTGTAACCCTATTTAAATGCTTCTTCAATCCAGTGATTCCTCCTCCTTTCAAATGCTTGTTACAACACAAGCAAATTGTATGATTCTTTATGCCTGGGACTAATGCAGCATGAACCCAAGCTAGATCATTATATCTTCTTGAGACACTTTGATCAGGAGTACTTTAACTTCCTTCCATTTATCTGTAACAATAAATGAAGATATTAGTTTTATAAGAAACTCATCCTTATGTTTGCAACTCTTTATATTAAGCCTAAGAAGTAAAGATTCATGAAACTAGAGTAAAATTTAGAAATAAAGAGACTTTCCTATTGGAGCATGGTAAATTCATGCTAAATTTAAAATCGACATATAATGTTATGCTTTGTAGTCTTGAAGGTTCAAAGATTTAAGATGATGGCTCAACGAATCCAAAAATTCAAGTCATGATTTAAACATCCTTAACTTCATTTAGCATGTTCATCTTTATTCTCTTTTTTAGGAATATGATTATTTCCATTGACATATCTTCATAAATCCTTGCCTTTAATAAATATCTTAAAATGGAATGAACAAGATGAGTAATTTTTTTCGTTAAGATGAAATAAGAAACTTTCACACTTATCTGAAGATATAATGCCAAGGTATTATAAATGAGATAAAATGGAATAATAAGAAAATAAGATTTTGAATATGTAAAGACTATGAGAGTAATTTTGGGATAAATAAAGGTGAATATGCAAGAGACTTGATAAGATGTATTAATTTTGTGATAAAGACAACTTAGAGATATAAATTTTACCTTTTTTGCAAATTTATTGTACAATAATTACAATTACAAAACCTCCTCTTCGGCTTTTCCATAAGAACACAACCAAATTATTATTATACTCAATTAATTATTTACCCAATATCCAAATACCATTACAATAATTCTAAGAATATGTCAATTAATTATTTACTTTAAAGTCTTTACATTCTTAGTTTTAAAGTTTTAATTTAAGTTCAAACTTTCTAACTTTTAATTCATACATGTTGTGCATTTCAGTGATTAAAAAATTTAAGATAAATCTCACAGGAACCAAACTCATTTCGTTCAACTCCAATCCATTATCCAACCAACACAAATCACAATTTCATTCCAACTTCCAACTTCAACCCATTGATAATCACAAATGCAATTAAGCAGAAAATATCAATTAAAAAGTGAATACATACCCAAACAAATTCACAATCAGTTTTCAGGTTGGGTTGGGTTTCGATCTGGTATTATTCCAAATCTGGCAGCTGCAGATGCATGGAGGACAAGAGGAGAGCAGTCGATGATAGAGGCATGGAGGATGTTCAATGGTGGGATGATGGTCCTTGTAAAGGAGGGCTGAAGCCTAATGGAGGAGGCTCGGTAGTGGCGGCTTCACGTGGTGGAGGAAGATGAGAGTCGTGTGGTGAGGTGTTTTAAGGTTATCTTGTCACCGGAGAGGGAGAAGCACCGCCAAAGATGGAGAGGAGAACAAGAGAGAGAGTCGTGAGATAGTGAGAGAGAATGGAGGTAAGTTTGAGAGAAACAGAAAAAAAAAAATCAAAGTAGTAGAAGCGTCAAGGATGGGGGGTTTTCGGTAAAATTTTTTTGCTTTTCGTTAAATAGTCCCTCACTTTTCTAAAACTTACGGTACTAGCCGGTATATGGCTGATATTTTGAATACCAGTCAATACCGACCGGTACCAAATGAAAACACCTGATATAGACCGGTACCAATAACTTGGATACCGTTTCATTTTTTAGCTGATATGGTACCAGTATCGGTCGGTACGAACGATATTCTAAACGCTGTTTTGGTATCTGTTAAAAGAAAGGAAAATTTGGTAAGTGGTAACTGCAGCCATTTATTACTTAATTTGAATTTTTTTAAAAGACAATGAGATTATGTTAAAAGGTAGTTTAGAGATTGTTATTTAAGATTATTTTGTAGTTAGATAATAAAAAATAAGAGGTCGACTTACAATAACCTAGCTAAGCTTAGGACCAAGAATAAAGATGCAAAGACAGAAGTAGTGATATATGCTTGTAAACAATAATTTATTTTAGTTAGACCTCCACATCATGGATCTTAAAGCCTCGTTTCTATGAAAAACTTCAAAAGTCAACACATGTCATTAATTTTTAACATAACCCAAAATCCAACGAAGGTTTTAAATGCTTTTGACTGAGATTATCTTTATTTCTAAAAAATGTTCATAGTTACTATACTTAGCCTATTCATTACAAGAAAGAGGAGGTTCAAAAAAGTTTGTTGTTATATGGTTGTTTCATAAGTGAAAATTTTCACATGTTTTACATGTTTGATCTTGAAAAAATGATCCCACATTTACCATTTCTTGGATGTTTTCAACCATGTTGAGAGATTTGCCACTACTGGTCAATTAAGTCTCATTTTTGTGCTTGATTGGCTCTTCAATCTAAACATGTGATAGAAGGCTATTTGATGTGAGTACAACTATAGGATCAAGAACAAAGATGCAAAGATAAGTGGCGCTTATAGGCTACAAACTGTTTTAATCAAACCTATAAATCACGGATCTAAAAACCTAGTTTTTATAGAGAACTTCAAAAGTCGAAAAATTTAACCTCTTTAAGTAGAGCCTAGAACTTGGCAGATGTTTTGAATGCTTTTGGCTAAGATTAATTCAGTTTTGAAAAAAAAAAGTTCGTGCTTACTATGCTGAGCTCATTCATTATAAGAAAGAGGATCTTACTAAAATTTTTTTGTGATAGTTATTTCATAGTTGAACTTTTTCACAAGTTTTACCTGTCTGATCCTTTAAAAAATGATCCATATTCCCTACTTCTTAGGTGCTTTTGACCATCCTAAGATATTTAGCAAGAAAGTCTCATTTTTTATATTTGAGTGGCCCTTTAATCTAACCAAGAGATAGATGGCTATTTGATGTAAGAACGATTAGTAAAAATAGGGGATTTATTGCGTATGAGCTTAGGTTAATTATAAGATGATAGTTAGAGAAAGTTTAAAGGTAAAACACTCATCTTTGGCTTCAACACGAGCTCACAAATAGGTCTATCTAAGCCCATACTCCTTACGAGAATAATATAGTGTCCAGTTTAACCAGAGCTTAAACTATGTATATCTTTTAAAAATTATAAATAAATCCTTAACTACCCACAGGCATGTTGAAATTCCCTCCATTTAAGAAATCCCATATCGAAAGTGGAAGGCAGGCATAAGTAGATTTCTTCCTATAAATAGACACTTAAAGGGAAAACTTAAGCATCCCAAGCAAAGTATTCAAAGCAAAATAAGCTTAGTAAAATGGAGAGTGACATATCTTCGCTTATGTTTTCAATCAAAGGCTATTCATGATCTGATTTAGTTGATATTTTTTAGCAATATTCTAAGAATTAAGTCTTGAGGTTATTGTGGATCACAATTTTGTGCCTAATAATTTGATATTATTATTCCTCTATTAGTGAGATATTTTTCATTCCTTTTGTATTTCCAAGAGTTTAATTTCTTGAGTATTTTGGTGTATTACCTCTAGTTT
Organism: Erythroxylum rotundifolium; assembly: GCA_027563915.1. Classification (NCBI taxonomy): domain Eukaryota; kingdom Viridiplantae; phylum Streptophyta; class Magnoliopsida; order Malpighiales; family Erythroxylaceae; genus Erythroxylum; species Erythroxylum rotundifolium. Next base: position 5,367,177 of record JAOSBO010000001.1, read on the forward strand.
CATCTAGAGAAAATTTGTTATACCCATTATTTTAAATAGTGGAGATATTTTGGACTATGGTCTTGTGGTTTTTACTTTCTATATTGGGAAGGTTTTTCATGTAAAAATTCGATGTGCCTTTCTTTGATTTTATTTTGGAGTTTTTGGGGTTTTCTCCACTTGGTGATTTCCTCACAAGTTTAAAAAAGGTAGGAGAGATTTTATTTTGCTACTTTGGTATATCTATCTGCCATCAAACTGGTATCAAAGCATAGTTTGGGTGTGCAGGTCTATTTATCGTATGCTCTGTGGTTGCCACTAAATAGTAGATCCTTGATAGAAGAAAATAAGTAATTAGATCACTATTTGAAGATATTGGGCACTATTCACGTGTATTGTTACTATTTACGTGTACGGTCACTATTCATATGTACTATTACTAAGCCAATCATCCTTTGTAAATGATGAAAGTTAACACAAGAGGAATGATAAGTCTGAATAGAGGCAACTTCCAAATATGGAAGGAGAAAATGGAAGATCTCCTTTATGTTAAGGGATAACATGAACCAGTATTCAATATCACAAAATTTGAAGGCAAACAAGATACTGAGTTAAGTCTATTACATAGACAAGTCTACGGATTCATTAGAAATTGGGTGGATGATAATGTCTTGATGAGAAGGAAATAGACAAGTTATGGGCTAAACTTAAGAGCCTTTATGCTCAAAAGTCCAGTAACAACAAAATGTTCCTGATTAAACCACTCATAGACCTGAGATATCGAGATGGGACATCCATGACTGAACATTTGAATACTTATTAAGGGATCATTAAACAGATGGCCACCATGAGGCTCACTTACGGTGATGACCTACTCAGATTATGACTTTTGGGATTTTTACCAAGCTCCTAGGTGACGTTCAGAAGAACGCTTTTTAACTCAGTCCATGAAGGTGTAGTCCTAATGGAAAAGACTAAAAGTAGCCTTTTGAAGGAGGAGTCTAGAAAAAAGATTCAGGGCTCAACTTTTAAGCCTGATTTCTTAATCATGGAGACAAGGGGGAGAAGCAAAAGCAAAGGTCCAGACCAAAGAGGCAGATCTAGTAGCTAGCCCAAAGTATCAGGGACCAGAAAAGAATGAGGTCAGCAGTCAAGATCGGATTACCATTATCGAGGATCTACTTGTGATATGTGATGAGGAGATTAGTATTATGCGAGAAGAAAAGAGTTGGGTAATTGATAGTGATGCCCTAACTCACATGACTGCTCAATAGGCACTATTTACATTTTATACATCTGGAGATTATAGGGGTGTGAAGATGAGAAATAATGGCCTCGCACAAACATTTGACATTGGAGACATTTTTTTGGCGACCAATGACTGCACAAGATTAGTTCTAAAATGTCAAACATCTTCCAGATATCATATTCAGTATAATATCTATGGGAAAGTTTGACGATGAAAGGTTTTGCTGCACATTCCATAACAATGTATGGAAACTTACTAAAAGTCCTACGATTGTAGCCAAGGGTAAGAAGCACGAGACGTTGTACATGATGCAAGTTAACACTCCCAGTAGAAGTATCAATGCTATGGAAGATGTAGATGCAACTGAGTTGCGGCATAAAAGACTTAGCCACATGGATGAGAAGAGCTTAGTAGTGTCAGCTAAGAGGGGACATCTATTTGGTGTCAAAAGTATGTTTCTTAGAAAGACTGCTTATTGCCTAGTAGGAAAGCATAATCAAGTTACTTTCAAGAGTTCACCTCCCCCCAGAAAACCAAATGTACTTGATTTGGTTCATCATGACGTATACGACTTGATGAAGATAGAGTCACTTGGTAGTGCTTTCTACTTCATGACTTTTATTGATGACCACTTAAGGAAGATATGGGCTTACACCTTGAAGTCGAAGGATTAGGTATCAGAGGTCCCAAAAAATTTCAATTTTCAACTAAAAGAGAGATAGGGAAGAAGCTGAAAAGCATTCAGACTAATAACGAGGGATAGTATTCTGGTCCATTTGATCAATATTGCAAAGAGAAAGATGCCACAATTGAATGGTTTGGCATAAAGGATGAATAAAACTCTAGTGGAGAGAGTCAGATGTTTATCATCACAAGAAAAGTTGCCGAAACAATTTTGTGGTGAGGCATTGAATACAATAGTGCATGTGGTGAATCTCTCACCCTCTGTTCCATTACAGTCTGATATGCTAGATAGAGTCTGCTCAAGGAAAGATATCAGATATGATCATATTCGTGTCTTTAGGTGAAAGGCGTTCATGCATATTAATTCCTAAAGACGAGAGATCTAAGTTTCATGTTAAGATAAAACAATATACTTGATTTGGATCTAATTAGCAAGGTACCGGCACAGGAAAATGTTGAGGAGAATACTTAAAAAGATGTAGCTGATGAGGATGTTCCTTTCCTAGTAAAGGCAGATGATGGTGATGATGACCAAGAACAAGAAGTAGAGGATTCGGCTCTACTCAAAAGGTCTGATAGAGATACAGACCTTCTACCCAATACTCTCCAAATGAGTATCTGTTAGTCACTCATGGAGGAGAAACTGAGATTTATAAAGAAGTTATGGAAAATAAACACACGCAATAGTGGATTGAAGCAATGAAAATAGAGATGAAGTCACTATCTAAGAATCACACTTTTGACCTAGTAAAGCGCCCCAAAGGAAAAAGAGTTTTGAAGAATAAATGGGTGTTTAGGTTAAAACATGAAGAATACTCATTACAACCATGATAAAATGCCAAGCGTATGGTTAAAGGATTCAGTCAGACAAGGGGTATTGATTTCGATGATATATTTTGAACAGTGGTGAAGATGTTATCCATTCAAGTTATCTTTAGTTCAGCAGCTAGTCTTGATTTAGAAGTCGAGCAGATGGATGTGAAAACTGCCTTCCTTCATGGAGATTATGAGGAAGAGATCTATATGGAGCAACCAAAGGTTTCGAAGTCAAGGGGAAAGAAGATTATGTATGTAGGCTGAAGAAGAGTTTTTATGGCTTAAAGCAAGCACCGAGATAATGGTGCAAGAAGTTTGAGTCAGCTATAGGGGAGCAAGCCCACAAGAAAATGACCTTTGACCATTATGTTTTCACATAAAAATTTTGTGAGGGTGACTTCACTATTTTACTTCTCTAAATTGATGATATGCTAATTATTGGCAAAAGTATTACCAAAATTGACAAACTGAAGAGGCAGTTGGACAAGTCATTTTTTATGAAAGATTTGGGGCTAGAAAAGCATATCTTTAATATAAGGATTACTCGAGACAAAAGTATAAGAAGGTTATATTTATCTCAGGAGAAGTACACTCCGAAAATGCTTCAAAGATTCAATATGGAAAATGCTAAAGTGGTTAGTTCCCTCTTACAACCCACTTTAAGTTAATCAGTAAACATAGTCCTTCTATAGAAGTAGAGATGAGAGATATGCAGAATATTCCTTACTCCTTAGCAATAGGAAGTCTGATGTATGCCATGGTATGCAAAAGGCTAGACATAGCTCATGATGGTCAGTAGATTTCTCTCAAATCCAGGAAGAGAGTATTGGAATAATATGAAGTGGATCATAAGATATCTCTAAGATACTTTTGACATGAGTCTCATTTTCAAAAATGAAAAGTCTATATTAGACTAAACAAATTCAGATCTAAGCGGAGATGTTGATACTAAAAAGTCTACTTTAAGATACTTGATCACTTTTGCAATGGGAGCAGTATCATGGTAGTCAAAATTGCAGAAATGTACTATGTTACATACTAGCGAGGCAAAGTGTATTGCGACAATGGAAGAATGTAAAGAGTTACTATGTATGAAGAGATACATCCAAGAACTTGGCTTCAAACAAGATAGATAAGTGATGTATTGTGACAATCAGAGTGTGATTCATATTGGTAAGAATCCAGTTCGCCATTCAAAATCAAAACATATTGAGATAAGATATCATTGGATCATAGATGTTTTGAATTCCAATCTGTTAGCACTTGAAAAGGTACACAAGAATGAAAATGGTGCTGATATGTTGACAAAGGCATTACCAAGAGATAACCTTGAAGTCTGTAGGTTGATCACAGGGAGAGAAAGTCCTTCCAACTAATATGGAAAAGTAGGGATCCTCCCCTCTACGATGATGATCCTAAATTTAATGAAGGGGAGACTTATTGGAAGTCCCTTTATTTAAGAAATCCCATATTAAAAGTGAAAGGAAGGCTTAAGTAGATTTCTTCCTATAAATACACACCAAGAGGAAAGGCTTAAGCATCCTAAGCAACGTATTCAGAGAAATACAAGCTTAGTAAAATAGAGAGTGATATATCTTCTATTAAGCTTTTAATGGAAAGTTATTTGTGTTCCAATTTAGTTGATATTTTATCAGCAATATTCCAAGACTTAGGTCTTAAGGTCATTATGGATCACAATTTTGTGCCTGATAATTTGAAACTAGTATTTCTTTATTGGTGACATATTTTCACTCTTTTTTTATTTCCAAGAGTTTAATTTCTTGAGTATTTAGGTGTATTACCTTTAGTTTCATCTAGAGAGATTTTTTGAACGTATTATTTTAAATAATGGAGATATTTAGACTATGGTTCCATGGTTTTTGCATTCCATTTTGGGAATGTTTTCCATGTAAAAATTTGATGTGCCTTTCTTTGATTTTATTCTAGAGTTTCTATGGTTTTCTCCACTTGGTGATTTCCTCACAAGTTTACAAAAGGAGGGTAAGATTTTATTCTATTACTTTGGTATGTCTACCTCCCATCAGGTGTGTCTTAAGTCACGCTAACTCCTTAAAGATATAGAAGGATCCATGGTCACCAGACACGAATGTGGATATAAATCATGTCCCAATGGAATTAAAGTTTATGTAATCAAACACGACTTGGCCCACACTCATAGCCCAGATTATGCCCAATTGAAACCTTAATTTTATTTAAGTCTAGAAGCCTATTTTTTATGTTTAGTATATAAGCATATTTCTTTTTAATTTGAGATGGTTTTGAGTTATTTGTAATTGAGATCCATTAGACCTTCTTTCCCTTGTTTTTCATTAAACTTCAAACTTATCACATAATTACTTCTTTGTGGCATTCAAATACTTTATGAATTTAGTTCTTGATTTTTTATAATCACTACTTCAATTATAATCATTTATATGTATATTTAGCTTTCTTTGGTTTGATTTAAATTTGTTCGTAGGTTCTCTAGGGTATATTCTTAGGTAAGTTTGCATTAATCGGTATCAAAGCTTAGCTTTAAATAACGTGTGGTTATCCTTTTCATCTTTAGTTTCATGTTATTGACCATTTGTCTTTGTTTTTCATATCATTCAAATTCTATTATAATATTTTTTCAAAGAACAGGAATTCATGTTCTTTATGATTCATCTTCATTCTATTACATCACATTCTTGTTTCTAAAATGTCAAAAAAATAAATTCCGTCATCTTCTTATTTTAAAGAAAATTTCATCTCTTTTTTCTTGTGTTAGTATTTTGTCCTATTAAATTCTTTGTTTCATACCTTTCCTATCAAGATTGTTCTAAACCCTATGATTTCATTATTATCTTATTAAAGAATAAAAAGAAACAAAAAGAAAATAAAAGAAAAATAAAATACAAAGGAGAAAAAGAAAAGAAAAGAAAAGAAACTAGTGTAAGAATAATTATCTCAAGAAATCACTGCCAAATACAACTTGAAATTCTTGTTGATCTTTCTTTGTTTTTGTTTAGTTTATGTATTCCTTGCTTGACTCAGGGGGTTATTTCTCTTCTTGACTAATAGTTCTTAGGTTTTTAGGCTTTACAAGGTCAAATTCTTGTTTGAGTTTGTTAAGTTCTTTACTAAACTTGTGAAGGATTGAAACATGAGTGGGTTAAGAGTAAATACATAATAGAGTGTGATGAAATTTTCTTTACTAAATTTTCTTACAAGTACTTTTAAATATATCTGCTGAAGGCATTTCAACAAGGAAGGAGGAGAGATATTTTTGCAAGATAAGCTCTAATAGTTTGTGAGGACGGACATACTGCTTGATAAGGTGAACAACATATTTGTGAAGTAATCCCATCAACGTACAAAATTGTAAAATAAACAACAACATCGAGTTCCTAATAACAGGGGGCCTATTAGATGCTATCCAATACCTCCAATGAAAGTTGTTGAAGAGGATTGATCTAAGCACAAATGAAATTTATTTAGCTTGTGAGGTTAAAGGGGAAAGATATAGGCTTATGAAAGGAGTTCAATATGAATGGGTGTCTACTTGGGAGCCTAGAGTTCAAGATAGTGTTGACAAAAATTAGGTAGTTCAGTGATAAACGTATCCTTTTTTAAAGGTATATATGATCTAAGTGAAAAGGAATCTGTACCAACACTTGATTCTAGTAATGGAGAAGTTAGGTATACAACTAAAGGTGGAGAGCCTATTGTTGGGAGACTATGAAGTCTTCAGATTGGAGAGAACGAGCTGGAGCAGTAAAAGGAGACCATCATCTATAGTAGATGCCACGTTCACAAGAAGGTATGTAATGATTTTTGATTAGGGAAGTTATACTGACTTAACT
>JAOSBO010000001.1:5388702-5400302 GCA_027563915.1 Erythroxylum rotundifolium
TATATTAATTCATGATTTCTTATAATTTAATTTCATGTCTAAAATTGTTTTATGACATTTTAATTATTATTTGCTTATATAAAAAGGTCCCACCATAAATTTTCCTTGCCTAAACTTTAACTAAATTAAATGTTATATTTTATTTTATTGATATATTACCAAATCTATCTATTATTATTTTCAATAAATCCCAATGATGACACGTAGTCGTTATAAAATCCGTATCGAGACTCGGGCCAACAATCAATGCATGTCAGCCAAAATTAACACAACAAATAGTGATTAATGAAACGACATCATTTAATTACATAATTAAAATGACGTCGTTGTTTAAAAATGACCTAAATCAGATTACACAGCCCTGAAAACCTTACACTTTGATTTCAGTTTTTTCTTTCATTTTCAGTTTGTTATCTTGACGTGCTCACCCTTTAATTTTCATATTGCGCAGCCCTGACGTCCTTACACTCAAGACACTAGGAGAGCGAACTAAAACAAAGAGCTTACTAGTGCAATACGCTGTAATGTGAGAGTAGTTAGGGGAGTCAGAAAAATAAACAGAAACAAAGGGTTGAGGGCATTGAGAGAATAATAGATAGCGTCGAGCTAAAATTGAAGAAAATTGAAATTTTGAGCATTTTATTGCCACTTTTTGAAGTTTGAGCTAGAATTGAAAAAAATTGAAAACTTAGGCATTTTATTGCGACTTTTTAAAGTTCAGGCTATATTTGAAAAATTAACGAAAATTTCAGTTTTTTTGGTAATTAACCCTATAAAATATTTAAGAATTATTTGAAAGTTGATTATTTAATTTTACACTGATGACATGACCAAGATTAATTATTATTCTTCATTAGCTATGTTTAGTAAAATCCAAAGATAACAAACATATCTAATGATAGTATATGTAATTATCAATAATGTAAAAACAATATTAAGCATTCATTTTTGCTATTTTATGTACTATTGTTTCACCCAAAGGAGAGCCACAATATATACATTGTTAATATGATTGTTACTTTATTCTACTTATGTATTTAAATTATCACTCAAAGTTTCAAACATCTAATTATACTGTTATTAACTCACAAGCTTCGTTTATTATGAAGTTTAACGGGCTTAATTTTATTGAATGGTGTGAATAAGATTAGTTCAACCTAGGAATCCTAGGTCTTGACTTGCCACTCAAAACCAATAAGCTTGTTGCTTTTACGAATACTAGTAGTGCTAAAGAAAATCTTCCATGAACTTTGGGAAAGATCAAATAGATTAAGTTTAATGTTTATGCAAATGACTGTGGGTAGCAACATTAAGCCTACAATTCCCAAAATTGAAGTACTAAGCAATACCTTAAGTTTGATGAAGATATTTCTCAGACTGACTCTACTGATAAGTCACTTTTTGGGACTTTAATAAGTATGCTAACCATTATAAAGTTTGATGGTTCTTATACTATGCATGAACATATCATTGAGATGATACATACAACAATAATATTAAGATCCATAGGAATGGAAGTGAGTGAAAGTTTCCTTTTGTGGTTTATTATTAACTTATTGCCTCTTAAATATAGTCCATTTCAAGTACGTTACAATACTATAAAAGACAAATCAAATATGAATGAATTGTAAAGTATACTTATCCAAAAGGAAACAAGGCTTGAGAAAAAAGGAGTTCACTTAATTAATTTTGTAGGACATTAAGGAGCTAGAAAGAAGTTCAAAAAGGATAAAACAAAAGGAAAGAACGTAGTGCATAAGGTTATTGTATCATCAACTTCAATTAGTAAGAAGGAACCTAAGAATGATGGATGTCATTTCTATAAGATAACTAGAAAAAGATTGCCTAAAACATTAAGGCATAGTTCAAAAAGAAAGGTAAGTCTAGTGGTTTAGTAAGTTTTGAATCAAAGTTAGTGGAATCTCCTTATAATACTTGGTGAATTGATTATGGATGTACCACTCATTTTATTAACATGATGCTGGGATTCCTTATGACCCAAACTGCAAATCTAAATGAAAAATATATCTCAATGGAAAACTATGTCAAAGCTATTATTGAGGCTATTGGAATCTAATGTTTGATTTTAGACGCTGGACATTTAGACCTTTTCCAAACATTTTATGTTCCAATTATTTCTCAAAACCTAATTTCTTTGTCAAAACTTGATATTTTTTAATACTTTTTAAAATTTGGAAATGAATGTTTTAGTTTGTTTAAACATAATTGTCTATATATAAACATTTGAATCACATATCCAAAGAAATAATAGTACTTAGTGAAGAATAAAGTACTTCTAGTTTTAGATTTTTACTAATCTTGGCATTTGAGTTGATTAAATTAAAGGATAATATATAAAAGACATAATTAAGGAATAAGCTATAAGAAGCACAAAACTCCTTGAAATTATACCCACTAATATATATAGGCCTTTCTATGTCCTATTATTTAGTAGATAAATTTTTTCGTCATTTCTATTAATGATTTTCACATTATGGCTACACTTATTTACTACATGAAAAATCTCAATTAGTAAATGCCTCATAGGTGTTTCTTAATGAGGTAGAAATACAATTAAATAGAAAGGTGAAAATTATCAGATCTAATAGCGTATTGAATATTATGAGAAATATAATGACAATGGACAATTTCCTAGTCAATTTGTCAAATTTCTTGTAACGCATGACATATGTGTTCAATACATAATGCTAGGTATACCGCAACAAAATTGTGTAATGTAATCATACTTTAATGGACATAGTTAGGAATATGATGAATCTTTGTTCTTTACCTTCATTAATGTGGATGCATACTTTAAAAACTGCCACGTATTTATTAAGTAGGCTCCTAGTAAAGCAGTTCCCAAGGCACATTTTAAACTGTGGAGCACATAAATGTTTTGGGTTACCCAACATGAGTAAAAATTTGTAATCCACATGAAAGAAAATTGACTTCAAGAACAATTAGTGATTTTTTCACTGATTTTATCATCATAACCATAGCATAACGACTGTTGAATTTTAAAATATTAGATTAATTAAAAATGGTGTAACTAGTAGGAGTTTAGAATCACATAAAGTGAAAATTCAAGAAGCTAGAATACAAATTCCCTTGTCAATAACTTATTCTCAAGTATTTGTCCTTAAAGTTGTTGAAAATTTTGACAACTTACAAAAACAAAAATACTTGAACAAACTTAAAATAATGAAGTCACAATTAAGACATATGAACTAGCATTAAAAAGAACTCAAAGAAAAAGGAGATTAGCTATTTCTAATGATTATATGGTTTATTTACAAAAGGCAAAAGGTGACTTAGGAATTGATAAAAATCTAGTTATATTTTCACAAGCCATTGAAAATGAAAATTCTATTAAGTGGTTAGAAGCCATGGAATAAGGGTTGAAATTTATGGATGATAATGAAACCTAAGATCTTATTAAATTAGAATGTTGTAAGATAGTCATATATAAATAGACTTTTAAGACCACACATGACTCTAATGAAAATATCAAATGAGACAAAGCTAAATTTGATGCTAAGAGTTATACTCAAAATAATGGTATTGATTATAGTACGACCTTTTCTCTTGTTTCAAAAAAGGATTCATTTGGAATTATTATAGCAATGGTAGCTCATTATGATTTAACTCCATAAAATGGGTGTTAAAAACATCTTTCTAAATGGGAATTTAGAGAAAGAAACCTGTAAGGGTCAACATGAGGGCTTTCTAGTTGAAGGAAAGAAACATATGGTGTGTAAACTCAAAAATTCAATATATAAACTTAAGCAAGCCTTTCAACAATAGTATCTGAAGTTTAATAATAGCATTACTTCTTTTGAATATAAAGAAAATATCATTGATCGATGTCTATAACTAAAGATTAGTAGAAGTAAATTTATGTTTCTAGTCGTAGATATTTATGGTATCTTACTTACTACTAATGATATTGGTTTATTGAAGGATACCAATAAGTTTCTCTCCAAAAATTTTGAAATGAAAAATATGGTCGAGGCATCTTATATGATAGGAATTGAACTATTTTGTGACATATCACAATAAATATTAGGTCTGTCTCAAAAAGAATATATTAATAAAATTGTAGAGAGATAGAAACAGAAAAGTGCTATGTAAATGTTGTTCTAATATAGAAGGGAGATAAATTTATTCTTAAACAATGCTTGAAAATGAATTTGAACTCATAGGAACGGAAAAGATTCCTTTTTGATATATTGTTAGGAGTTTAATGCATGCTCAAACTTGCACTAGACCAGATATTACTTTTGTTGTTTAAAAGTTAGGCAAATATCAAAGTAATCCTAGAATGGAGCTATAAATTAAGAAATTATTTAAGACATTTACAAGGAACAAAAGATCATATGCTCACTTATGGGATATCTGATCGTCTTGAGGTAATTAGCTACTTAAACTCAGACTATGCCAATATGTTGACACAAAAAATTTAGCAACAGAATGTTGTATGTCTGTCGGTAAATTTAGCGACGGCCCTACAACTTACTGTCAGTAAATTCACTAATAGAATATTGTGATTCTGTTGGTAAATTAGTGATGAAATATTCTAAATTTGTTAGTAAATTTACCAACAAAAATACAAAATTTTGTCGCTAATTTTACCAACAGATGAACAACTTTTCATCCTTAAATTTACTTACCTACGATTGTTTCTCTGACAACTCTTTCTGTCGATAATTTTCATCGTCAAATTTGTTTCTTGACAAAAAATCCTTATTTTTGTTGGTAATTTCCTTCTCTAAAACCTATTTTTCTTGTAATGTTTAAGCCCAACTTGAGATAGAGACAGTAAGAAATTGAAGTGATTAAAATTAGATAATAGAGTTAAGTACATTGGAGACCTGGAAAGGTATTATAAGGAGCTAGGTATTTAACACTAGTTAACACCACCAAAGATGCATCAATTAAATGTTTTAGTTGAGAGGATGAACAGGACAATCATGGAATGGATCAGATGCTTGTTATCACATGAAAAACTTGCTAAGGTGTTCTGGGTAGAAGCTCTTGGTACTGTTATTCATGTTTTGAACAGGTCACCTAGTGTTCCTCTAAATTTTGATGTATCAAAGAGATTGTGGTCAAGAAAGGATGTTCCTTATGATCATTTATAAGTATTGGATACCAAGCATTTATGCACATTCCAAAAAATGAAATATCAAAGTTAGACTCTAAAATAAGACAATGTGCGTTTACTAGTTATGGTCAAGATGAGTTTGGTTACAAGTTTTATTAACCTATTAAGAAGAGGCTTGTTAGAAGCCGAGATGTTGTGTTTGTGAAAGATCAAATAATTAAAGATATCACAAAAGTTGAGAAGACAATTTTAGAGTCTAATGATCTAAGCGACACTGAGATAGTATATTCACTTATAGTGCTAGAACAAAATGGAAATGAACAACAACAAGTTGCGCAGTAGGATTTGTGGATGCTATTATATATATAAAAAAAAAGAATAGGAGCCCCTAATTCCAGCACTAAAAACTCCTACTACTTTATAATTGCAAAGAGGGTCTAGAAATAGAAGACCTTGCACTTGATATTCTTCTATGTGTATAAATTAAACTTTTCGGATAACTATGAACCAGAAATTTTTCAAGGAGCCATGGAAGATGAGCATTGAAAGGAGTTTATTAAAGTCATACAGGATGAGACAAAGTCCTTGCACGAGAATCATACCTTTAAATTGAAAAAATTACCAAAGGTAAGAGAGCTTTGAAGAATCAGTGGGTGTCCAAAGTAAAGAAGAAAGAGTATAATTCACAATCACGATAGAAAGCTAGACTAGTTATGAATGGATCCAACCAAGGAAAAGGTAATCATTTTGATGAAATTTTCTCTCTTATTGTTAAGATGTCCTATATTTGCATTGCACTAGCTTCGGTAGCCAACATAGATATAGAGGTTGAGCAGATGATTGTGAAGACTAGAATTTTTTATGGTGATTTAGAAGAGGACAGTTAGAAGGTTTCATAGAAAAGTGTAAAGAAAACTATATAAGCTGAAGAAAAGCTTGTATGGATTGAAGTAAGCACTAAGATAATAGTATGAGAAGTTTAAGTCAGTTATGGGAAAACAAGGGTATAAAATGACTTCTACTAACCATTGTGTATTCTTCCATAAATTCTTTGGTGGTGATTTTGTCATCATTTTGTTATATGTGGATCATATGTTGATCGGTGGCAATAATGCTTCCATAATAAATGAGTTGAAGGAGTAGTTAAGCAAGTATTTTGCAATGAAAGACTTAGGACCAACAAAACAGATCCTTAGAATGAGGATTATACGAGATAGGAAAGTTAAACAGTTATGGCTATTTCAAGAGAAGCATATTGAGAAAACACTTCAAAGGTTTATCAAGGACTAGGCTAAAGCAGTTAGCTCTCCTTTTTATAATCACTTCAGACTAAGTAGTGAAGAAAGTCCCTCTATTGAGGAAGAGAAGGCAATTACGTAGCGACTTTCGTTTGCTTCAGTAGTCAATAATTCAAAGTATGTTATGTTGTGTACAAGACCAAACATTGCATATACTATTAGCATTGTTAGTAGGTTTCTTTCAAACCTTGCAAGGAATAATGGAATGATGTCAAATGGATATCTGTAGGGTACTTCTAAAATTCATTTGTGATTTGGTGCAACTTAGCCCATGTTATTTGGATACACTAATGCTGACATAACTGGTAATTCAGGATATTTGGAATTATTTATAGTGGAAGCAGTTTTGTGACAATCAAGGTTGCAAAAGTGTGTGGCACTTTCTAATATAAAAGCTTAATTCACTGCAGCAACTACAACATATAAGGAAATGTGGATGAAGCAATTTGTACAAGGCCTTTAGTTCAAGCAAGATCAATATGTTTTATTCTGTTTTATGATAGTTAGAGTGCTATTCACTAGAAAATAATGCTGCTTTCCATTCAAGGTCAAAAGATATTAATTTCAGATATCATTGCATAAGAGATGTGTTTGCACAAAAATTACTACAATTAGAGAAGATCCACATAAATGAAAATAGGTCTAAGATGATGATGAAGTCATTACCATAGGAAAAGCTCGAAACTTGTTAGTTAATTGCGAGGATGATAGTACTTCCCACATTGGTGAGAGAGGGAGTTTTTTAAGTCGATCTTGCTAACAGGAACACTTGATTTTAACTTTTCTTTTTTTTAAAAAAAGAAAAGTGTATCAAGCAAGATTTGTGCTTAATCTCCAAGTACATAAAGGCTATAAATTGGCCATATTTTGGTCATTTATACACATGTAGAAAAAAAAAGAAAAAGTGAGAAAGAGAAAATGAGAGCAAAGCCATATATTTGAGTATTATATCAAATATTTGATGATCACAAAATAGTAGGAATTTGTGAGTATTAGCTGAGAAAAATTTTGAGATTTTTTTTAGGTAACTCGGCTTAGGTATTTAGGTCTCTTTTTCTCCATGAGTGCTAAGAATTGTGCTATTGAAAGTTGCCTAGTTGTTTTGCCTCTAATTAAATTTAGAGAGGAATCTATATTGTATTCGCTATTTTTAATAGTAGAAAAATACTAACTTGTGCTCATGATTTTTACTCTTCACCTTGAGGGATTTTTTGCATAAAAATTTAGTATCTTTGTTTCCAATTTGACTTATTATTTTTCTCTATAATTGACACAAAATGAGAGAATTAAAATTTTGTATTATTTAATCGTCCAACAAATTCCTCCCATATAACCCACCATAATAATTTTGTCACTCTTACAGATTCAGCTCATGGAAATCTCCCAAGTGAGGCATTGGGACCTATGAATTCATAAATTTATAGAAATATGATGACTAAATGCACGTGCTTAAAACAACCACCATGAATTCTTAAATTTATAGAAATGCAATGCCTAAATACAGGTGACATGTAACATTCTACAATGTAATTTTGTCCGATATTTGTGCTTCTCCTGAAAATGGAAAGTTGACATACTACTTGGTCATAATGAAAAGCAAAAGTAAGTTGTAGCTAGTTGTGCATAAGTTTCTAAAACAAATACAATTTATTCTGTGTAATGGCAATGAAAAACAAAATTAATTTCAAGCTAGTTGTTTATAAATTTGTCAAACAAAGACATTGAATTGGTGCTACTTTATTGTAGATTTAACAGCTTGACTGACATTTAAGAGACTACAAAATGAGGCCATTTCGGGTACATCTTGGGGGACCATGCCAATCCTATATTGTTCATTAAGGCTAGTCTAGTGTGTTGGTCAACAGTTGCAAAAATTTATTCCTGCTCTTTTTTGCTTCCAGCTTTTAGATTCAAACTTAGACAAATATTATATTAAAATTATTTGGTATAATTTTAAATTACAAAGAAACTAGTTCTCCTGAATTTCTCAATTGAAAAGTGATTCTTTTACATTTGATCCATCTCAAAACTATAGATTAGATGAAGTACATGTAGTTGACCTAACTAAATTATGATTATTCTCCTAATAAAAATGAAATAAAATTTGTAAGTTTTGTTTGGCGAGTATTTTATGCGCTTACGTGGTTTCTTCCAAACTAAGCAAATGTCAGCAATGGTGGTACTGCTGAGCCATGATTGCTTTGAGTCTACATAAGATCATCTTGGCTCGCAATGAGAATGACAACGAGAGCGATACCATATGGCCCAGTATTCTTAGATGTTCACCAGTTTAATTGTGCTGACACACAGGTAGGTGAGCGTATGCTTGGCTTGAACTCGAGAACTAAAAATAGGAAAGGAAGTAAATTTTTAAGTTATAGGTAATTGCAGTACACTTCATTATCAGTCATTGCAAGAAAGATTTATGTTTTGCATGTTAACAAGCATTAAGTTACTTATGATTTAATATTTTTATGAAAATTTTTATGTGGAATTATATAATACTCTCTTATATTTAGTTGATTGCTATGTAAATGAGGGCTTTTTGAAAAGTAATCATGGATTTAAACATAACTTTCTCCCTAGTTATTTTATTGAAATGATTCTAAAGGCATTTAAAAACTAATTTAAATGGTCAACTTTGTAGAGAACACAAAACACAATCGACATTGGACATGAAGCGAAACTGGCATTAGATTTGTACTACACATGACTGATACCAGTTTAAAAGTGTAGCAGACATTGGTTCTTATAACAAATATCCCAAAGATATGCAGAATTACAAGTTTAATCACCTTAAAGCTCTTTTATATAATTCTAGCCTATAAATACTTTAATTATGGATCTTTGTAGTGAAGTTTGGAGGCTAGTGACAACATCCTTTGTTAGGGTTTTTGCATCAAAAAGTAAGAGTTGGAGCAAGATATGGATGAGCTTATGATAACTCTTCTAATGCTTTCTTTCCTTTATGTTAATATTGTTTTAATTTAGTTTTATTTTCATTAAGTTTACTAGTTAAATCCCTAGTTGGGGTTAAGGAACTAGTTTGTGATGGGTCTTTTGGTTATTAATGCATGATTTAATTATTATTTGGTTGAACCTATTCTCTTTGTTCTTAATTTTGGATTTATGCTTAATTACCATAGATCTAATCATAATGATTGTATGAAGAACTATTAGGTGAAGTATGATATGTGTACTAGGAGAATAAGCACTTTATTGCTTGAGAATGATAGTGTCCTAGATGTTAGTAATAAACAAATAGATTAAATATATTTAATAAATTTGGTTAGGTTGAATTGCACATTGAGAGGTGATAGTTCTTAATTAGATATACTTGTATGCTTTGTTAGAGGCGTAAATACTTTAGGTTGATTGTTATTTAAACCTATATAATCAAGTGTATTTGACAAATAGAATTCCACATTAGTGAATCTCAAAGCCTTAATGCTTATCTTGTTGATTTTTCTTTGACATTATCTTATTTTTATTAGTTTAGTTATTTAATTAATATTCTTAAATCTTTTTTATTTTAGTGTTATTATTTGACTAGGATTAAAGGACATAGTAATATCATTCCTATGGGATTGATACTCCATATTACTCTAGTATTAATAACTTGGTCCAATTGACTATATTTCGCTTGCAAATATAATGCAACCTTACCAAAGAACCATTTAGTTTCTATTTCATGTTACATATTTAGGATTGGCATTATAATGATGAATTGGATCTGGTATTGCAAATTGCTAACATTTCAAGCCAAGTGAAGATGTTGATCGATCATGAGAAAAGGTTACAATAAGGCATGTCATCATTAGGTACTTTCCTATGCATGAATGAATGTAGAGCAGAACCTTTTACTACTATGAAGATGTTGATTATATGGCTGCCTATAGAGGAATAGCATAAACAATCCTTACTTTGAAGTGTATCATATTGGATGGAGTAACCAATTAATTATCTTTTAGGAGGAACAAGGAGCTAGAGTAGGCAAACAAATGGAATTATTTGGAATCCAACAATGATCATAATTTGAACAACAACTATCATTATAGGCAATGAAATGGAAGAGATGATCCTTCAGTTTATGTCTTCCCTAAATGAAAAATTAGATAGATTGGAAAATTTTGATTCTCATTGAGACCTACTTGAATAGATGTTGTAATCTAATTGTACATCAAGCATAATTTAGAGATTCAAATTAACCAAACAATTAAGGTAGTGAGTGAATAGGGTAAAAAAAAATGTCATAGTAATATAGAGGTGAACCAAAGAGAGTATTAGTCATACCATTTAAGAGTGGAAAAATATTTAGTGTTAAAGGTACTAAAGAGGAGGACATACAAAGCCTTATCTTTAATCGATGCTAATCACGATCTTGGTCGAAAATAATATTTAAGTATAAAAAGTGTCGTTGGTCTTCCTCTACAAAATGCATCCATTATTATCTAAAGCAGTAGACACCTCAACCTATGTTGACACTGATTCCATACTTGTATAGGTTTGAAAAGGATGAAAAGGAAGATGGATTTGTTCTTTTAGATAAAGAACAAAAAATGCTCAAGTATCTCTTTCCTAATAAGAAGAAGTTCACGGAGTTATAGGTAGATAATTTAAGTAAAAAGGCTTTTATATGCAATAGGTAAAAGACAGGGAATATCACAACTTAATTATAATAGAATGTGAGGAAGCTATCCTTATATTAAAAAGAAGAGTGGAAGAAAGTCTTAATTATAAATCTAAAATAAAAAGCTTGAATAAGAAGTCCAATTAAAAGAATTCTAAAGAAGCTCTTGTTGGGAGCCAACCCAATGTTCTAACTTTTCTTTCCTGTTATTTTAGTTTATTAATTCTAGTTTCTATGAATATTTTCTTTAATCTTTTTTATAGGCATTTTTTGTATGCTTGATGGAATTTTGGCTCACTAAACTTGGTATAAACTTAAAGGAGTTTTCACTACCTAATTATTTCTCATGATTTTTTCATTATGTTATTTTTTTGATATTGGGGATAATTTCATATTTAAGTATGGGGATAAATTCCTGAAATTTTGATTTTCTTTTCTTTTCTTAGGTTTTATATCTAAATATTTTTTTAATTTATGTCTTCACGTGTTCTTTCTTTTTATTTTTATTATTGTGCATTTAAGAACTCATTAGTTATTTAGAGTGTGTGTGTGTGTGTGTGTGTGT
>JAOSBO010000001.1:5400402-5411668 GCA_027563915.1 Erythroxylum rotundifolium
TGTATTATTTGTGGAGATTAGATGTTTTTTAAGCTTATAATAAGTTCAATTTCACAAAGAGATGATTCGAGTACCTTACTCAAAGTTCAAACACTTGTGTGAATGAGTGATACCTTATCAAAGAATTTTTAGAATAGATGTATTTAAACTTGAAGAAGGAGGTGGAATGGTATTTATATTATTTTTGTAGATAATATTTAAGTAAATCCTCAAAAGACTATAACTCCTCCACTAGGGACACCTAAGAGTTTAAAGGCTTATGTTATATGGTAAATATCACCGTAAACATATAAAAGGGGAATTAGTTTTTGTTTTAGTAAGGAATATTTAGTTAACTATGGTTTTTTGTTGTTAATTACCTAAGAACAAACGATGGGCTAAGTGTGGGGAGAATTTGATAGGTCTATATTTTACATATGTTTAGGCACTAAATAGTTGTAATTTAACACTTCTATGGCATGTTTTTATGTGGACTTATATGATTCTCTCTTATGTTTGGTTCATTGTTGTGTATGTGATGATTTTGAGGAGCAATCACAGATTTAGACATAACTTTCCCCACAGTTGTTTGACTAAGGTGATTATAGAGATATTTGAAAGATAACACAGGGGGCTACGATTTTATGAAAGACTCAGAGTACAACCAATATCAGATTCCTTATACTAATTCCAAAGATTTCTAGAAAAAGATTGGAATTAGTCTAAAAGTGTAACAAGTATTGATTCTTGTAACAAACATTCCAAAGATATAAAAAACTATAAGTTCGATCAACTTAAAACTCTCACCAATTAGTTTAACAAGATGGGGATGAGAGTCAACATGGCAAAATGACGACCTTCATCATCCATGACAGAATGATGTAGAGCTCTAGGAGTAGAATAAGCTTCCAACTTCCTTCTCCTCCGACTCTTCTCCTTCAGTTGAAATTCTTATTTCTTCCTTTTTACCCTTGTTCCTTAGCAAAATCGTCATCCTCTTTCCTCCACCCTCCTTTTTGCTCCTTCTGTTGTTAGTCTAGGGGTACTACTGTCTTTTCCTTCACAAATCATTTTCCCCCCTTTTCTCCTTACCATTTCTAAACCAAAACTTCCTGCTCCATCTTCTACTTTGCTGCTACACTAACTAATCTAGTTTTCTTCCTCACAATGATTGACTTCTCATCTCCCAACTTTTCTGAATTTCCCCTTTTACCCTTGTGCATTTCACCATCTTCCTCTTCTGAATCTCCCCATACTCCGCCATAAGCCAACATAAACCCAAACATTTATGACTTCCACTCCCCTTCATCCTCTTCCTCTATTAAGTCCCCTGTAATCCTAAACCCCTCCTTCCTTACTCCTAACATTTGGAGGAAAGCACCTCCCTCAGTTTCATACTCAAACCCCACAATAGCTAATGTGGCTCAAAACCATATAGGAACCTGAAAAACTAGAAACAAATGGTAGGGAGAGCTCTGGATCTTCTCTTTTCTACAAGACCTTGGTTGAAATAGATAGAAAGTTAATGGTGGCCCCAAGTCCTGACATTTTGCAGGAGGTTGCAAAAACATGGGAAGCAGTGATCATAGGCTTCTCCATGGATAAATGTCTGCCTTTTCCTATAATACGAGCATGGGTTTAAAGAAACTGGAAAGGAAGAGGCATACAAAAGATAACGTTAATAGAAAAAGATAGCATTATTTTTACCTTTAGTGCAAAATTTGAGGCTCAAAAAGTGCTAAAAGAAGGACCATGACACATCTCACAGCTTCCATTATTTCTCTAGAATTGGCAGCCTTGTGTGGAATTAAAAAAAAATTAGAGTAGAAAATATACCATTATGGGTGAACATCCACAATATTCCACTAGAATATTAGATCACCAAAGGCCTAAGCTTGTTAGCAAGCTACGTAGGAAAACCAATATGCATGGATGAGAAAATAAAGTTAAGGAAACGGGTTTGCTATGCTAGATTATGTGTGAGTGTGGATATTTAAAAAAATATGAAAGATTATATTCTCATTTTAAGGTTAGTAGATGGAAATTCCCTCAACGAGGATAAAGTCATGGTTACTTACCATTGGAAACCATCCCTACAAGTTCAAGGGAAAACATGGAAACCAACTGGGAAAGTTTTGATATGGGAGATTATGGAGAAATAATAGAGCTAGATGAGAATAAAATAGAACGGAAACTTAAAATAGATGAACTTGAAATGCAAAAATGGATACTGAAGGATTAGGGACTAGTTATTCAAGTGGATAGAAATCTAGATTATGAGGCTAATAGTGACCAAACTAAACATATTGTAAAGGATCAACAGCAAATACGAATGGTAATAGGGAAGATGGCAACATTACATAATATAGAGGGAGTGGAAGAACATGATACTTGTAATACAAATAAAGGAGAATTGCAGAAGGGTAGTCCTCCTAGAATTCAGCATTAGGTAACCACCCAATTACTACAACAGTTAGAATTCATGCATTAGGTGAAAAATCAAAAGGAAAATTTTGAAAAAGTAGAAACTAGAAAGAGAAATTGGAGCAATAGGAAAGCCTCAAAAGGTAAAACCAATATTACAAGACCTTCTTAGTTTGGAATGTTAGAGGAGTAAATAACCTTTCGAAGATCAGTGCCTTAAAGGACTTTGTCGAGCATGCGAAGCCTAAATTATTTTGTCTATTAGAAATAAAAATCAAGCTAATAAATCTACATAAATTAGGTTATTTTGGAAGTCAATGTAGATAAATCTAATCACCAATACCATGGTCATAGGAGAATCATTATAGTTTGTAATGAGGATATTATAGAGGTGGAAATTTTGGAAGCAATTGAGCAATTCATGCATGTAAAAGTGACATTCAAAATAGAGCCAACTTCAGTGTTAGCTACCTTTGTCTGTGGTTTCAATACTGAATTTCAAAGAATGGAACGATGGAATTTAATGAGAAGACTAAAAGGATAAGCTCGTAGCCCATGGATTAGAAGTGGCAATTTCAATTCCACTATTTATAAATCTAAAGCTGAAGGGAATTGTAATTTGCTCAACTACAATATAGGTTTGCTTGATTACACCAAAGATGTGGAAATTTTTGACTTAAAATATGAGGATCACATATTTACTTGGAGTAACAACCTTTCTGAATAGTAAAGCCATGTTTTTAGACCTAGGGTTTTCGGACCATACCCTAATCAAAGTGGACAACCTCTTCAAAAAGATTTATTTAAAACACCATTTTAGGTTTAACAATTTCCTAGCCACTGTAGAAGGATTCCAATAACCTATTATCAATGGCTTGGAGTTTAAAGTCACTGGTACTAAACAATTTATTTGTTTGCAATAATAAACGAATTAGAAATATATATATATATATATGTGCCTAAATATAAGATATAAGACATTAGTTTATCAGAGATTATTTACATTGATTACAATATATATTATTAGAAAAATAGAACATGCTCCAAAGAACCTTTCTTCAAGTTAACAAATTTTTTTTGGCTACATATAGTTAAATCCTAGAAGATTAACATAAAAGAGGTTTACAATTCTTGTAGTTTCAAAGTTATATATTAGGGAAAAAACTAAAATAGCCTATTTTCTCCTTCTTCTCTCTACATCCGAGCCTTCTATAGTTTTCTTAGCTTTTCCCTTTGATCTTTCTTGCCTTATCATTATTATATACACACTAGTCCTTACTGATCATCACTTCCCTTTATGTCTTTGTCCTCATCTTTCTAGTTCAATAAACTCTCTAATTGATCTAAACTAGGTTCATTTCCATCTAACGTAACCCATCCTTCTTTTATTTTTCCCACTTTGTCTTAGAATCTAACAGTTTATTGTTAAAGGAAAAATGATATTTGAAGCTCTGATTGTCCTTCCTACTCCAAAAGCAAGTTCTTTGTCACAACTGGTGCATGAAGACTTCCATGCTCTTCCATCTAATTTGCCTAAACCTAGTAACTTCACCCCTGCCAGAAATTAGAGAAGCCTTTTTAGAAAAGAGTTGTAGGTGATCCAAAAACCTTTGGCAAGTTGCACTTATACCACAGAACAAGAAGGGAACTGTCTGTCCTCCATTAAAGATATTGATGAAAGGAGCGAGCAAATGGAGAGTTGCCTTGGTAAGTTACTTCTTAGACAGAGGATTGGCTTTTTCAAGTGTCCAACATTGGACTAACCGAAATTAGGAAAGATGGGGATTGGAAAACACAATGATCATTGAAGATGAAATCTTCATTTTTAACTTTTCCTCGGAAGAAATGACACAGAGGATTATGAATTTGGGTCCTTAGCATATACAAGGTAAACCTATTTTCTGAAGGAAGTGGGAAACAAGATTTATTTTGGATAAATTAGATGAAATTAATTCCTAACTAGGTCATTTTCCACTACATTCCTCTATAATACTAGTCCTCAAAGGGTCTAAGTTATCTTGCTGGCACACCACTTGCTCTGGATGATAATACACTCAAGAGGGTAGGATTTGTAAAAGTCTACATTGATGATGTTGTAAAAAAGGAATTTCCTAACACCTTACCAATATTCAAACTCGTGGCAATAGGGAGTTGTTTGAAGACATGGTGAGGTTGTCATATCCATGGAGGCCCTAATTGAAAGATACCATCAAAGACTAGATTCCTTAAAAAACTAAAGAAAAAAAGCCAAATATATGGGTGGAGGAAAATATTCAGCAAGAATAAAAGAACTCAAATGTTATTATAATCATCAATACTAGTAGTTCTAAGCGGATCTCAATAAAAAAGCACTCTTTGGAGAAGAACTTGACACAAAATTCACTTGTTAAGCAGTCTATAACTAAGGATATTACTTTACCAGAAGAGGAACCTATAAAGAATGAGGTAACTTAACTAGTTTCGACAAAATGTAGTAATGAGGTATTTATGGAGAATCTAACAAATGAAACTAAAAAAAGAAGAGCATGATCCTAAGGTAAAGTACCAATTTTAAGAAAGAATGGCATCAGGGACTAGTAATTGTAAATGAAGGAGGAGGAAAATCATATCAAAAAAAAAACTCCTGATGGTGTGCATTATGTGGAATGCTAAAAGACTTAATTTTCCAAATAAACAGCTAGCTCTAAAGGACTTATTAATAGCTACAAAACCTCATTTTGTTGGTCTCATTGAGTCCAAAATAAAGGAAGAGAATATCCTGAAGGGCCTATAATTCTTGCATGTAGCTTGGAACACTTTAAGTAACCATTCTATGCACCTAAATGGTAAAGTTATTGTCTCTTTTGATCCTACTCATTTGAACTTATTCACTTAGTCTTACTCTAATTAACTTATTCATTGTGCATTCTTGCTCAATGCTACTAATAGTCCTTTAACCATTTTTGTGATCTATACTACTAATTGGGAATACCAGAGAGCTAGCTTTTGGACATATTTAAAGAAGATAGAGAGGCTAGTATAACTATGCCTTGGATGATTGTTGGAGACTTCAATTGTATGCTCTAACACTTCGAACCAAATGATGGTAATTATACTTCACACTCTGATATAAAATAACTAATTAATCTCACTTCTTCTTTGGGTTTGGTGGATCTTAAATATCATAGAGCCTTGTTTACTTGGAGTAACCATCAAAATGGGGAAAGAATCCTATCAAGGAAACTTGATAGCTACTTAATAAACAACTAATGCCTAGCAAATTTAGGGGAGCGCTTTGCCACTTTTGAGTCACCACTTTTATAAGATCACACTCCTATCACAATTTACATCTATAGTAAGTTAGTTAGAAGAGATCTCCTTTAAGATTCTTCAATTCATTCCTAAAGGATGTCCAACTTAACTCAATCATTTTTGGAGTTGTGGAGAAATCATGTTATAGTTCTGAAGCTTTTCAATGTATGCAAATGTTGAAAGTAATGTGTCTCCCTACTAAAACATAATATTGATCCAATGTAAAAAGACAAAAACCTGGCTTTGGAAAATCTTATGGAAGCTCAAAGGGCTTTATCTAACTCACTACAGGATATAACTATAAGGGAAAGAGAAAATGTCGAACTAAAGAAGTCCTTTGAAACTTTAAAAACTTATGACTCTTAATTAAAGCAAAAATCCATAATACAATGGCTTCATGAAGGGGATAGAAACACCAAATACTTTAATAGTGTTATCTAGGGGAGGAGAAACAAGAACAAAATAGTATCACTCATTGATCCTTGTGGAAATCTAGTTCAAGAACATACTAAACTTAAGGAGCTTGATAGAAATCACTTTTTGGGAATCAATGGTACCTGTTGTAGCACCTCAAAATTTTATGATGGTCTGTTGAGAACTATACAGGGATCTATAGTGCAAACTGGTCATGCAACATTACTAAAAAATGTCACCAATAAAGAAATCAAGATAGTTTTATTCTCCTTTCATCCATATAAGGCTCTAATGTCAGATTGCTTCAATTCAATATTCTTTCAAAACAAATGAGACCTAATTGGTCCTAGAATTATATAAGTAGTGCAAGAATTCTTCAAGAGTGACAGTTTACTGATTGAACTCAATAAAACCTATCTTTTTTTTATTCTAAAAGTCTCTATTCCAATAAGCCTCAATTATTATAGACCTATTACTTGTTGTAATTTTATATAAGAAATACTAACAAATAAGTTAAAGCATTCCCTTCCTAAGTGATAAATATAAGTCAAGAAGCATATATACCTAGAAGAAACATAAGGGACAATATAATGCTAGCCTATGAACTCGTTGGAGATTATAATTCTAGGTTGAACATTAATAGTTATGTACTCCAAATTGATTTCACCAAGGCTTTTGACATAATAGGATGGACGTTCTATATTTATGCTCTCTAAGTCTTTAGTTACCTTGACACATGCATCAAATGGGTTCATACCTGCATCATCACTATATCCTTTGTAGTGATAGTTAATAGGGAGCCATCTGAACTCTTTAAAGCTTCAAGAGGTTTGAGACAAGGAGATTCATTTTCCCCATATAGAATCATTAGTACAGACATTGCTAAAATTCTAGAATTTAGATATCATCGTAGATGTGGAAATCTTAAAATTTCACAACTTCTTTTGCTGATGATCTGCTAATGTTGTGTGTTAATGACCCTTTATCAATTGGAGTTTTGCTACCTTCTCTACAAATGCTTAGAAAATTTTAGGGTTGACTTTCAATTCAAACGAGAGTTCTGTCCATCTTTTTAAACGTAATCAAGTGGCCTCTATAGATTTGATCTCCATTATAGGTTGAAGATTTTACAGGTGCCCCACACCTATCCTATTTCAACTAACAACTTGAAGGAAATAGAATGCAGGCCCCTAATATATTCTACTGAGAAGAGAATCTCAACATGGAGCGAAAATTTCCTTTCATATGGAGGCATATTGTAGCTAACTATCTTAATCATCAGTAACTTTCACATATATCAGTTACTTAGCTTACACTTCCAAAGAGCATCCTTAAGAAAATTGATAGAATCATCAAAGACTTCATATGGAATGGACAAAATAATTCCCATGAAAACCCCCTAAGGTTAAATAAAGTACAATCTGCTTGCCTAAGGAATATGGAGACCTTGGAATCGCATTTGCACTAAGGTGGCTAAAACACTAATGGCTAAGAGACTTTGGAGAATCTTAGTGGAGAAAGAAAGAGTTTGGGTGAAATGGATCTATATGGTGCATTCAAACAATAAAGCATATGGACCATTTAGGGTAAACCAACTTGATCGTATGCATTTCAGTCAATGAATAAAAAACTCGACTAGTTTGGCCGGTTCAACCATAAAATCCTTAAACCGTTTAAATTTTCGATTTGTTTTTCAACTTTTTGGTTTAATTTACTTTAATAACTTTTGTTGTTAAAAACTAATCAGTTAATTAATTAATCAGTCAAAATTTGTGAATTATTAAATTCTTATAAACTAGAATCAATCCATTAATTTTTATTTATTAATCACTTTTTTAAATTAAACTTTAAATACTTTGATATATAAGGACAATTTCTTCTAATTATATTTAAAAATTTTTAATTTTATTTAATATTTAACTATTTTTATTATAGTCTAATACCAGTTGAACCTTTTAAAACTTAAACCTCTTGTTTTACCAGTTTAATTTTCAGTCTGGTTTTGAAAACATTTACTTCAACAGATCTTGAATACCAGATAGCTTAAGCAAACTCATGTCAAGCATTTTATTGGAAATAGAAACAATACAAACTTCTTGTATGACAAATTGGCATCCATTGGGACCATTATATCTCACTCTATACTTCCACAACTTAGAAGGTTTTGTTCCTGTCAATACTAAGGTTCAAATGCTTATCCAACATGGTAACTGGAGTTGATCTTTTCATTCATCAAGGGGTTCTTGTATCATTATGGAAAATCTCCCAAGTTACCAACCTGATAGACTCTAACTTGATTTTATACAATGGGAGCTACACAAGTTTGAACGATTCTCAACTGATTTATGTAAAAGGTTATTTTTTAGGATCCTTGGATAAGCTCCAATATCACAAATTCATATGGGACTCAAAGATTGCACTGACTCATTCCTTTATACTGTGGTTAATAACACTACAGAGGTTAGGAACAAAAGACAAATTGAAATTTCAGGTACTTGATTTGAAATGTGCATTATTTGAAGACAAATTGGAGACCCTAGACCATCTATTCTTTAAATTTTCTAACTTTCAACTTGAAGGAGAATGACCAAACATGGATAAACACACTTAGATGGGTAACCGGGGTGAAATGTAACTTGAAAGGAGACTACAAGCTATTCAAAGTTGGTTTTGCTATGTTGGTTCACTATATATGGAGAATGAGGAATGTCAAATTGTTTAGGGGTGATAAAGATATCTTGAATACAACTTGTTAGAGTATAGGGCGAAACTAAGATTGATTGCTCTGACAAGCTCTTACAAAGACTCCATGACAACAAGGCTAAAAATGAGACTGAATTTATAGAACATGGCTGATATCCTCTAAATTTTCTTTAATTATTATAAGTGCACCTAGTGTACTCTCCAAAGGCTTAGGGTGGTTGATTTTTAATATTTTGTAATGACTATTATTCTACTAAGAAATTCATTGATTACTTTCCAAAACAATTATTATATTTTCAATTATTTTAAAACATTTTTATATTTTAATTATTAAAAATAATTAGTAATATTAAAATATCAAAAAATAATTTTATTAAATTTAAATTTAAAATATAATAATTCATGTGATTAGCTATTAATTACGTTTCTAAATTTATTTAATAACGAATGATGTAAATATAAGTTAATAAAATGTTATTTTAAATATTGTAAAATAATTTAACTAATATGTTTATTTCTTAGAATGAATGAATAAAATTATAATAAAAATTCGAACACTATATCCTAAGATTAGTAAAGCAACGGCATGATATGCACGCGTGAGTTAGAAGCTCGCGCCAAACAATGGATGCCAACACACACATGGGGAACTATTTGTTTTGCTGTAAGGAAATTCATTTTAGTACATCGTACAGAAACTGTGCAGTCTTCTAGTCAAAGCCAACGAAATTTGTCAACCTGGTGTTGTTGGTTTCTCACACATTGGAACTGACACATTCCTCCGTCTCTCAAGTTTACAGGCAAACCATTGCATATAATTTTACCGTTCAAATTGTATCCATTCCTGAAATACCTGACACTGGACGAACTCTTTGGGTTAGCTTTATCGTGCTGAAATAAAGAGTAGGATTTTGTATCCAAACTTGACTTGATTACACACGGAACATCTAGGGAAGCGAGACAGTGCAGGCACAAGTATAATGGCTACATGTCCTCGTAACTAAAGTCAAGAATAACAGAAATCAGTAGATTTAACAAAATAACACAGAAGCTTAAATTTCAATCTTTGCGTTGGTACTTTGTCATACCCTCTTTGTCTCTCTTTTTTATATATTCATTTTCTTCTCGAAATATTATTTTTCGTCACTACCAGTATTTATAACTCCACATGTAGACAGTTGAGACTTTAAGAAAAACCTAACCCAATACTAGTAGCGTCTTTTTTTTAAATCAACTTCGTGCCTTGAAGTTCACGGTTGTCAGAACATAAATATCAAGGTCGAGAGAATTAGAAGCTACGATGGAGTAGAGAGAATTAGAGTTACAGATCAGTGGGTTGGCGTCATTTTTGAGGTTCAAGAGCTCGGGAAATGATTAGACGTTGAGTTGGGGTTTCTTAGAATGGTAACTATACGCTGGAATTACACAAAAATTTAGATCACAGAAGATGACATCAGTGTACACAAGAAGCACAGAGAATTGGCTAAAAGAGAAAGACACAAGAATTTCTCAAAATATGAGTTCTAGTTGGTGTAGTAATATCTCACCGTTGATTACCTTTGTAGTATGGGCTCTCGCTTTTTCTTCAATTTGTTCTGGGTATTCGTTGGATTCCGGCAACAGCCATGCAACCAACCGAGCTTTTAAGCCAGAAGAAGAGTTACAGAAGCTGAAAATTATTAGAGAACATCTCAAGAAGATTAACAAGCCTGCAGTCAAGACAATTCAGGCATGTAACTGTTCCCAACACCCCGTCCCCCACTCATAGCGCTGTTTTTATTTTCCCTGCTATGATCTCTGTTTTCTGTTTTTTTGTTTTCTGTGTTGTAAAATTTTTTAGCATAATGATTGCTTGTCTGTTGCCAGAGTCCTGATGGTGATCTCATAGACTGTGTTCTTTCCCATCATCAACCAGCTTTTGATCATCCTAGAGTGAGAGGACAGAAACCGTTGGTACTTGAATTCTATCATGTTATTGTAATGGAATTTCTGTGGGAGAGATTTTAAGGTCCATGTTTTCTGGGGAAAAAAACGTTCAATTTTTAACCATTGTTTGTCCTCTGCATAAATATACAGGAACCACCAGAGAGACCAAAAGGACACAAACCGAAAGGCATGGAAAAAAATTTCCAGTTGTGGAGTATGTCTGGTGAGTCATGTCCAGAAGAGACAATACCAGTCAGAAGAACAACTGAGCAGGATATCTTAAGAGCTAGTTCTTATAGAAGATATGGAAGGAAATTAAGAAGGCACGTTAGAAGAGACACTAGAAGCAATGGCCACGAGGTAGGTGCTGAACAAATGAAATTATAGAGGAATGGATAAGAGTCATAAGACTCAATTTTCTTTCCTTCTTCTTCTTACGACAAATGTCGCTCTTTCTTAAGTAGCTTTTCTAAGACGAACAATTGGATTAAGCTTATACAAAAAGAAAAGCTGCGTTTTTTAATTTTTT
>JAOSBO010000001.1:5484462-5507132 GCA_027563915.1 Erythroxylum rotundifolium
CACAAAAATCATCAACTAGGAGTAAACAAATGCAATAGCAGCTATGAAAATGCAGCCAATTTATAATATAAACTTGGATCAATCACTCTCCTTTTTGTAAAACTATCTTTGGTTCTCTAATCACTGCTGACAGTTGCCTTGTAGTGTGCTATTTATTTTGTAACAACCTTAGGTCAAGCTCGTGGTCAAAATAGTCCAAAAAATCACTCAAAATTTGTGTTTTTATGTCAGCCTGACGTAGAGCACGATTATGGCCCTGCATGCCACAATCGTGGCGGAAACTTTACCCTTTCTATCACGAGTGTATCTTGAATTGCACAATCGTGGCATAACTTGTCACTCTTTATCACGATAATAGCTCAAGGTGCACAACTGTGGCTTGGCTGCTTCTTTCTCTTCCTCCTCTGTCACAATTATGGCCTATGTGCACGATCGTGGCCTATGTCATTTAGCTCAAAAATCTTTAAATCTTCACCATTCTTCCTTGTTTGCCCTGCAACACTAGCACACACATCAAGATACCTCAAAAATACACAATTTAAGCTCAAGAATTCCAACTAACCCATAAAAATACTTAAATACACAAACTAACCTAATTAAACTTTAAATGCATACACAACACTCACTTTAACTCTAAATTCATAACAAATTAAACCCTAAAACATCATGCAAAACACAACTATCAATGGCATGTTATAATAGAAAGATTGTGACAATTGCATTGGGATAGATTGTATATGATGTGATGCTGAAGTTGTATTGGAAAATGGAGAATGAATGGGTACTTTCTGGTCTATTTTTCCATGTACGAAAATAGTAGTTTATGGACTATTGTGTGGATGATTTATTTGAAGAGAAATTCATACTAAAGATAGGTGTTTTCAAATATGGAAAATTAGAGCTGTAGGTGTGTTTGTAAGAAAATGAATGTCAATAACATTAGTGAGCAGAATTTTGTAAGCCTTAGTGTAACCAATATGGAAGTTAAATCAACCTGAAATGAAGTAACCTTAAAGGACATAAAATCTGGAAATTTTCAGGTGTCAGTGATGACTCTAAGCTTGTTAACTTCGTGAGGTATTGAAGGTAGTAAATTTACACACATTAGTGATGTTAATGACAAATTCTAGAATTTTAGTTTCAGCCTTGTGTCCATGTTGAACCAGCTGAGAATTTTCCCTCTAAATTGGTATATTTGGACTTGATTAAGGTTAGGAATGAGCCTAGATTATTGCTTGATTAATTTGTTAAGAACTTGATAAGTTTATGTAGTTAATTGATGTCATTATCTCAAGAATGGACTGTTTTGATGTGGTTGAGTTCAAATCTGAAAATTATGATTCGTTAAAGGAATAACTGAGTTCTTTTAACTTAAACATGATCTTAAGGACATGTGAAATGTGTGTAAGGTATGGATGAATGAGCATTGAAGAACATAGACTATTTATGAATGAGAATTGGGTAAATGTATGAATATACATTGATTGAAAAATTTTGGTGAATGTATAGATTTAGCTTGCTAAAATTCCAGATTTAAAGTAACAATTGTGTGTGTATTATAAGAGGCTTTTGATCATAAAAATGTTCAAGAATAAATGTTAAATATGTTTGATGAATTTGGAGTAAATCAAGATAAATTAAAGGTATAAACCTGATTGGAAAATGGAAGTATACAAAATATTGTGTTTGAATGGTCAAAATTCATGAATAGTTACATACCCGGAAAGGTCAAACAAGTATGCACTTGTTGATTGTTAAACATACTACTAGTTTTATGCTCAAAATCACAAGTATACGGGTTGTAAATTGTAGTAAAAAGTGGATATTGATCCCACAAGGATTGTGCTTAGGCACCATTTAATTCAGATTAATCATTGTTTAAGAACCAAAATTTTTAATAGAAATAAACTAGAAAATTAATTTAAATTAAATAGCTAACAATGCTCAAATGATAATGCAAAAATGTAGAAACTTGGAATTCAAGGTTTTAACAACTAGAGATCATTTTTTTCCTATCTTATCTCCCTCATATTTTGTTAAATGAACTGTGCCTCATCTAAGATGTCCTAATGTATTAACTACCATCTGTCAAGGTGTACTTAATTGTCCCTAACCAAATTAAATGGAAATGATTAAGCAATCTCTCAATCTACAAAATCAATCCACCAATTTAATTAGTTCTTAAGTTATCCTACGCGTGATCAATTAATTAGCCAAGATCTCGCTTTTAACTAATAAATTAACTTGATGTATTTAGGTCTATAGAATGTCAATTCTCATTGTCCAATCCTACATAAATTACCTAACTCAATCTCTCAATATATTACAAGGTATATACATTCAACATTCATCAAAAACATCTATCATTCAAATTAACAAAATAGGAGCTCAACAAGAATTTCAGAAGTAATCTATAAAAATAAATCAGCCACTCATGATGTCTATACCATCTCTAACAATCAAATAATCCATCATACAAATGCTAGAAGAGAAAAAATGAAAGAAAACTAAATGAATCAAACTTTTCCTCTTCCTTGCCTGAATCTGTAAAATCTGGTGTTGGTATGCTCTTTGTCCAATTTTAAATGAAAAACCTTGAATCTCTACCTCTATCAAGACTCTAAACCTGTGTTTTTACTTAAGGAGGCTAGTCCCTACGAAGCTCCCTCATTCTCTTTTCGTCCATAGATGTTTATAACCTTATAAAGTCCAGAAAACATAAAAATAAGTGTGTATCTTCGGACTATGTTTCCCACGATCGTGGGATTTGGCATGAAACCCACGATCATGGGTTCTTGCATTATAATTCTTCCTCTCCTCTTCACCTCTTTTGGTCTTTAGCTCAATCGCAAAGGTTGCGACCTCCATTCCTACATCAAAATAATCAATTCCTACCCTAAATCAATATCAAACATAAAAGAATAGATTAACGATCAAACTAAACAAAAACATACAAAATAAATCCTAAAGCATAACAATAATAACCTATTATGCAAGAAACACATGCCAAATACTTAGAAAAACACACACTAATGCACAACTATCAACTTCCCCAAACTTAAATCTTTGCTTGTCCTTAAGCAAAATCAAACTCAACCAATCAATTCCATCACTTCATTTTAACAAAGATCAATGTAAGCAATCCCTAAAATTTTTTCCAACTCAAATATCAAGCTACTTCACATATCATGATTACTTTTCATTAGTGTACATAAGCAAACTCAACGTATGGCATCATCACTTAAAGATAAGTATAGATGAAAAATGAATCTTCCCATGGTTTCACTCATTTCTCTCAAGTGTTGGATGGATACTATTTCACTCAAGCTTCCTATAGGAAATTACACTACCATAGGCTTGTTAATACATCAATTCTCCTCTACAATGATTACATGCATAAATATATCAAAAGGACTTGTATAGGGATGTAATGTGGTAAGGGTTAAGGTAGGTAAAAAGGGTAAAGGGTTTAACATAAGCATTCATAAGTAATAAGTGGACAAAGGGATAACAAAACATAATTCTAAGATACACAAATGTAAATATACTACTACTTCGCACTTATTGTTGCTACTAAAAATGTTCTTCATTTTTCTTTTCTTTTCTTTTACTCCTTTATTCTTCTTCTTTTTTTTTAAAATGGAAGAAACAATGAACAAAATAGAATCTAAATACATTGTGATTCAAGAGCAGAAGTATCACTCAACTCATCTTGGAAAAAAATTATAGCAAAAATCACAACCAACATATCACTTAGTACACTACTAAGCTTGTGAATGGGTAGGTTAATAAGGATTCGGGTTTGGAAATTGGGGGTGTTTTCAAGAAACAAAATGGTTAACGTTTAAAAGGGGTAATAAGGGATAATAAAAAGGTAGGTAATTTAACCCAAGGGTTAATAGAAATAGGGCCTTAATCATCTCAGTTAAACATGCATCTAATAGACTGAAATGATTCAAAGCAAGTTCTGAAGGAAGTAACCTAAGGAAGATTAACACAAACAAAGAAATAAAATGACTATAGATAAAGTCATATAGGCTCAGTCCTCACATCAGCTCAAGTGAAAATTCATTATACATCTCTAACCTACCTTATTGCTCAAGCATCAAATTTTGAGTAAGCTTATGTAACCAACTACTTTTCATCACTTAACATGGTTCACTCTTTACTCTAGTGACCTAATCAGAGTTCAAGCATGCATTCAATCTCATTCCATCTAGCATGAAAAAATTTCATGGCAAAACAATTCAAAATGATTCAAGTGTGGTTCCATTTTCATGTATCTTATTTAATAAAATGCAAATAGTGACTAAAACATACTAAAACAATGCAATTGACAAAGAAAATGTCACCTCCCCACACTTAGAGAACACATTGTCCTCAATGTGACAGGTCAACCACAAAATAATGTAAAATGAAATCAAACAAAAAAAAGAGATCAAACCAATAAAAAATAAAAAATAACTAACAAAGTAAATAAAGCAATATAAAAAGTTTTGGGTAAGAAAGCTTATGCAGATTGAGGTGGCGAAGGCATTGGAGAAGGGTCTTCAATGTTATTCCTCTAGATGAACTTGAGGAATTTTTTCTTCATGTACCACTACTCCTTATGTACTTTTCTCATCTGGGTTCTGAGCTCATCAATTTACAACATCATTTGTTGATAGTTAAAGGCCATTTGGTTAAGGCCTTGTTAGAATCTGTCAATCTATACTGATGCGGTTGATACCTCTTCCATTGCTTCCTCTTAGGGCTTTGGGGATGCTGAGATGTAGATGGTCTAGAACAAACTACATTATTGCCCTTCTTGTTCTTTAGGGTTGTGCACATATGAGGATTTTGGAGCTCTATAGAATGGGGCTCCAAAATTTTAGAGCATCTCAAATAAGATACATCAAAAACATCATATCTAACCATACACACACTATCCACATCAAGATTGTAAGATAAAGCCAAAGTAGTAACAATGTATGACATGACAAAATAAGAGCTTTTCTTATTAACATAACTCATAATAGATTGAAAAATCTGATAAAGGCTATTTATTTTGATTTTTCGATCCATGCAATAAAGGAAGAAAAGTTCCTTAGCTGAGCACGTATTACTTTCAGTTTTGTTAAAAACCATTAAGCACATAAACTTCTCGGTGCTACGAATTAAAGTATTTGGTGCATTCCTAGAGTCAAAATAGGTTTCACCTATTAGAATTTTCCAATAATCATCTACATAAAATTCATTATAATCATCCAAAACTTTAATGTTTGATAAATCAAAAAATGCATGAATAATAGTATAATCAAGTTTATAAACATGGCCACCTATCCTAAACCAGAATGTATTCATTTTAGGATTGCAGCTCACAGTAGTGAAAAATTCAGCAAAAATTATAGGATAAATTGGCACATCATAACGGATTAACCAACCCCAAACAATATTCAAAGCTAATCTCTTAATGTTTTGCCTTAATCCTAGAGTTTCTAACAGTTTAAAATCAAAGTATCTAGGAGGCATTAATTCTCTATCCTTAAAATCATGAGATCGTAGATCTTCCTCTTCTAAAAAATAGGAAATAGGGCACGAAAAGTGGCCACCATATCTGGTTTACGTTGTCCGGAGACTTGAAGGCGCAGTTCATTGGTTGCTTTTCCGGTGACTTGCTTCTTTAAAGCCATTGGAAGATAAAAATCTGCAACAATAAGGAAAAGAGAGGTGAATACATTTTTAGAGAGAAAGAGGGAAAATCTTACCCAAATCGTTGGATTTTTTAGTGACTAATGTGAATTAAGAGTAAAGGAATGAAAAGTTAATGGAAGAAATGAAGAAAATACCAAGATTTGAGTGAAAGATGAAGGATTGGGGAGGTTGGGAGAGTAGGTGTCGTGGTTTGTAAAGAGAGAGATTGTCAAATTTTGAAGAATGAAGAAAAAAGAAGAACAGGGGAATTTAAAAATTTTCCGAACGAGGCTTCCCACGATCGTGGGAATCCCTATCATTCCCACAATTATGGTTTAAGTCTCTGGAAACCTTTTGGAGAACCTCCCATGGTTGTGGGAATCATCCTCATTCACATGATTGTGGGTTAAGGTTCCAAAAATTTTCTAGAGATCCTTCCCACAGTCGTGGGAAATATACCAATTTCCAAGGTCATGGGTTACTCCAATTTTTCTAACTTCTTAACCCTCTTCCATATTTAACATGCATTCTCAACATTCAAACAACCTACAAACACATCCAAATCATCTAACCAACAAGAAATTTAAGGATAAAAACAAGATTAAAACTTAAACAAAATTGAAATAAACACCAAGCAAACTCAAATTAAACATAATCACAACCAAATAAATCAAACAAACAAATAAGTAAAAAATAATCAGAGGAAAAAAAATTCCATGGGTTACCTTCCATACAACACTGCTTTTAACATCGGTAGCTTAATGCTATCCTTATTCTTAAGGTGGTTCGTATGAATGGTGCAACGATAGTGCAATCCCTGATCTCATAATCTACACAAGAGCCACCATGCTATGGATTCCACCTTCCTTGTGATTTTACTTCCTTTTCCTTCTTCTACACGATTGTTTCTTTTGAATGCATTCCTAGGATCATCAATATCTTCCCATTTTCCTCAAGGTTCGATTTCCTTGAGACTAGTTGGAGGCTGAGGAGAACTATTGTATTTCTTCAACATTTTGAAGGTTATTTACTGCTTTCCTACCCTTAGAGTTAGTTCACCTCGTTGATGTCAATTATTGAATGATTAGTGGCCAGGAATGGTCCTCTAAGAACCATAGGATTATCCACATCTTCTCCAATATCCATTATATAGAGTCTACAGCAAAGATAAATTTGTCAATTTTTACTTGCACGTTCTTAATAATCCCCTTCAGTTGTTGAATTATTATGCCAGTCATTTTGACTAATGTCTTTGTGGGTTCTAACTCTCCTAAACCCAACTTCTGACTAAAGGTATATCGCATCATATTGATACTTGCTCCTAAATCCACAAATTCCCTACCTATGTTAACTTCATTGATACTACAAGGAATGTAAAAATCCCCTGAGTCTCCTTTCTTCTGTGTTATATTAGGTTTTTCTTCCGTTATGTGCTCCTTAACCTTCTTTTTGACTGATTCGTTTAGTGTGAGCCTTGTTTATAGTTATTTCATTAAGTCATCAACCTTGTTTGACTCAACCTTCTTAACATTTCCTTACTTGAAATTGACATTTGCTATGCTAGAACAGGGTATGGAATTTCAGGTCAAGGTTCCTTGATTGGCTCAATTTTGAGCTCAGTTGGAAAGAATATCATAATTATTTGTCCTTTTCCTTTATCTTCGTCTTCCTTCACATGTTCAAGTTCCTTTTCCTGCGTCTGAGTGATGGCCATGATTTGTTCATTTGGGATAGACTCGGTATTGCTTGGTAGACTACCTGCACTTCCAGAAGATAAAGCATTAGTAAGTTGACCTATATGAACCTCCAAATTATGGATGGATGAGGCATGGTTCTTTATTACATTCTGATCAAACTTTGCCTCCATCCTCTTTTGACTTTTGTCATGACTGAAAAACATCCTCTTTTGGTTCCCTTCTTGAGTTGCTAGTTTGGACCCCAAAACATCCATCAACTTATCCATTTTGCTCTCCAATGATCTAAGTCAATCTTGCTGAAACCCAGGAGGCCCTGGCGATCTTGATTAGCCACATGTATTATTAACACTTCAAGAAAAATTTGGATGGTTTTTCCACCCCAAATTGTAAGTAGTAGAGTAAGGATTATTATTAACTCTTTATGGCTAGCCCAAGTAATTTACCTGTTCTATACCACTAGCTCCCAACAAGAAATATTCAATTAAACCATGGTTACCTTGGCCACATAATTCACACTGTAATTGCATAGCTTGGTCATAGATGAAGATGCTCCTTGTATGTTGCTCAACAACTTGGTAAGGGATGTGATTTGTGCCTATAAAGTTGTAACAGCATCAATTGGGATCCTATCTTTTTTCTCCTTTTGCTACTGTCTACTCCTATCATATGACCATATAGAATTATTCCTCGCTAGTTCTTCCAAAAGTTTATAAGCTGCATCAACAATCTTTCTCCTTAAAAAACCTCCAGCTGTTGTATCTGTGGTTCCTCTCGTGCTCTGATTTACACCACTGTAGAATGTCTGCAATAGGAACTCCCTGGGAAGGTTGTGGTGGGGACAACTACTCTGTAATTCTTTAAACCTCTCCCAGGCTTCATATAGAGACTCCCCATCACTATATTCAAAGTTTTTTATTTCCTTTATGATTTTCGTAGTCTTGGTTAATGGAAAGTACTTTATAAGGAATGTTTGTGCTAACTACTCCTAATTAGTGATATGCCCTAAACTGAGAAAGTTGTACCATGCTTTTGCCTGATCTCTCAAAGTGAAATAAAATAGCCTCAACTTCATGGCATCGTTGGACGTCCCATTAAACTAGAAGGCATCGTAGATCTCCAAAAGATTTATGATACGAGCGTTGGGATCTTCGTTGCATAGCCTATAGAATTGTACACTACTTTGAAGTATATTGAGGAGTGTCGGCTTGATCTTGAAATTATTGACTTAAATCGTTGGCTTGCCACTCCTTGAAGACTGTGACTAGCATGTCGTAATGCTAGTCAAAATAAAATAACTAAACCACTACTATAGCAGTGGTGAGTCTAGGTCGATCCCATAGGGAGTATTCAGTTAGCTTTTGAAACGAAATTAATTAATGTTTAGGTAATGGGGGTTTGATTTAATAAGAAATAAAATAAAATAAAATAAACCTAGAGAAAAAAAGAAAATTCTGATAAAAGTGGAGGATTCGGTAGGGATTCGGTTGTTTGGTTCAATCTCGACGTACTCCCTAATTAAGCATATTTCATTGATTTATTGTTCTCAAACCTCTCCTAAAAACTAGTAATCGTGGGTTAATAATTAGCCTGATTTTTCCCTTAGATTTTGTTTAACCAAGTTACGATCATTAATTAAACCTAACTACCGAATAACCTAGGATATGATCTCTATATTTAATTAGGCAATAGCATTACGAATTAGGAAAACTAATTAATCAAGGCAACAATATCATATGATGCATCATTTAACCTAGGTCATGTTATCCCTAATGATTACAAATCATTAGTCACTACATATGAATTTCAATATAAAAATTACAAATTATATCAAAATTCTAGCAACGGGTATGCAATCAGACGATTCAATGAATGCTCATCCTTTCACAACATCCTATGGGTTCATGCACAAATAACTAAAAAATAACGAAAATCTAGTTATCCATACACAAAACCCAAATCAATTAATATAGAATAACACAATCAATTTCTAATGAGAGAAAGAAATAACATAAACAAGAAATTACATTTAACTCGGCTCGTCAGCGTCGATTTCACCTCCAAACGGAAAAAATGCTTCAACCCCTTTCCTCTTCTCACTGTCGTAAGCTATTATTCTCTCTTTCACTATTCATTGAAGTGACAAATAAAGATGGTGGTTTTTGGTCCACGATGACTATTCACTCACTTCTCTTCTCTCACGCCTATACGCCACAGCTATCTCTTGATTCTACCACTCTTGTTGTTTTATTCTGCTGCCACTTCACTACTCTACTCTCTATTGTTTGCTGCCACTTCACTACTCTACTCTCTACTATTTTTTATTGAGGTTTTTTTCCCAACTCACTATTCATATAACTTTTAGCAACTTATGGAAAATTTCTGTGTTTCTGCAAACATCCGCATCTGCATTTCCGTAAGTGGTCTATATGAAACACAGACTATGTTTTCTCTCCACTGCGTCATCTTTTCCTGCTAGGTTTTTCTTCATGCGTTTTCATTTTGGATAGTTTCTTTGATGCTTCTAATGGCTTCAAATCTTCATGTTTTAATCTTGTATTTGTATTTCATCATTAAATCCACATGAAAATCAATAGGAACATAAAATGAGTAATTAAACTCAAAAAATAGGAATGAATTCAAATGAAATAACATTTAAAAATATAGCAACATCCATTCATATCAAATACCCCCACACTTAGCTTTTGGTCATCCACGGCAAAACATTAAAATAAGGTAAAAGACTCAAAAACATTTTCTCAATTCCCATATTTTCCTGGACAATATAAATCACAACCAAGATGAGTGACTTTCAAAAATCATCGCAACATTCAACATTTTAACCTTTTACTCATGATCAATCAACATTCAAAAACTAAGCAATCTAATGGTAGACTTGGAAAATGTGTTTAAGTAAAATATATCTATAGGTACACTCAACAACATTCATGATCATGATAATCCATAACCTTGCATATCATTTTATTTCTCCACCACTATAATTCACATACAAAATAATGAGTTAAAGGACTTTTTAAGGTTGTAATGTGGGTGAAGGTAAGGTGAGATGTATTTAGGTCAAGTAGCATGAAAGCCATCAAAGCTAGTGAAACAAAGCAACACTCATCAAAATCTGGGTATGGTCAACTATAACAAATGCAACCTTTATAAGCAACACTCATCAAAATCTTGGTACCGTCAGCTATGAAAAATGCAACCTTTATATTTCACATCCTCATTCAACTCTCACACACTAATCATATGAAGCATATACCAGTCCGAAGGAATCACTCATACAATTTATGCCAACAATACATTGAAACTATATGAGTGAACATTCCAAGTTAACCTCTACCTCATATTCAACATACTCAAATAACACATTCATTACAACTCTAAGGAGATGCATTAATCATGAATATCTTTGCAAACTCATATGCACTTCCTCCTTGATAAATTTATTTAAACAAATTTTTTATTCCTTTTTCTTTTTCTTTCTTTCTTTCTTTCTTTCTTTTTCATTTTCTTTTCTTTTCTTTTCTTGTGCTTTTCTATTTTCTATTTTCTTTCTTTCTTTTCCTTTCTTTCCTTTTGTCTATTAAAAGAAACTAAGATAAGAGATAACAAAACATCCCAACATCAACCAACCACACATATGTACACCCCCAAACTTAGGATTTTGTACATTCACAAACTCAACAATCACAAATGCTCCACTAGCTTTATGGTTTAGGTAGCACATTTGGTTAAATATAAAGCATGTAATGTGGTTAATACAAAAGGAAAGATATAAAGCTCAATGTGGTTTATCAAGGGAAAATCATGTTAATAGGATAGGTTATTTGGCTAATGTAGTTTATGAAAAACAAAGAATGCCTAATCATATCCATGTTAATGCATGAGATAAAAATGTGGTCTCGAATAGAAATTCAATGCAAAATTAGCATATGCATGTTATAAAGGTCACACTTTATCAAAAGATAATGAGACTGATATAGATGTTTTAGTCTAATAAGGTTCAAAATCTCACCAGCCTTGTCTACCACTAGTCACTATTCTTCTAAAGATAATGCACATTAATCAATCACAGAAGCAAAAGTACATGCCAAAGTTGCTATAAAATTCTCTAGTCAATTCATTCTCTACTCATGATTAAATAATCCTAGAAGAGATAGAAAATGAGAAAATGTTTCTTTATTTGTTTTATTCTTTCTCTTATTTTAATTGAAAACTTAAAACAAGCAAAATAAAATAACAAAGAAACATATATGCGTAAACAAAATAAATGCGAAAATGTAAAGAAAAAAATTTACTTCCCTTAGGTTACCTCCTAAGAAACACCTTTATTTAGGGTTGCTGGCTCAACTCATTCCTCCCCTCACATAACAAAATTATGATCTTCAGGTATTACAATTAGTGCCACTTCCATGCGAGGTTGTTCTGAATAAGGCCTTAGTTGATGATCATCCCGTCTTCCCTATCCTCAGATTCTTAGTCTTGACTAAGTACATGTAATCGGGACATAGTTTGAACTTCTCTTCACCTTCTTCTTCCTTGTTTAGTTCCTTCAATTTGCTATGTAAAGGTGAAGAGATAGCTTCAAAAATAAAATGGAACTCAATACTTACCTCCAAGCTAACTGATATATCCTTTTCAGCTTTCAGCTCTCCTCAACTTCTTTGAACTTAAATTTCTCAAGCTCCTCTTCACTCTATAAGCTTTCGGCGCTAATATCCATTGGGTACTCCTTAGGTTGATATGATTGTGTCTCTTTGATTTATGATGCTAGGCAGTTGATAGCTTCCATCTATTGATCGGCCTAGTTCGTCAAGTTCTGGATTCTAGAACTTGTTTCCTGCTGAGATTACAAAGTGTTAGCAACATACACATTAACTTATTCATCCAAGGATGTACCTGAGTCTTGATGGGAAGCTTCTGGTGTGGACAGGAATTTTTATGCTTCTTGCAAACTATCATGAAAGTAATTCAGCTGATTATCTCATCCATAACAAAATTTAGGTTGATCAATCCAAACATTGCTATAGGATTGAGAATATGAATTAAATAAAAAATTACTTCCATCCATATGGTTTTTTTTAATTTTTTTAAAACAAAAACACGAAACAAAAAAAAGAAAAGATAATGAAATAATTGAAATGAAACCAATTACAAACAAATATAATCAAAATATCTATTAAAATCATAAACAAAAACTAAATACAACACTCCTCGGCAACGGTGCCAAATTTACTGGCGCGTCGTAACGCTAGTCAAAATAAAATAACTAGACCACTACTTTAACAATGGTAAGTCTACGTCAATCCTATAGGGAGTGTTTGGCTAGCTCTCAAAATGAAATTAATTAACGTTTAGGTAATGGGAGGTTTTGATTTAATAAGAAAATAAAACAAAATAAACCTTAAAAATATGCAAAAATTGATAAAAGTGGGGAATTCAGTAGGAATCTAGTTCTTTGGCTCAATTTCATCCGACAGCCTAATTAAGCATATTTCATTAATTTGTTGTTCTCAAACCTCTCTTTAAAGACTATTAATCGTGGGTTAATAATTAACTCAAGTTTTTCATAGTTTTTGTTTAATGAAGATACGATCATCAATTAAACCTAACCACCGAATAACTTATGATAAGATCTCTAGATTTAATTAAGCGGTAGCATTACTAATATCCCTACTGAAAGCCCTAGCTACCCTTTTCTCATTGCCGCAAGCTACTATTCTCTCCTTCATTATTCATTGAAGTGACAAATAAAGATGGCGGTTTTTGGTCCACCATCATTATTCACTCACTTCTTTTCTCTCATGCCTACAAGTTACAGCTCACTCTTGATTCTGCCACTCTTCTTATTTTATTCTATGACCATTTCACTACTCTACTCTTTACTATTTTTGATGGGACAATTAAACTCTTGAGTTTTTGGTCCCAACTCACTATTCATATAACTTTTAGTAACTTATGGAAAATGTCAGCATTTCTACAAACATCAGTGTCTACATTTCTGCAGGTGGTCTACATGAAACACAGATTACGTTATCTCTCCACTGTGTCATCATTTCCCACTAGGTTTTTGTTCATGCGCTGTCATTTTAGACAGGTTCTTTGATGCTTCTAATGGCTTCAAAACTCCATGTTTTAATCTTGTATTTGTATTCCATCAATTAATCCATATGTAAAATCAATAGGAACATAAAATGAACAATTAAAATCAAAAAAAAGAAATGAAGTCAAATGAAAAAACATATAAAAATATAGCAAAATCCATTCATATCAGATTGAAACCTGGCCTCATAAAGTCCATCAATGTCTTCTCAGTTCCTCCTTGATTTCCTTCTTTTATCATATTTCTTTATATAATGTCGTGATGCTTTGCTCTTCTTAACTCTCGTTCGTGTCTTGTGATATCAAATAACTCTTTGTCACTAAATTCAGTCGATCTTTGCGTGCTCCTTGTGTTCATGCACATAAAAATACACAAGGAAAAGTATCAACAACTC
Organism: Erythroxylum rotundifolium; assembly: GCA_027563915.1. Classification (NCBI taxonomy): domain Eukaryota; kingdom Viridiplantae; phylum Streptophyta; class Magnoliopsida; order Malpighiales; family Erythroxylaceae; genus Erythroxylum; species Erythroxylum rotundifolium. Next base: position 5,498,342 of record JAOSBO010000001.1, read on the forward strand.
TTAATCAAAGTAACCTAAACTAAATAAGATGCTAAACAAACAATTCTCAGCAAAGGCGTCAAAAACTTGTTGATTATTAAACAAATAACTAGTTTTAAGCTCAAAACTGCAAATATACGAGTCATAACTTGTAGTAAAAATTAGATATCGATTCCACATGGATTATGCATAAGCACCACTTAATATGTGTGAATATTCATATGATTGATCAACTTAGTAATGTGTGAACTATATCTATGTATTGTATGACTAAAGAAGCACAAATTGATCATTAGCATGCGGACATTACTAGGTCATTAAGGAAATAACTTATCTAGAGTGTACTATGAGTCAACCTAGATGTTTTCTCACTATGATAGAATTGTTTTTTATTAACTTTTAGATATTGAACTGTTTTTGATATGATTAAGATGATTCTGGACATTAATGGTTCAAGGAGTTCAATATTTGGGATTGTATTAGAAGTACTTTCTAAATGTATATGAATATGGAAAATGTGTACTCAATTGAATGTTGAATGCCAAACTCAGATCTGAAAAATATGATAAATGACTTTACACATTGAATGAAAGTGTTGATAACATATTATGTGAATTAATACATTCCATCACATTGTTATACATGATCAGATAAAGGAGTTATGACTGAAGTGACCAGTGTGAAAAAAGCTTAAAGCTTATAAATGTGTAGAAAGAGCCACAGGCTTAGTTATTAATAAGCCCAGTATCCACAATGAGTATAGGATAGAATAAGAAATGAGCTTGGTATCCAGAATAGATACAGGATAGTAAATAGGCGCTCGGTCATAACAAAGTAAAAATGAAAATGAAGTCACATATACATTTGCATATATAACTTTACATAAATCATGTGAATGATTGCAAAGAATTACTAAATTATGTTGATATAGTGATATGCAATGTTTGTGTACATGTTGTTGATATGAATAATTAAGATAAATGATTGGATTATTCTGGAATGATTATGTAAGATATTTGAAGTTCATGATGTATTGCTGAGATAAGATGTATCTTGTGATCTGGTATTTAATATTGAATGATGTGATATATCAGTTGTATTGGGAAATATACTTATGGATTTAGTTTATACTTGTGATATTTATGTTCTGACTTGAGTAAGCACATAAATGATGGTTCACTCACTAAGCTTGCAAACTCATCAAAATTGCAACGTTGATTTTCAGGTACAAAGGAGACCTAGCTTCTAAAATGATAAAATAGAAGTCTAGTACTGTCGATTTTGAAAACAAGAATGGATCAAAGGTCTGTTCAACTGATACTTACGAAGTCTAGATAGAATACTTTTTCTTAGCTTATCCTTTTAAACTTTTTGTATAAAACTTTAAACTCCTAAATGTTATGTTTAAGTATAATCATAGATTATGAAATGTAATGACAATGTAAGTAAGTTTTATTTTATGAATGAAAAGAGGTGTCTTAATCTTTGGAAATACTTATGATCTGTATAGTGCCATAATAAGTTGATGTAATTGCTCTAACATGCCATTTACATAGGGTATGTTCTTAAATATCCTCTGGATGTTTGGGCATATGCTCTATGATAGTGGTGTATTACAATGATAGGTTCTTATGTTCTAACCCTTATCTTTACGTTTCTGTCTTTATTATTTACTTATGTTTTCATATTATTTGTTTTGATTACCACCTTGTATGTTATTTATCCTTCTTACATAGAGGGAGGTTTGCATTGTGTATATTATATGTTTTATTTTGAGTGTGAATTTTGCATACTATATGTTAATTTTGTTTAGGCTTGCATGATGTGACTGGTGTGAATATGCAAATGGCTAGGACTTAATGGAATCAATTTAGCTTTGAACACGGTCTTTTAGGTTGCTAAGATTTATTTGCTTGTGAAATTAGTGTTCTAGGTTGCTTTGGTTAAATAAGCATGTTAATTATGATATGATTTTAGTTCATTCACCATAGGAATTTGACACATTCATTTATAATTTTATGTCAATCAAATAAGTATCATAGTTAATATCATTTTATGAGAATGATTAGATAAAGAAATAAGGTAGGAAAGAAAATATAAAAAATGTGTGTGTTTTTGTTTAATAAATAACTATTTCGCTGGCCACTTTTAAAACAAATCAGGTTATAAATAGAGTTAGTAGTCAGTTGAGAGAGTACCCTAGTTAAGTAACCGAGGAACATTCATAAAAAATGTTTGCCTTCGGGTCAAAAGGCTGTAATGGCATTCCAACCAAGCCTCTTAATAAAAACATGACCTAGTTGAGTAACCGAGAGACATTTATCACAAATGTTTGCCTTCGCATTAAAAGGCTAGGTTCATATTAATGAAAACTAACAAAATATGGTGCATTGCTTAATAAATCCAACAGATCTTTATGAATAGCATGACTTCTCATGAAAAGCTACTTAAGGATGGTTACAATTTTGATTGACTAACTAATTATCAATAAGTGTGTGTGAGTGATATGAGTGAATGAATTTGACATCAAGTCTTGATTAGTATGTATATCTAGTCCGAAGCACGTAGACACATATTTTATAAGTTAATAAGTTAGAACAACTTGAAGAATTATGTTTGTAGTTAAATTTGTTTTGTACAGTTCAGTGCCATTGTACCATTATTGCATATATGTATGTTATTATTTAGTGTTTTTTTGTTTTGTCTGTTTTTTTTTTAGGACAAGCAAAAGTTCAAGTATGGGGATGTTGATAGTTATAGGTTGCATGATGTCTTAGCAAGCATTTTAGTATGTTTTTAGTGGTTAATTAATTGATTCATGTATGTTTAGGTTTAGAATTGTGTTAGTTTGTTAGAAATTTATGTTTGAAATGTTATGTGGGTTAGAGCATGGTACTGAGCTTTAATTTTGTGTATTTAAGGTGCTTTGATGAATTTGTTAGTGTTTAAGATCAGATATCAAAGAACAGAGAAGATTTGAAGGAAGCCCGGAGGAAGACCCAAAGCCACGAACGTGACAAAACCTTGTTTGGGGGGCCACAATTATGGCCTGGGAGGCCAAAATCGTGAAAGAGACCAAATTAGCTTGCCACAATCATGGCTTGCGTGACAATAGATGCGGATCAACTTCTAAACACAATTTTTAGGGATATTTTAGATTTTTGGACCCAGTTAAAACTTCTTTTTTACCCTAAAAAGAAAATAATATAAAAGAGAAGAGAAGAAACTCTAGAGAGGAGCCTCCATTTTGCTACATTGAGAAAGATCCAAGGAAGGAGAACAAGAGCAGAGAAGAGCAAAGAGGAAGAGGGAAGCAGAAGGGTTGTTGTTACTACTATCTTCTTGGTCCATCCGACCCCTTCCAAGTGACACTTTCACTTCATTTTTGTTATTCTCTCTTTTGAATAAATGAGATGAATTTGATAGCAATTGATTTGGGTTTGATGATGATGTTTTAAACAACTTTATGGATTTGTTCTTAAACCAATGTTAACGTGATTTCTTTTGATAAATCAATGTTAACATGATTTCTTTTGACGTTAATACATTAGGCATTGTGTTTTTTTGTTATATTTGCATGCTTAGGTAACAATTCCAATGAGTGAACCGATTGTATAATGATTAGATTAGGTAATGAGAATTAAATAATATAATAGATTACACAAATAATCAAACTGGCCATTATAAGAAAGTACTAATTATCAATGGAAAATTATCGATGAAAAAAACTATAGTAAATTACCAACAGATTGTCAAAAAAAATTCATTTTCTGACAAAAAAATATCTGTCAGTAAATGTGGAAGGAAATTATTCTGACAATTTTTTCAACAGAATATAGCGATAGATGGAAAATGTCCGTCTGTAAAATAAGCGAGAATGCTTGGCAACATAAATAAGCATCAGAGTGTACCGACATATTTGTTATTTCGTTAGTAAAATTCAATGAAAAGCATCGTCATTTACTTTGGCTTTAACTTTTTAATAAAACGAAAATAACGTCGTTTGATTTAACACCAAATGGCGTTGTTTTTGTTTAACCTAAAAGCTACCAAAGCCCCCCTCCTCCATCTTCATTTGCATTTTCTCTCTATCGTTTTCTCCTCCATTGGTTTTCAGTCTTGTCTCTGCCATCCTGGTCACTGTCGTCCTTGTCTTTGTCGTCATCCTCATCTTTGTTTAAGGTGGGTTTTGTCCTCTCTTATGTTTTATGCTTATTATATATGTGTGAATGAGTTTTATACCAATTTTATGAAATGTTGTTCATGCATTATATAATGTTTGTCTGCATTTTACCATAACTATGTGATGATGGATGAAAATTTTGAGGTAAAGCCAATTACAAATTGTCCTTTAAATGGCACTTGAAACTTAACTAGTAATGTGTGTTTCGACAATCGTTTTTCTTCTTCTTGCCTTTTCTACTTTATTTTGAGAATATGAAAGCTTAACTTTTAGGCAAAACATGGTATTGCAACTTCTAAAAGAATATTATAATTTTTTTAATAGAATTTGGAATAGACCTCACCTTTTCCTCGATTGTTTTAAAGAAAGGATTATTTCCTGAACCAAATAGAGAAAGATTCGTATAGAACCTATAATATAGAACTGCAAGTTAGATGACTACTGAGATTTAAACCTTATTTTGGAGTTAGGGCAATTTCATCTGACAAATATGTTCAATAATAATTTTTCCATATGTACAATACATTTCCATACGCAATTACAAATAAAAATAAAAAATAATTATATAATAAAGAAATTACATATTCCTATACTAATATACACAATTAGTCAAATCTTATAATTATGAAATCAATTCCTATAATTACAAACAAATTATAATTCCAAATCAATTATTGGGTGACTCATATCAACATTCTCTCTAAGGTTAAAGTATAAACGTTTATAATATACCCAATTTGTCAATGATATCATGAAATTTATAATGTTTAGTGTATAATAAAAATTTAGGATTTCACAAATTACACATGTGAGGTTATCCAACGTGTTTCATTTAATCTTATCATTTCATATTTCCTTAAAAATTTGTAGCTTTATGCATTTTGTTGAAACTCGGAAATTTTGTGGATTTCATTAATCTTTTATAAAAATAAACACATTTTGGTATTGAAATAAGAGATTTAAGTGAGTCATTGCATTCGTGGAATAACCTAACTTTTTCTTAATTATGGAAAATATCAATTGCATGCAATTTTAATAAAACTTGCATACCTTATATATGAATTGCTTATCCTTTAAAAAAATTAAGTTTTGAATCTTTCTATAGTTTGCATATACATTGACTTAAAAAGATCACTCTTTGATTGCTTTATATGAGATTAACCAAGTTATGAATTATATTGGTTATTAGTGTAGCTAGTATCTTGCCTAACATAAATCATTATAATTATTAAACAAGTTGCTTTCCTATCCTAATTAAAAAGATAAAATGATATTTGTATACTTAGGGATATGATGTATTGGACATTAAAAAGTAAGATAATGATCACATTGTTTTAATTACTTTAATGAATATGGGCATTGTAACTCTACATCTCCCATATGGCCCATCAACTTTATTATTCCATACAAAATGATATGGCATAATTCCACTATTTTCCAATAACACAAGAAAATAACGAGGTTCATTGTCGTTGAATGAAAAATTCAAATGAAGCAATCTTATATCTCATGATTTCACATCCTCTCCAAATGACGATGATCCAATAACTTTAGTCTGTCCTTTAAATGTTATTTTATCAGTAATTTCCACAATGAAGTGCTTGCTTAATGACCAAATACCTATGGACTAAGCTCCAAACATATCTTATGAAGAGCGATATCAATTTAAAAGTTTAGAGGTTAATTTATTAGCTTAGTACTTATACAATAATTTTCTTCTCTATGACTGCCAATATGCTGTATTTGATGATATATTTTGGCATCACTATATGATTTCAAGTCATTGTTGCTAAGGTAAGCATCAATAATATGTCTATCAAGAATTCCTTAAGAAGGAATAAAAATTTTCCTTAACGAAGGACTTCAAAAACACTAACATACAAAAGCCTAAAGTCATTGTCATTAGTGACAACTATAAAAGTGCATCATCATTTAAGAATAATCATCAAAGCCCTGTAAAGATGGAAGTTATAAGCTTTATAACTTAATGTAGACATTTTGTAAATGAATTTTATGCCTAAATTTGATTTATTGTTGTTTTTGTTACATTACACCTTAATGTCCCTTACTCAAATAAAGGTTGGACATTTGATTGCAATAAATGTACTACTATTGGCCTTTAACAACTAAAGGTATATATGAATTTCTAATATTTTAAATCAATTACTATTTCCTAAAAGCTATAAATTTATGAAAATCACCATATTCCATATTATTTAGATAATTTTCAAAAGAGTAATCCAAGTTTCACACGTAGAATAAATTGTACAGTATCATCACCTTGATACTCTTCCTCCTTCCAAAAATTATGTATACAATCACTCAATGCAAAAATGGACAATTGTTGAGGTTATGTTTGAAATTAGTGAACATTTAAACATAATTCAAGTCATGCTACTACTATAAGTTTTATAGTTATAAAACACCTTAAATTTTCAATGTCTAGAATTATAGTGTTGCCATCATAGTATATGTCACAATGGTCCCCATGTGTTGAATTGATGTAGTACGCACTCTTTATGTTTCATGATTATGATTTCCATGCAAGATCAATCTCAAAGTACCAATATAGAGAATAAGAGAAAGTCCTTGTTCTTGAAGGAACTAAACAATCATGAAAAGTTCAAATTCTTATCTTCTATGGAGCTATAGAGATCAAAATGAATCAAATACATTATTGCTAGATGATTCACAATATAAGGTTTTACATAATCTAGCATATAAATTTACTACCTTTTATCTTTATTACAGGTGCATAATTTCTTTCTTTGTTTCATGATTTTACACATTCCTATTTATATGTCTATCCTCTCTTTTTTTTATATAGTGAGTTGAAGTGTTTCCTAGCTTATACCAATATTAAGATAATATAAATTCTACCTTAGGTGAGATACTGTAATGATTGTTATTTCTCTATTATTAAGTTAATACTATTTAACTACTTATGAGTTCTTCAATTTTATCTTGTTTCTTTATTCTTGTATATATATATATATATATATATTGGATAAGGTTGGAAGGTGATCTTCATATATATTTAGACTGATTGGCTAGGTATCACTGTTATGAATTATATTGTTTAGAATCTATATGATCAACATGCCATTATAAAAACAAACTCTTCTTGAAGTTTTTATCAAATGGTTATATGTCCCTAGTGCTTTTACTTGTATTAATGAAATTCCTAATTGTTGACAAGCCATTATGATTAGTTCAAGTCTTCATTTAAATATTTATATACGAACATCGGTTTGAGTGTTGTATGTTTGAGTTTGTGTGTTATAAATAACATATATGTTCATTTAAATCCCTACTATACACCAAAGTATCATCAAAACACAAAACAACAAACTTCTAGTGAATGTCCGCGAAATATGATTAATTAATCTTATAAAAGTGCTTGGAGTAGTTGTGATTTCAAATGGCATTACTAACCATTCAAAAAGTCGATTTTTTATTTTGAATGTAGTTTAACACTTACCCCCTACCCTCATCCTAATTTAACAATATCTAGATTTTAAATGAATTTTCATAAAGACATTAAACCTATAAAACTCATCTAGCCTATTATCTAACTTAAGAATGGGACGGTGATACTTTAATGGTATATTAATTATAAACCTGCAATCAATGCACATTTTTTATTATCCATCTTTCTTATAAAGAAAAAGTATGATAAATAAGCAACTCCCATACTATTCTATTTTACATAAAAACTCACTTTTCCTTTTTCTTTTTTTCTTTTTTTTGTTTTTAATTTATTTTTTGAGCTCTTCACCTTACTAACATTTTCAAAATATGTTATCTATTAGCAAATTGATAAGTGGATCTCATTATTTTTCTAATTTTAGTCAAACTTCCACTATATATAGAGCCAAAAAACTTGGAATATAATTGGTTTGGATAGAACAATGTAAGGTTTATATCACTTGAATACATGTCCTACCAATCTAAGTTCATCATCACCCCCCCCCCCAACCACTACTCAACCATCAAAAGTTGATCTAAAACATCTCTTGCTTTTATTGATTTAATGAAATAATATTAAATGTAGCACCCCTTACCGCAGGGTACACATCGGGACGTCCGGAGGTCATTCCAGTACATATCCTACAATAAGGGTAAGCTGCTTTCGATCACTACTTAAACTTCACGTGGCATCATATCATTTTTCATTATAAAGCATCATATAAAAATCACAATATTTTGAAACCCAACATTTTACTCATTTCATTTCACAAAATCGAAAGTCTAAATTGTATCTTTCAACAATTTCCATATGTACATGATTAAACCTAGTACAAAAGTACAACATGAATGAAGAAAATATACAAATCTATCTAATCCTTCCAAAAGTCCTAGCTGACCGACCTTTGAGCTATGACTCCTCTTGCCAAAACACAAACTACACAGCTGGTAGAGCCTCTCAGTAGCCAAAGTTGTCTCTCGGTCCTGAAAAGACAACGTTGCAATTTTGGTGAGTTTTGCGAACTCAATTAGCTAACCATCATCGATGGTTCACTCAATTCATGCATCACATTATTTCACATAGCATATATCATATTGGATCACATACACTTACTCAATCATGTCACATTGTACATTTAACACTTATAATCATTCATATCA
>JAOSBO010000001.1:5517993-5529975 GCA_027563915.1 Erythroxylum rotundifolium
TCTCTATATGCTTTGTTCTACTATGCAATATTAGATTTTTGCTCAAACAAATTGCACTTGTGTTATCACAATAAATAGGAATATTTTTGACCTTAATACCATAATCAAGCAATTGATGTTTAATCCATAAAACTTGGGCACATGCACTTCCAGCTGCTACATATTCAGATTCAGCAGTGGAAATCGCTACACTAACTTGTTTCTTACTTGCCCATGAAATCAAGGATGAACCTAAAATTGGAACATTAGTTGATGAAAGGATTGGATTAAACGGAAAAATCATGGAAGGAAAAAAGGTTAGTCAAAACCACCTTGACATTCTAAAATATTTTGGTGGTTATGATGCATTGCTAGACGTCAATCTTAATATATGATTATAAATTGTTTAATTGGAGAATTAAAGATAAATTGAAATGAGTTTTAATTTATCTAATTGTAATTAGAATTTATAATGATTATCAATATATTAGGGAACCTAATGGGTCTCACATATAGAATAGGTTGAAAAGAGCAAAGTTAATTTAATCAAGTTAGACTTAGTTATAAAGTCTGAGAAACTTTATGATTAAATATGAGATATTTAATAAATAAGAATCAATATGAGATATTGAATCTTATATAGGCATAACTAGTATTAAATTAGGATTATTTGTAATTCTAATTAAATTTTAATTGAAATTAATTAATTTCAATTAAATTACTAAAATGTCAAAAGCTTATTATAAATAGGCTTAAGCACTATATAGCCAGCACTTCGTGCTTAACCCTCTTTGTAAGAGTTATAGAGTTCTCTCAACTTATTTTGTGGATATTGTTAGAGGCCAGACATTTGTGTGGCTATGGTGGTTAAAACAGATCGGTTTCGGGAACTCTTGTACACCATAAAACTCTTGTACATATTGAGTACTCTTTAAGGCAATTTCACTGAAGTGTGAAATTGAATTTACAATTCTCAACAGTTTCCGCGTATCCATGGATACAAAAGTGTAGAAGGATGCATTAGCTTTTTGTATTTAAATTATTTTCATTATTTACTTTAATTTTTAACTTTCAGAATATCCCTTGATAATGCGGTCAATTATAAATTTAATTGACCTTGAATACGAACACTATAAGGCTTTAGTTCTAGTATAAATTAAGAAACTTTCGAATAGAAGCAGAAGTGAACTATAAAATATCTTCTTAACTTAATACGAGATTAACCTATTTTCATCATCATCATTACCCAGTTCGAAATTTTGCATGAAAGCGGGTTCTGGGAAGGTTTGATAGTACGCAGCGTTATATATCCCTACAGAACAGAGAGGTTGTTTCCGGTAAACCCACATGCAAATGTGACAATGAAAAAAAGGGAATGTAGGTTAAAAGAGTAGATATGTAAAATTGATATGGTAAAAAAGTAAGTAAATAAAATTAAAATAAGTAAATAAATAAATAGAATAAAAGAAAACGTTGATATATCTGTTATATATAAAAAATCTAATGGACTTGTCTTATATTGGTTAGAGTCGTAAGGTTAATAAGTGGAGTATCACAAAAATTAGATAAGCGAAAGGTAAAAGCGCGCCTGATGAATGTATTTCCATTTAAAGGCTAAGGAGATACAACTTGTCCTACCCTACATCAATGCAAAATTAACATAAAAAAGAGTAAACAAGTACCTGCTTGGAATACCATTTGACACTTCTAACACCCAGATTATATATTAAATAAAATTTAAAATATGTCTACTTTAGTTAATTAATTTTATTTTATTATCTCATAAAAATATATTAATAAATATTAATAAAATTAATATAGTTTATTAAAATAAATAATTAAAATTTTTAAAAAGCCTATTTATAAGGTAATATTTATTTGTGAATTTATATTTTATATTGTTAACATTAATGTTATTATTCATTGAGAAGCACCCGAAAGAGGCTGTCTCAAAATTCCCTCACATCCAAGAGAGGTGGTCGTAAAAATCCTCTCTCTTAGATGATGCTAGGGATTTTTTACCCCTCCTCTTTAGCTTATTAGTTTTATTTATGTGGATTACGTCGCCGTGACGATGCGTTCAAGCTTATACCCTGTAAGACATAATTCAAATGGATAAGGAAAACATGATAAGCACTGTAATGTGTAAACCGTCACAAGCATCACCAAAGGTCACCAATACATGGCCTGCTAACATTCTTGACAAAAGCACAAGTTTCAGATGGAAGTGAAACTGAACCTCAAGGCAAAATTGCTTCTTTTCTTCTAGGGAACACATAAGTTCTAGTTTCTCAGTTTTATATTTATCAACATCCATATGAGGACAAACAACATTTTGGACGGAAGACACTAAACAAATTGAGATGATAATCAAGAAGGACTAAAGATAAAATCTATGACAGGCCTTAATAGCATGTCTTAAATCCATGATCCTAAGGAAACTAAAAAGATGTGCGATTCCAATTTAAATTTTTACCGCAAGTAGTTTTTGAAATGAAGAAATAGGGGCTCTATGATCACATATTTCTGTCTGAGCAGCTCATGTACATTCATCCTTTAAATTAGATTATAACTTACAATAACAACAAATTAGTTATCGAATTTGACCTCAAGTGAAATAGAATATGGTGAACTGATATAAGAAAGTATCATAAGGAAAATTCAAAATTCTCCACCAAAACAAATCTTCGCTCCCATTTGTATGTTCTGTTTGTGATCCAATGGCCAATCGCAATCATTTAAGCAAACGAAGAACAAGGAGAATAGAAAGAACACATGCCACTAATAAGCAATATGAAATTAAGACATCTGCCTATTATAGGCACAATAGTAGCAATAAATGCACATTTGGTGAGTGAACTGAAATTACCGTATATAAGAGTCACCTTTAGCAGGTACGTTAGTACTTTTGCTAGGATTTGAAGCAACCAAAGATTAAATCCCTTCACTACCTCCATATGTAACAAAGACATTACCTTTGCTCACAAAACTCTCACCTTTATATTCACGAACTAGACCTTCAACAATGGAGCACATAAAGAGCCATATACAACATATAGCCCTTAAAATAGCTGCTGATTTATATAGGTGAAACACTCTTCCACAAAAAGAAAGATTGGACCTTTTGGAGACAGAATATGTAAATTTTTGTTAGTTTCTAAGTTTCAGATTTGCGGGTTGAGATCTTGTACTTAAGAAGTTTGAAGGGAGGGTGGCAATCTTAAGCTTGTTCCTTTCTTTCGGCTTCTTCTACCCTAATGGTTGATGAGACTTTCTTTGAGCTACTGGGGAGATACTTTCTACCCTAGATCTTCTCATTACGTTCAAAGGTTTAGCATAGCCTTGTACAACTACCTAAAATTCGTAATAAAATGAGTTTCTTCACTTATCCAGTCTGCGTTCTACCCTTTCAAAAAAAGAGTGGGTGAGGTGCATGGTGCCAGAAATTGAGCCATTTTTTCCTTTCTTTTATGCCAGCCGCAAGCAAGAGAAGTGAATAGGAGACCTTGGATCCTAGGAATGCTATTGGGTTGGAAGAGTAGGGAAAACTGCAGATCGGAAGAGTAGGAGTAGGGAGAGTCATCTGAAGAAGATCCCTATGTCAGAATGTTCATTGAGGGTAAAGGGAAGAGATGTGTGGAACTCGAATTGAGAGTGTCGGACATAAGCTTCTTGAGTAAGTACTCCTTCTTGTTCATCATCGGAAGAAAATATATTAATACATTTGAAGAACATCTTTGAAAAATCCGAAGAGGTGTAGTCGTTTCGCAAACTTTCAAATTTTGCTGCAATCGTTTCTAGAACAATTAAAAACCAAAAATAATAAACAATCAAAAGTGAAATAACAAATCAATATCGAAATTTGTTAACACAGTTGGACACACCTTGCCTACGTCTACGAGTCCCTCACCCAGCTTAATTCTTCACTAACGACAATAGTTTTATACAAGACTTTTCTAAGCCGACACTACTCAACCTTTGATACTATCTCTCGTCCTCATAACCCGTGAAAGAATTTCACACCCAATAGTATGACCACCTCATAATAACCTTAATAAAGGATTTTCTCTAAAAATGTTTAATGAAAACGAAATAAAATAAACAACTCAAGTGATTAAACAAAATTTAACATAAGCGAAAACACTTGAGATAAAAAAAAAAAGCAACTTCCCTAAATATGTTGCTTCATCAATGAAAGAACAGGAAGTTGTTATCTAAGATATCTGTTATGAATCTTCGATATAGTCACTGAAACATCCCACACACAGCAGCCACAAAATGTCTCAAATTAATAAAATTTTGATCACCAAAACCTTAACCTAATAGAGCTACAAAAACTAAGACAACTACTGAAGTTTTTACAAAAAACTAACAAAAAAATAATAACTACCAAGTCACAAAAACTTTTGGAATTTTCTCACATCAACACCAAAAATGAAAGCCACAATATTATATGATCCCTTAACAAAAAAATTCAGCAATACCTAGAAAAACCAGCTACCCAGTTGCTCTCAATGGACGTTCAAAATAGAGGAAAATGCAGCTGCCAAAATCACCTAGAATTAATAATCACGCAGCCACAAGAGAGAGGCTAACCACACCCAAAATTAATCCATAATTGAACCCAACTGAAGTCACACCTAAAAAGAAATTCATGGAGAAGTTCACTGCTTCATACATACACACGTTAACATGTGTTTAGTGAATCGTTAAGGGCTTATCCAACTTTTCTTCTCTACTTCACCAAGGAGTCTTCAGATAATTAATTAATAAAAATTGTAGTACCAAGATGGAATAACCATCAACATAACCAAGGAGTCTTCACACAATTAATTAATAAAAACTACAACAATAATAAGGAATAAGCATCAATGTGAAGTTAGCCCAGCAACCCTTCCATCCAATTGGCAACCAACGACAAGAAGCTCACAGTAGATAGTACATCCACAATACAACCAACCAAAAAACAATACCATGCCATGAACCACTCACAAGAAACCTACACCAAGCCATGATTAACACACCCTTACCCACACAAATAATCCATGCACACCAGACCTGTAGAGCATATAGCAATTAACCTCACTAACGTCATGAGTAAGAGATCTTAACTAGATAGAATTCTAACTCCATATGTTTGTCTAAGATAGCAGATATTTAAATTTCAACTTTCAGATCATATAGAAATCCAATCCCAACTTTTTTAAACTCATCAACATTATTTTAAATGTCCAATTATCAAAAAATGCCAAAATCAAATAATAAGATATATATCGTATATCTTAACAATCATAAAAGTCATGACTCTTAAGGTGTTTAATTAAGTTGGTTCCTTACTTGCAAAACTTATACTTATCTTAAAGCTTGAATTCAATTGTCATATGGGAAACGTGCTCCTGACATGAAGTGACATATTCCCATCATTAGTCCTATCTTCATGTCGTCTGTTTTGGGAAAAGATCCTCTGTTATTGTTAACTAGTTCCTGTTTTGTTCTATTAAATTTCATCCACATATTTATGTGGGGTCTATACAAACATGTAGATAAATTTAAATAGCACAATGATGGAACATCCTAATGGGAACGAAGGATCTCATTCCTTATGTTTCTCCCTCGACCCTTGCTTCCATGTTTTGTGCATTTCGATCTCCATTCCCTTTCCAACACTAAATTGTCGATGCTTAGCACTTGATGGGTACTGTGGGCTCGACCGCTTTGTAACAAGATAGTAGGTGATACATTTTGATTAGTTTTTCCTAATAAGTTATAGCACTGACATTTTCTAGTACTTACTCCTAGGTATACCATCAAAGAATAATAAATAATTCTTGCTTATGGTCATAAAATCGAATGTCGGAGTGAGGATGCAGATTCATTCTGAATTAATAATAGCCAAAGATAGTAAGAATTTCTAGTTTATTGAAATTATATGCTAGAATAGTTACAAATTTACAATATTAAGTTTTATGTGGTACATTTGGATAATAGGCAATAATTAGGATTTTGAGACATAGAGAGAGAGATAGAGAGAGTAAAATTTTCATAAAAAATTTTAAATACAAGTAAGAAATAGTTGGTGGTAGGCTTGGTAAGCCTTCTATAAATTCGTTATTAGGTGCTGAAGGAGACAACAACACGAAAACAAACCAATAATGGAATAGTAGTGTTCCCCTCAATATGAAAGAAATGGAAAGATCTATATGATTTTCCCTTTCCTAATGAAAGCATGATACGTGGAATAAGAACTTATTCAATAACACAATTTCCCTTGTAAAATTTTTCAGTGCCCACAATAATTTAATTAACTTGCGAGTTATCTGTGTCATCCTTACTCAGTGTATTGTCTAACAGCCATGATATATTGATGATTTTAACTTCATACATTTCTTAATCCTTTCTTCCTTTGTTTTTTAAACAATTTTATGTGTTTTGATTAATTGGCAAAAAAAAGGGCATTTTAACCTTATACTAAAAATATTGAATATTGTATCCGCTACACATCTATAAATTCACTACACCTACTAAGACAAAAAGTGCTTTAGGCAATAGGCAAAAATGTAGCTATAAGTACAATTATTATTGCCTTTTTATTAAGCTAACAGAATTCATATCCTTATAAAAAGTGGCGCTACAATAAGTATAAGACAACAAAAAAATTTTATTAGGCAACAAAATAAAAAATGTTGCTTTACGTCTTAACTAAGGTAACACATTAGTTTCAAACTATACCAACAATGTTAAATAGATATTTCAACACTTTTAAGAATTTGTAAGGCAACAAAGTGAGTTTTTTAGGCAACAATTTGTAACAATAAAAAAAAAATTATTCTTTGGTTACCAATGTTATTTAACATAAAATCAAACCCTTATCATTATATAGACAACATCTATATATACATGAACATAAATATATAAATATTAATGTACTTCTTAATTATGTACGTGCTATCAAATTTCATTTATATATAATATATAGTCCATAAGGACATGTAAAATTCAATCTTTAACATATTCAAAATACAAAAGCCAAAAATCACTAGCTGAAATATTTATCTACAATATCATCATCCATTCCATATCAAACAGAAGTGAATTAATCTAAATACTAAACAAAACCAATATGTATGGGGACTTCAAAATTCTTCACCAAGTACCTCCTTGTCCACTCCTAATCATCACCATCCTACTAAAAAAAAGAAAGAAACAAGAAGTATATTAGAATCAAGACGTTGTCTGCAATAAATCTCAACAGAAAAGAAAACAAGATGATGTACAACAATAGTGAGTTAGAATCAATTATTCAAATCTATTAACTATAATTCAGTACACAATCAACTACCATATCGCGGCATGTAAGATAACACTTAAAGTTTAGTTATTGGTAGAGCTTAAATTTTTGTTGTAAACAAAGCAAGCACCATCCTCTAAGTCTTGATGCTACGCTGCCATTAGATATATGCACATACACTAAAAACTAGCATTTATAGTTCCAGAGTAACACTCTTTGGAAGTGCTTCCATAAATCGGTAGATTACCCATAACATTGCATCATAATAGTTTAATATTAACATTTGACTAACTTAGATACCAAAATATATAAAGAGATTTCTTTGTTACGTAAAAAGAAAACACTTGAATGTTCTTGCAGGGAACTTGGGCAGTGGTCCACTAAGATTGGCGTAAGACAATTCTCTAAAACACTAGACTAGAGCAATGTTCAAAAAGCAACCATCAGTAAGATATTAAACAACTAAATTAAATTTAGAAAAAAAAAAAGATAAAGATCTTTAGTTGTTACAGCTTGCTTTAATTTTCAAGGCACTGAAATGAAAACCTCTAATCCTAAAGTGGGTCTAGAGGAGAAAACCATACTCACAAGAAAGTAAGCTTTAGGACTTTGACCAATGACATAGAAAAAGGCCCCGACAAACTATTGTTGTTCAGCCTTCTACTCTCATTACATAACAAAACCAAAGGACCAACTTCATTATATAAAGATCACTTTAAGAATGATATCATATTAGAATTGATTAAATATTGTAAAAGAGACAAAACCATTTGGTTCATAGTAGTGAATATAAAATTAATAGCATTTATCTAATACACATGCACGACTCTTATATTTCTGAATTATTTTTTGTTACCATTTTCTCTCTATTTTTGCAAATAAAATGAATGTTTCTTGATAATTAGAGGGCAACTAGTAAACTAATTTAAAGTTTGAAATGGAAGAGAATCAAAACATAAAAAGAAGAGCTAAGCAAAATATTGAAAATTTGAACCTTTATTAATATTAATGAAGAATGCAAATTCAAATTCAAATTATCTAAAGGTTACAAGCTTCATAATAGCAACTCATAGAAATCATGTCCATGGTTCGGAAAGAACTAAGAATCATAATTATTTTCTTGATATCACTCCTAATCATTCTTAGATAGGAAAGCCTCACACTTTTAACTATGAAAAGTGCTCTCTTCTTTTATTTAAATATTGTAACATTCATCCCAACTTAGGCTAAAAATAAGAGCTAAGCAAAAGCAAAATATACAAACATTTCTTTATTAATATCAATAAAGAAACACTCAAAATTAAATCATAAAAATTTTACAAAACAAAAATTAAACTAGAATTTTAAACATGTTACACATTCATGTACAATCTTACAGTAGAACGACCACAACTAAGAAAAACAATAAATGATCAAATATTATGGTTGGTTTCATATCTGGGATGTGATTGCATTCTTTCTATAGAAACACAGTAGAAAGTTTAGTTAACAATAAAACATATAGCTTAAAATGTTTATAGGTGAACACCGTCTAATGTATGAACATAACAATAGAAAATTTTGTTTTCTTTTCATCGGTATCATACTATAATGGACAAAAACTTGTTAGGCTTTTGAGAAATCGTGAACTTCTTCTATTTCCAACTAATATATATATGAAAATGTGTTAATTGAACTAGAAGGAACCTACATAGCTTTCACTAGTGATGTAGAAATCTCTGTTCTTGCATGTTAGATATCTATCAAACCAATTCTATAAGAATACCAAATTGTCTTAGGCTAAAATGAAAGAAAATTAAGGTATATGTTAGGTTTAACACACCATGATTTGTTGAATAAAATTGACAAAAAGAGTGTTAGGTTGGGATGTGTCAAAACCTTTGATTTAGTCAGACACATAGTTGTAGAATGATGTATTTTCTGAATTAAAGAAACCAACCCCTGCATGTGAAATGAGAGGTGAAAAGGTTAACTAATTGCAAACTTTTGATTCTCTTAAACCTGAATTGGAATTGTCAATATCACCTATGTTCATGTCATCGACAAGACGTTTGTACTTTACAATCTTGTCGATGTAACCAACATCGAGTGTTCCAGAGGTGGGTTTAGCGTAAACAATGCTAAAACGGAGGTTAGATTAGAAGAGGGTATGCATCATGTTACAGTAATGGAACTCGAAGATCTAGAGAAGTAAGATAGCTTCAAGGAATAAAACTAAAGGGAGAGGGAAGAGGGGGAGTTTGATGACATCGTTGAGTTTTGAGTGGTTGATGTGATGTTTTTCGAAGGAGCATTTGAGGGTGGTGGTGTTGGGTTGTCTATGATAGCAAAAAAGCGAAGTCGTGAAATTAGAGGGAGAATTAAAGAAGGTTTTGGCTATGTTTGGCTGGACGGAAAGTTTTAAAGGAATGGAATGAAATGATTTATAATGGAATGGAATGTAAATGAATTTAATATTGAAAACTATTATTTGGGAGGAATTGAAGGGTTCATAATGTAATATAGTGAAATGTTATTTGGATGAAGGGTTTATAATTTAATATAGTGTCACGATGTTTATCATTTTACATTCCATCCTAAACCCCCAAATTGAAGTTTTTTTTTCATTTTTATTGTTTAGGATGGAATGAGATGTAATACGAAACTCTCCTCTTCCATCTCATCCCATTCCATTCCATAATAAACCCTCCTCCCAAACGATGAAATAATTTTACATTTCAATTAATAAACCTCAAACCAAACTTAACCTTAGGGTTTAAGGAAAAGTCAAAGGGATTGGAGTTTAAAGAAGAAGGTTGTGAGTTAAGAGAAGGTGAGGGAGAGCCATTTTGGTAGTGGTTTAAGAGTTTTTTAGTTACAGAGGGAAGAAGAGAACCAACAAAAGTTATTTTGTATATTATTAGACATTGAATGAAAAAATTTTCTTTTTTGGCTTAAAACAGATTTAGAAAAAAAATTTCTCATGTTGGATGGAAAAAAGATTCCATGTATTTTAGTTTTACTAGTAACATTTACCTGTAGCATTGACTAATGTGTTTTAATTTACTAAATAAAAATTGGTAGCAATTTAATTTTTTTAAACATATTCCAAATACTTATCAGTAAATAGAAAATTTTATATTTTATAAAAAATATTTGCAAATAGATATATAAACAAATATGTAACATTAGTAAATAGCCTTTTGTAAATAAGTAAATGGAACTGTAACAACAATTTTAGATGTTGCATATATAAGACTCCTTTGCATCATTTTAAAAATTTTGTTTCCTTTTTATATACGTAGCAACAAATTATTATTATTATTGCCTTTTTATATTAGCAAAGGCTACACTTTAAAATATATTGTGTTATATTAATTTTTACCAATACATTTTTAAACTGTTACAAACATGTCATTCCTTAAAGCTATTTTTGCCTTTGTGACCATTTGGGTTGAATTAAAAATTTTTAAGTCCTAAAAAATCATCTCTCATTATATATACATATATGAGACATGTATAGGATGTATATAATATGTCTAAGCCTATTCAATAGATGTATTAAAAATGATATTATACGATGAATATAAACTTAAGCAAATTAGTTTTGAATAGCAAAAGATATTCTTCATAGTCGCATGGATTAATAGCAAGATTTAAACACAATTTTGTAACAAAATAAGTCACATCTATCTCATGAAGAAACTTGAAAAATGTTCAATATAAACCTTATGAATAGACAAACAACAACAACAACCTAGAAAAAATCTCGCTGTCACGTAGGATTTAGAGAGGTCCAGTAATACGCAACCTTATCCCTAATTAGCAGAGAGATTGTTTCCAAACCTTATAAATAAATAGCATAGCACAAATTTTGGATAAATAGTAATTACTATTATAGGAAAAAGAATAATAATAGAAATAAATAACTCCCAAGGTCTTAATTTTGAGAAATTTGAAATTTATAAAGCAATAAGTTTGTTTCTTCTTTTTTTTCTATATACGATAGGTTGATCAAGAAATATAAGTCAATTGCAATATCTCAAAAACTAATCATTATAATGACTGGCTTAAATCTCTAATGAGAATATTTTTCACAAATGTTTATAAATTGTCCACAATTTAGTTATTTGACATCTTTAAGTCATTTTGATGTTCTATTAACATGTTTTTGAGAGAATTTCATAAGAATTCACATGAGTTACATTCATTATTGAAGTGAATTATTGATTTATTGAAATTTATTAGATGTATTGAATAATGTATAATTGATAAAAATGTAATAAAATATATAAAGAATGGCTTATAAAGTTAACATAAAGTGATTAATTGAGTAAAGAATTTAGATATGGATAATGACTAGATAAGTACTTACCCTAGCATCATCTCTACATTTATGATTCAGTAAACTTAGAAGGTATTTATCATTGAGAAAGATAGAAATTCTCATAATATAAAATTGCTCTTTTTTAAATTATATTCATCTATTCTTAAGTTAAATTAATCAATATTTACACCTTATTAGAACTCCCAAGAATGTAATATATCTTGTAATTTTCTAAAAAATGTTTAATCTTAAGTCAAAAGATTTATGTAAGTACATCTTTAGTCCCCTATGCAACTTCAAATATCTAAGTCATAGTCCCTCCCACATGCGATTTTCTCTATTGTAGTTCATATATTAATTAATATTAAATCTAATTGTTAAGTCAAAAGGACTTCACGATGATCAATTT
>JAOSBO010000001.1:5620289-5643119 GCA_027563915.1 Erythroxylum rotundifolium
GAAATAGTGTTACAAGCATTGAATTTTACAGACCAAATGGAATTCATGATTTAAAACAATGTGTACTGAATCTGAATGTTGTCTCTGAATTTGGTAAAAGGAAAAAGCTTGGGAAACTACAGACATCCCCATTACACAATGACTTTAGCTTTGTACTAGTATATAAGATCTTGTTCTGAAAGTCTTCCCCAAGGATTGAACTGTAAACTGCAAAAGCTTCAGGCTTCCATTTTTCCACTGTATAACTAACACCCAAGCCTTAATTGAATTACGGTTAGGTCTCACTATTAAGAAAGTTTGACCACATGTATATCGTTTCTTTAATCTCAAAAGCAAGAATAAGCTCGTAACCTGTACAATGTTATTATTATATATTCATCTATTAAGCTACATATGGAAATTTAGTAATTTATCTTATTACATAAGAAAATATTTTCTTATTATTATTATTATTATTATTATTATTATTATTGATAAAATCATTAATTCTAAGAATTTTTAAATAAAATTATTTTATAAATAAATATTAATGTTATGAAAATGACTCAATAAATGGTATTCTCTTATTCTTGAGATATTTCATCATCTAATTGATCCAACAATAATTTGGAGAAAGCCTTGATTAAGGAAACATCGACTAGGATTACCTGGAATACTTATTTAGTTGTTTTCAATTCTTATCACCTATTAATGTGACGTGACATTATCCATTATAGTATACTCCCCACATATAATTCTTTTCTCTGAATTAGTCCTATAAGTTAAAAAAGAGTTCATCAAGTCCTTTGTTTTAAAAGTTACTATGTTTTAATCATGTTCTGTTAAATCTCATTCATATATTTATGTTCCATGTGTAGATGAAATTTAATAGATTCCTAAAAAGAGACATGGACTTGAATATTTCCAGTTTCTGCCTCACATAACTTGGGGCCTGCATTAAATAAAGACACACATATATATAATACTAAAATTTTTATCAAAATAAAATATGGAAAACGAGCAAAGGTTCCTATAATCCCTATTAAATGGACCAAATTTTTAATTGGTATCTTCTTCATTATGTGTCTCTCTCTCTCAAATCCACTTTATCAAAGTTTTTAAAGGTCTTGTTTGGTAAATGGTTTATCAATTATTTTTTAGCGGATTGAAAGGTTTTAGTTGTTTGATCATATCAAATCGTTGATAATTATGATTGGTAATCAACTGATTGAGTTAATCTGCTAATTTTCAAAACACTCCTACGTTTTCCTCTAGTGGCTAAGAAATTAAGGAACTAAAAGACTATTATATTCAAAAGTTATTACAAATTACTCATAGAGATAGAGATAATAAGTTTATTATTTAATTTTAATTTTTGAAGCTGAATTAATATCAAATTTGAGTCAGAATATACAAAGAGTTAACATCCCATTATATATGTCTTTCTTTAACTTTGAAATGATGATGCTGACTTCTTTTGCTCTATCTAAATTCTTATGAGAATATTCAAAGAAATGTTAAGATATAATACTCACGTCCTTATAAATTCTTTTTTTAAAATCATGCCCTTATAAGTCATTTTACACATAAACAATTAATATTAAACAGTTAATTTTACCAAAAATCTTTAAATAAACAGTTGATATTATCCGCTGGTCAAATTAACTATATTAATCCGCTATTGCTAACCGGTGATAGAATCAGCTAACAACTAATACAATCCACAATCTGTTAATTGCCAAACAGGGCCAAAGTCTTATCCTTTTTCTTTCTTTCTCTTCTATAATCAAAACAATCTAAACACTTTTTCCCTTTCCTAAATTTGAGCTCTAATACATAGTTTCAAAAGTTTGAAAAAGTACGCAAGTCCTAAATTGTCTAAAAGATGGAAAAAAGAAGACCTTCCATCTGTCTTTCCCTCTTCACCATATTACTCAAATAATTTTCCATTGATAATCCTACTAAATCATTGAGGACTTTGAACGACAATGTTGGGTTCGATATAGTCATTGTGATGATAGACTGTATTAATAATAACAATTAGGAATCTAATAAAGTTACAAGCCTAGTAATGTCTCGAAATTCGAACCTTATAAAAATTTATTTCTTTAGCTAAACTCGTTGTTAGTATTAAAGGGAGAATTAGGTCATTGAATGTAGAGAAAGATGACTCTGCTATAGGTGAAAGTGGATGAGAGTTGTATTTGTGTTATTTCTTACGTTGAGAATAATATTGTTAAGAAGTGTGTTTACTTTGGCTTTGAAGATTCGATGAGTGTTCTTAACGTAAACCTTAATTTTTTTTTATGCTTCTTCATTGCCAGCGATGATCACTATAAATGTTAAAGGTGGTGATAAGGTAGGGGAGTTGTAGAATAATGATGTCTTGAGTTTCTATAATTTAGAAAGGAACTTTTACTTAATTTTTAGATTAGGGATAAACAAGATTAGTGAATTAGACTTGATTGTATTTAAGATAAATCAATTTAGGAATTTATCGTTATTAGGCATTTTTAGGCTTAGAAGTGTTTAGTTAGAGTAAAATCATATTATTTACATTTATTAGTTTTAAATAAGATTTAGTAAATAAAATTAGAATTAAAAATGTATGTAAGTTTAATTAAGATTATAAGTACTACATTGCAAATGATGTACACGTGATATATTGGAATCTTATGTATAATAAATAAATAAATTTATGTCATGCTAACTTAAGTAGAAATTAATTTCGTTTAAATATTATCCATTTAGAGTTTAATTTGAATGTTCTGCAAGTGTCAAGATCTATTTTGAATGCTATTAAAGTCAAGGTTTAACTTATATTTTAGTGAAAACATTAAGGTTAATTTTCACTTTTTCCCTTAAAATAAATGAGGATTTTTTAACGTAGCCAATAAGTGTTAGTTATTAATGGCTATAAGTTTCTCCAATTGATGAAAATATTTAAAGAATAGTTTGTAATTTGATATTGTAAAGAGTAAATGAGTATTTTACCCAACTGTTAAAAAGAATACAAACAAAAACAACTCTGAGATTGCTTCTAACTCATTCAGACCACTAAATAGGAAGATAGTAAGTGTAAAACTAGTCAGGATATTAAGAACTCAAAGTTGTGTTGAATCAATAACTCAACAACTCATCCATATATACAAAAGGTGTCTCTCCCCTCTTCCTCTCTTTATGAAGTTTCTATGTCAAAATATTTTCTTCCTAATAAATTTGTTAGACATTCATTTAATGGTATCATGGATCATCAATATGTTGAAATTGACTGAGCAGGTAAAGATTGCAGTAGGGGACAAACATATGTTAGTTTATTTTTAATGGTATTAGGTTTATGTTCGTGCCGTTTTTCTTAGTTTAATGAGAAGTTATTTAGAATTTTCCTTTGTATTCATGGTATTTGTTATGTTAGAGTTTTGATATTTGGTTTAGTGTGGTTGATATTAATGTTTTATCTCAAAATTCTCAAAAGAAAGAAAAAAGCTATTATTAGATCATCATTTCCTCCATAAGAAAGAGATATTAACGTCACAAAGGAGACTTGAATTTATAGTTTGAGATAACGTTGCCATTGGTAGCACAAGTTATTAAAATGTAAAGAACAAGTTATGAAATTTGGATCAATTTAAACTAAAATACTAAATTTTGGTTATAAAGTATGAATGTATTTATATGTTGACTATATTTTATTTATATTGTCATCAAATTCAAGATTTTTTGAAAAAGATCAACAAATTGATGCAAAGCCTACCTCTTAAGCAACTGTAATGCATCACCACCATGGGATTTTGTAAACTCAAAAAGAAGGAGAGGTTTAGGGTTAGGAGGGACCTCTACTACTGGTTGTGTATTTGATTTCGTCCATTCAAGCTTTCATTGAAAGCTAAGGATAATCAAATAGAGGAGATTTGTGGTATAGTATTGCTTGGATCATAAGGTTTTGAGGAGAATGAAATGACTATGCATAAAAGCCAATAAGGCTAAAGCATTGATGCCTAAGGAGGAGTGTAAAGTCAAAGGTCACTAAATGGTGATTAAGTGCACACTTAAGAAAGTTAAGTGATGCAAACCCTAAAGATACAACCTTAGAATCTAATATACTCGATTCGTAATGAAGCTTAGTAGAAGCTAAAATTAGATTAAAGATAGAACCTTATCCTAATGATTATATAAAATCATGAACCAAATATATAAAAGAATCTTGACTCATTATAAATAACTAAAACTAAGATTATAACATGATTTGAATGCTATAAGTAAATAACACGATAAATTCAAATTTTTATTTAAAAACAAAGAAAAACTCTCATAATTGTATTCATCACTAAAGATGTCTACAGCCAAAAAGAAACAACCTTTAAATACTAAAATACAAACTAAGGTTCCAATATTTAAACAAAAATCAAGGTTTTAATTAAACTTGTTTTGAACCACGATGATGAAATAGGTCGTGTTGACTATGAAGATTTTGACACTATTGGAAATAATCTAGAACACACTCATATCTGAAATTGTAGATCCTTCTACATATTTAGCAAGCTAGCCATGGTTTACGATACACTTGGGTTAGAAATTATGGATAGTCTTATGGACTTATAAATTAAGACATGGTATAGGCTATAATTGTGTTTATACACCATGAATCTCACTATAATTTTACAAATTAGCACGTAGTATATGCTATGCTTATATTGGTGGTCGTGCCTCAATATTAAGTTGTCCAATAAAGTACATGGACTAATACATAGCTATGTAGGATACCATGTTCACATCTAAGTCTTCTCTAACATTTTCTTTAATCAAGTTAAGCAATATTCATCCTTCAATTTGGCTTAATTATATATATGTAGCCACTTCTCTCACTACCCTATTAAGCACATCGTAAAGCCTCTTCTTCTTTATTTGCATAATTGTTACATTTGGCAAACAAAAAAATATCAAAGGTAACTTGATTGTTATCATCCCCTCTTTCTTTAAAAAGATTTATCTTCAAATCATTGTCTTCACTAAAAGGAATTAAATTAGAAATTGTTAAATATAGTGGTTACATTATATTCACCTAGAAAATGTAATTAATAAGCATTATCATTGCTTTATTTAATAAATTGAAATGGATCATCTTCCCTCAATTGCAACATTGATCTTCTTTGATTTAGAAACCTCTCATTTCTAATATATACCCAAACCTAATTTCCTAGTTCAAGGTAATTTTCTTTCTTCCTTTGTTAACTTTGGATGCATATTCTTCATTCTTCCTTTCAATGTGTCATTGAACATTTTCATATAGTTACTTCACCATTTTACCTTTCTTTTTATCATCTAAGCTACCCCTTTTATGAATAGGAAAAGGAACCAAATTAAATGATGTTGGTGGATTGAAGCCATTAATAAACTTAAAAGGTGAATAACTAATAGTACTATGAACAACTTAATCATATGCAAATTCAATTAACAATAAATAATCTTCTCAAAATTTTAAATTCTTTTGAATGATAACACACAATAAATTAGTCAAAGTCTTATTTGATTCCTCGATTTGGAAGTTCTTTTAAGGGTGAAAAATTGTTGAGATAAAAAATTTAGTTCTTAACTTATCCTGCAAAACCTTTCAAAAGTAGCTAAGAACCTTAATATCTCTATCTATCACAATACTTTTAGGAACACTAAAAAGTCGTACTGTCACCTTAAAGAACATTTCAACTATATTGGTCATATCATCATTTTTACTTCTTATAATAAAATATATTATCTTAGAAAATATATTAACAAAAACATAGATAATGTCTTTAACCCTTTTAGACTTAGGTAAACTCAAAACATGTCACCCAAGGTTCACTATGGATTGACAAATAAGTATACAACCTAACCTTAAACTTGGCTTATCTAAATGTATTGTAATTAGCACAAATTCTTTCAACATCATAATATATATTAGGCCAAGATAAATGTCCAAGAAAAATATGATCTTTTTAGTGCTAAAATGACCAATTAATCCTTCCTTAGAGGCTTTTGATATGTACTAATTGCATTATTTTTGTTAATGATTTAAAGGATATTTAGGTTGTGTTTTGAGTATTTTTATACGACTAAATTTAGCTTATATTTTTCCAATAGGATTTATTTGAGCTCTCTAGAAAAGAAGGAATCAATTTAGGCAAGTTTGAGTTATGTTAAAGCAATTTTATGATGCTTTTATAGGAAGGAATTAGAACATGGCACATAAAGAGACACTTGTTACTAAACATATGGGAAATATAGCCATGCTACTGAACACAGAACCTATGTTTAGCAACAAGAGGCAACACAAGATAAATAAATACTTATGTTCAACCCGTGTTCAATAACACAAAACCAACAAAGACTTATGTTTAACTCATTTTCTATTTTGTTTCATTTTATTTCTTCTTATTTTTGACCAAAAGTAACATAGTACCAACACAAGGCTATGATAGACTCGTGTTGTCAATAATTTTTATACAAAAGGAGTTATGAGATGGGTTAAACAATATGAGGACCAACATGATCCTATATTTGACCCATATTTAACTAAGTTTTTAGGGTTTCATAATAAAAAGATGAAAAAGAGAAAAGGAAAAGAAGAGACTTGTTTAAGAGGACTATAAACTAGTCCAAAGGCTAAGGAGACTTAAGAGCATGTCAAGGAGAACCAATCTCAAAGAAAAACAAGAATCTGTTAAGATCAATCAAGAAGCATTCATATTTAAGAAC
Source organism: Erythroxylum rotundifolium (assembly GCA_027563915.1). Lineage (NCBI taxonomy): Eukaryota > Viridiplantae > Streptophyta > Magnoliopsida > Malpighiales > Erythroxylaceae > Erythroxylum > Erythroxylum rotundifolium. Next base: position 5,627,001 of record JAOSBO010000001.1, read on the forward strand.
AATGATCTCATTTTTACTTCTTATTTATTTATATTTATCTCTTAGTTTTCTTTGTTTTATTATAAAATAAAGTGGGATATAGATTTATATGACATTAACCCTAGAGTTTATGTTTTGAATTGATTTCTGTGAATAAATAAAAGATACTAATTTTCATTAGAAATGTTCATATTTGTATATTGTATTATTGAAAAAATGAGAGTTGAAACTTAATAATTAGATTTGTATTATTAAGATTGAGAGATGATATGTATGAATAGGTCACAATATGAATAACAAGGGTTTTATAGGTTGCTAGAGATAAAACTACATGATCTTTTTAAGTTAGGGAGAAACCAAGAATGGGAATTAATAAAGTGAGTTAATGCATCCTTAGTTTTTTCTAATTAGAAAGAGATTTTAGTCAACCAATTGGAGGATAGGGACTTTATTACTTAAGAGAGAATAGAGTTATAACTTAGGAATTCTGTTGGTCTAAGAAACTAAGATTAATCATTAAATTAGGATAAACTCATAGGAAATTTCTAGGGGATTATACTTTTAAATCTATTATATCTATTGATTTTTATTCTTATCTATTGCCTTAGATTATTAACTTTATTTATTTTTCATTCTAATCCAATTACTCATTGTGTTAGATTAAATAATAATAAGATGGTTAATACTAGTCATTATAGCTCCTTTGAGTTTGGCACTCGACTCACCTAAACTATATGACAAAAATGAAAGATCCACTTATTTTAATGATTTTTTAATATTATTTTTTTATTCATTCCAATTATGTCACATTTAATTTTGGTGTCGTTTCTAAGGTTTGTAATACTAAAAAATCCTTATTTTAATTAATATATTCATTTTACCTTTTATTTGTGCTTTGTTTTATTTGTACTAACTTGGATTGCTTTTACTTCTTTTTTATTTTTAGAATTCTATTTGTTGATCTTGTTTTTGCAACTTATTTCTAGGATTTGTATATTTATTGTTACAATTACAAAACCAAATTAAAGGATGAGGAGGACAGTGTACTGTATGAGATAATGCTTTGTCATCACTTATGGTGGCATTGGATGTTTAAAACGAGAGGCAAGATAATATGTATTAGTCATATCAACTGATACCAACGGTTTGTCGAGATATTTGTAGTGTACCCACCTTACTCATGAATTTCAAGTGCTTACAACATGGCAATAGAGCAAGCAATATTATTTCAAAGGGAACTAGCCTCAAAACATCCCTTATGACGATACTGACAATATGGGATGGAGACACTATCTCACCTTTGAATGGAATGATCAAACCCTACTTACAATTCTATAACAACAGTAGCAAGACAAGGATCAAAGTTTTGAGGATCTCATTATGAAACCCATTACAACAATTGAAGCTTGCCTCTAAAGAGTTGAAGAGTTTTTTCAAAACCAATAAGCCCTCATCCATAACGTAGAACTTTATATTAGACAACTTGTTAAGCTTGTCTATAAAGATTAGCGAGGTGCGTTGCCTAGCAACTCCAATCCAAAACCATGAATGCAACAATTTCTAAAGGTGATGCGGAGTTGCATGTTGAAGAAAAGGAAGAAAGGTTTTATTTTAAGAAGAGAAAGAAAAGGAGAAAGAAAAAGATGAAGAGTGGGAGTTAAAGAAGAAGGTTGCCAAAAACTTTTGACAATCATCTTAGGTATGGAGGGCTCCTATGTTCTATAGAATAGAATACTGTATTCAATTGAATATTTAAGGAGTTTTTATTATTCCTTAATATATTGGTAGTTTGTTAATAAAAAGGTTACTAGTGGTTCTATTTATTATCATTAATCTGATTCCAATTAACCCTGTTCTACTACAGCATATGTCATATCTAATGGCTAGTGAGCCTTTTATAAGAAGGTGAGGGAAGCAAACCATTAATTATAGATCCTTTTTAAGTGAAGAGCTTATGGAGGCAATCCAATATTTAGCTATTTTTGTTTCAATTTAGTAGCTTATAGGATTATTAAAAGTAGCTTGCTTTAATAATTATAAACTCTTAGTTTTAATTTATCTTAATGTTTATTAACTCTTACTTGAGATTTGATGGAGCTTAACAAGTTATAGAGACAACATTACCCTGAAGCTATAGAGTAGAGAAGATCTTACAAGCACAAGATAAATTTTAATGATATTTGATGAGGCCAGAAATCTTTCATTTCCATTCGAGTACCAATTATCTTTACCTCCTCCTATTGTTTTATATTATTTTTCTTTGCTCTTGCATGTTCTGTACATTGAGGATAATGCATAACTTTAGTGTAGGAGGATGGACTTAATAGTTAGGCTTATTACTTTTTTTAACCTTAGCTTAATAATGAAAATTTTGAGAATTTTTTATTTTTAAAAGGATTGATCATAATGATTCGTTACAAATTTGATTATCACTATTTAGGTAAATGATTATAAGTTTTGATAAATAAGTAGATTTCAATTTGGTTCATCAATTTGAGAATGAGTTTTAATGAATAAGTTTATTTCAATTCAGTTCATTAATTTGAGAATGAGTTTTGATGAATAAGTTGATTTCAATTTGATTCATTAATTTGAGAATGGGTTCTTATATTGCATCATGATATTTTATGTATAATTTGTACATATATTAAATTAAATATAAATTGTTTCAAAGATTTTTATTATCCCTCACATAAGAAAAAAATAAAAAGAAAAGTGCAAGAATAAGTGAGCATAGAATAAATTCGCTCCATGCACTTTAAATCAAAGAAAAAGGTTGAAGTTAAATAGTGATACTAGTAGCCATTTGAAACATTGACTTAATTGAGTAAATGCAAGTATTTATGACAAGATATCTTGAGTCAAAAGGTTAGGTGAATTTTCAAACAAGATTTAAATGTTTTTGTGTTATTCAAATTTTAATTTAATTTAATTTAATTTATTTAAGGGGAATCAAAATATTTGCACATCATAGCATTTCTCTTATGCTTGCTCATCTTATGCATTAGGTTGAATTTTGCAGATTGAGTCGAAGTTTAAAGGATTGTAGAGTGAATTGAATTGATCTATAATTCGACGTAAGTAGCTAAATTCCTATCAATTAGATGAAATCTATAATTGAGTGAATGATGGAGAATCTTGATTAATGTTTTTCTTAAATGCTTCTTTAGAGTTGCTTCCTATTTAAGTTAAAAGAGTAATGGAATTGATTTTCTTGAAGATAAAAGAATACTTAAGTGTAGGAGAATTTGATATGTGTTAATTTTAATATATTTGTAGTATGATGATGAGAGCATTTAGCTTATGTTTTAAGGTTTTTTGTATGACTTTGTACTTACACTAGCTAAATTTTATTTGTAGGCCTTATTTTAGCTCTCCAACAAAGAATGAATAAATTTGGGCTAGTTTGAGTTGAGTTGGAGTGATTTTAGAATGAATTTAGAAGTAAATAGAGTATGACACCAATTGGAACCCATGTTGCTAAACACAAATAACCATGTTGTTGAACATGGAAGCAACAGGGAGCCAAAAGGGATCTATGTTCAGCAATAGGAGGCAACATAGGACAATCAGGGACCAGTATTTAACCTGTATTTAGGAACATAAGACTAATATAACTTATTTTCAACCAATGTTCTATGTTGATTAATTTTATCTCTTCCTATTTTAACTAAAAGTAACTTACTAATAGCAAAAGACCACGTTAAACCCATATTGGCGATAATTCTTACTAAAAAGAAGTTAAGAGGGTGAAAGTAATATAAATACCTATATAGCCTTGCACTTGACCCTTGTTTGATTAAAATTTTTAGGTTTTTGTGATAAAAAGGGGGAAAAAAGAAGAAAAGAGCCAGATAAGAGAGTCATCTAAAAGAACCAAAAATCAGTCTAAAGGCTGAGGAGACTCAAAAGTACGTTAAGTAGAAGCAATCACGGGGAAAATCAATATTCTATAAAGATCAGTTAAGAAGAATCAAGATTTAAGAACCATGAGCTTATTCTTATTTTTGGTTTCTTTATTGTTCTTTATTGGTTTTCTTTGTTTTATTATGAACTAAATTGGGATATAGACTTAGATAAGATAAGCCCTAAAACTATGTTTTGAATTGATTTCTTTGATTTAATGAAAGATCCTTGTTTTCTTAATAATTGCTCATATTTATATTTTATGTTAAAATAAAGGAACGAGAGTTAATTATTCAATAATTGGATTTATATTATTAAGATTGAGAGATGATACGTAAGAATAGGTCACAACATTTATAATGGGGTTTATATAGATTGCTAAAGATAAAACAACAACTAACACCCAGTGGAAATCTCGCTGAGGCGGGAATTTTGGAGAGATCTAGTAGTACACAGCCTTATCCTTAACTAGTAGAGAGGTTGTTTTCAAAAATATAACAACATGATATTCCTAAGTTAGGGTTAAACCTATCATAGGAATTCACAAAGCGAGTTAATGCGTTATTAGGTTGTTTTCAATTAAAAAAGATTTTGATTTACCAATTTGATGATAAGGACTGTATTGCTTAAGAGATAATGGTCTTATAACTTGGAAATCTCTATCAGTCTTGGTAAATAGGAATAGCCATTAAATCAAGTTAAACTCAAGCATAGTGAAGTTCTAAAAAATGTAGTTCTAAATTTTTTCTATCTATTGATTGTTATTCTTATCTATTGCCTTTGATGATTAACTCTTATTTGTTATTTTCTTTTAATCTACTCACTATTCATATTAGATTAGGAAAAGGAAAGGTGATCGGTACTACTCACCTAAACTATACTATAAAAAAGGTATATGCACTTGATTTAGCGATTCTTTAGTATTTTTTATGTTTTATTTCATTCATGCATATTAGCCTTACCCACTATTAACTTTCAAAGAGAAATCTTGAACATAATTTATTTTCTTGAACAAAAATACATTATGTCTAAAGAATTTTTCAAAATTATTTTTCTCAAAAGCCCTAAAATAGATGTAAAATCATCATCATTCTCATATAATTCTTTAACATTCAAAGCCTAACAATTTTTTTCTTTAAGGTAGAAATCACGACATACATGTTGGGACAATGCATTAGTTACAATGTTTTCCTTACCATACTTATAATTTATCATAAAAGGAAATATCCATAGGAACTCCATTCATTTGGCATATTGTTGATTAAACTTCCTTCACCGTTTTAAGCGCTTTAAGGATTGATGGTTTTTATGAATAATTAATTCTTTATATGCTAGATATTCTTAACAAGTCCCTAAAGTTTACACTATTGCATATAACTTTTTGTCATAAGTTAGATAATTTATAATAACTCCATTGAGTTTTCGCTAAAATAACAATTGGTTGATTTTATCACATCAAAATAACACCAATAATTATTCATGATTCATCAATTCCAAAGTTTTCAGAAAAGTTGTGGTAAGCTAATAAAGGATAAAAACATAACCTTTATCTAATCAAATTAAAAGCACATTTTCACTCATCCTCCCACTTAAAACTGGTATATTATTTAACAACTTCAATGAGTGGTACATCTAGTGTATTACATTTACAAACCTTTTATAAAAAGTAGTTAAACCATCAAACTTCTCTTGTTAGTTATAAATTTAGGTGCATGTCACTCTTGAATGGCCTTAACCTTCTCGTCATCCAACTTTATTCGTTTGATACTCAAAGTGAATATAAGAACATCTACTTTATCCATGCAAAATGAATACTTCTTTAGATTAGCATATACAATTTTCTTGTTTTACAACATTTGAAATAATTTTTGAATGCTTAACATGCTCATCTAAAGATGTATTATAAATCATAATATCATCAAAATAGGAAACCAAGAAATTTTCAATAAAAGCATGAAAAAAAAGGTCCATTAACCTTGTGATTGTACTAAGTGCAATAAATAATGAAAAAAAGGCATCATTAATCACTAATATAAAATCATATTTAATTTTAAAGGTAGGTTTCCCTTCTTCTTCTTCTTTTCATCCTAATTTGATGATAACTACATTTAAAATTAATTTTAAAAACACAAATGTCATTTCTCTCATCAAGTATGTTCTCTAATGTAGGATGTGATTTCAACATTTTACCAGTATTTTATTGATAGCTTGACAGTTAACACATATTCTCCACGACCATTCTTCTTAACAATAAGCAAGACAAAAAAAAGGACTCATGCTCTCCCTTATATGTGGATTACTTCTATAGGTCATTCTATTATGAATGGAAACATTGGGTATGGAATAAACTTTAATTTTTATTTCCCTTATTGACGACAACATCTAGGAACATCATCAATGAATGCATATTTGAAATACTATAATAAAGGAACAAAAACACTAGGCAAGGAAATGCCAAGATGATTAGTATTAAAATAAGCCCCTTTGTCTAAAAGTACAATTATAAGTCGGTTAGAATAGAAAACTCTCTTGATCTCATTCTCTCTTTATCATAAAATCTCACTTATCTCTTTACTTTTCTCCCAAAAATTTCTTTTTCTTTTCCCTCAATTGTTTATCCTTCCTTTTCCATCTTTTGATCTCTCATTCTCATTTTTAAATTTAGTCTGCCTTTTTTTATTCTCTCCTTTTAACTTGAACTGATCTTAAAACACTTATTTATGCTTTGATAGTGCAAGACTAATATGTTTTTTTAATGCAAAATTTATAAACCCATATTTTATTAAATTCTATCAAATTCTCAAGGTATCTATTTAATATGGCTAGCATACATAGGCACAACATCTCTCAGCACCTCATTATAATATTTTTCAATCAAGAATGAAATCATTAATTATTTATTGAATTTCAACTTACTACATTCATTTAGCCATTGGAAATTATATGATAGAGCATGTTTTATAGTAGCCAAGTTTAATTTTCTAACCAAGGTAGTGCTAGCTACATTTATGCAACTACCTCCATTAATATTCATACCATATACATTATTATTAATGTGCTGTATTGTATGGAAAATACTTTCCATTTGCTCCTTAATATGACTTATAAATTCAATCCCCTCCCTATTCACTGGATACTCAATATGATCATCATCACAATCTTCTATAGGCATAATGGAGTCCTTATCACTTTCACCTTTAGTCTCAATTCTCCTTTCATCTCTTATGATCATTAAAAAAATTTTAAGACATTGTGAAGCTATATGCCTTATCTCTAAACATAAAAAGCATTTAATATCATAAGTACGAGTATGGGTTTTAAATTTACCTTCCATTTTTCTTGGAACTTTCCCTCCTTGTTAGGAGCTTTCCTTTGTTCCTTAGATTGTAAGGCACTAGGGATTGAAGGTTAGGCTCTAAGAGTTGGTCATGATGAAAAAAAAAAGAGACACATGTCTTCTTCTTTTCCTGACATTAAGTGCAAAATTCCACTCTTATTTGGGTAGAAATACTACCGTCATAAACATCCCCACTGTCATCCTAATCATCACATGAGAAACTTCTACTGCCAATTTCATAATTCAGACTTTGTCTTTCATCTTTTTCTTGCTGATACTCCTCAAGCAAAGCTTATATTTATCATTTCATTTCATGACTCACTTTTTTGCAAGGATCTACATTATCTTTGATGCTTCTTTAATCTGATGTTTCCTTTATTTTTCAAATGCTTGTTACAATATAAAACAATGGTATGATTTTTCGTTTCATGAACTAATCTAGCATGAGCCTAGTTGGATCATCAAATCTTCCTAAAGCAACTAAATTATTAGGAGTACTTGAATTTTCCTTCATTTATCTATGAAAATAAACACAAACATATATTTAATAACTTTATATCAAAATCAATTTGTGTATGATAACAAGAAGAAATAGAGAAACAATAGTTTCTTAACAATCATATGGTATACACTTTTAAGTGAACTTCATAAACTTGTATAAATGGTTCTTTAAGAAATTTGATGCTTGAGCACATTCTATCAAAGAAATTCTCTTGTTTCTTAACTTAAACTTCAAATATATATACATTGATTGCTACACTTTCACAACTATAATCTATTTTTTTATTATATAATTTAAACATAAACCCTCACTGGTTACCTCTCTTTGGAGAGGGGTTTGTTTAATTTGTTTGCATTGAAAAGGAAGTTTCTTCTTTCTTTCTTTCTTTTTCCTTCCTTTGTTAAGAATGTTGGAGACAGTTGAGAGTTCTGTGAATGAGGGTGGTTTTCTTCACAGTTGCAGAGCTGTGGAGATAGTAGCGAAGAGGAACTTTCGGTGTTGCCACATCACACTAAGATGGAGGATGGCATTGGCTGGTAATTTAGCTTAGGGCTTTATGAGTTTTCTTAAATATTGCTTGTTTTCAATGATTTTGAATTGTTTGTGGTGAAATTTTGATCTTTTTTGTTCTTGGAATTTTCCTAGAACTCTTCAAATGAGGTTTCTTTCTGGCAGTGCGGATTTGGGTTTCTAACAATTGCTCCTTTTTTTGCTTTGTAGATGGTTATAGCTTCTTTTATCTACTCGCTATTTAGTGTTATGATTTCAATACATTATTTGGATATTGTGGTTTAATTGCATGTGAAATTTCTTTAATGGATCTGGAGTCTTAATGATTTATCTTCAGTTCCTTTCCTTTTGCAATTGTAGTTACTTTTTGAAGTTTGAGTTTCAGATTGCATTTGCCTATTTAGGGTGTTTTGCACCTCTGCATATGGCTATATCTTTTTAGGATCTTATCCCTACTACACATTTATTGTCTAACCAAGCTTGTTTCTTAGATTTCAAGGAAGAACATTTGTTGTTGGGTCAATTGGAAAATTTTTCCCTTCTTTCTTCTAAACCATAGTTTGATGTCTTTTTTTGTTTCGATTGGTTTTCATGTTGATCTTTGAGTTCTCCATTTTTTATTTTAATTGTTCTAGTAATGAAAATCTTGGTTTTTATTTGTTAACCTAATTTATGGCGATCTTTTCCTATAGATTAGGTGATTGTTGCTTGTTAATGCTTGTTTAGATCGATATAGATTTTTCCTTAGGTTTAAAGATTAAAATGCGTGTTTTCTTGATCTTCTGTTTACTCATTGCGTTACGGTTGATTGGTTTTTACTCTTTTTGGGTTTTTAACTGTTTTGATAACAAGACATGTTAGTTGTCTAATTTTTTTCATAGTTTCTTCTCTTCTTTTTTGTTGATTATTACTTGTCTACTGTCAAAATTGTGGGTGCGTATAAGTTTATGACCTTGATATTTCATTACTGGGTTGCAACGGCTTTGAAAAGCACTAAGATGTTTAGAGTTATATGATGTCTCTCATCTCATGACGGCATTGTTGATGGTGAGGACAGTGATGGTGGTACAGGTGTTAATCTTGGCGACGAGGTGGATGGCAGTCAAGCGATTGTTGAAGGTAGAGAAATATGGGCGTTTCGTGAGAAAGAAGGTGATGTTGTGTGCATTGGACAGAGCGGTGGTGGTAAGGAAGAGGATAAGTAATAGTAAGGAGGGGAGTGAAATTGAAGAGAGCTGCATTGTGCTAGACTTAGAGTGAGGGAAGAGGGTGTCTGTTTAGGAGCTTTGTAGTTTGTAGTTTGTAGTGTGGTTCGAGTTACACGTATAGAAGCATGCAGTTTAAGAAATTTTTTGGGTGTTAAAAGTATCACATGGTCATCGTCCTAAGCAAGTATGTGTTTTCTCTTTTTTCGTGTTAATTCTGCATTGATGTAGGGTAGTACAAGTCGTATCTCTTTGGGCCTTAAGTAGGAATACATTCATCAGGTACACTTTTACCTTTTGCTTATCTAATTTTCGTGATACTCCACTTACTAACCTTACACCTCTACCAGTATAAAACAAGTTCATTAGATTTTTTTAATAACTTAATACATCAACCTTTTCTTTTATTCTATTTTATTATATTTATTTATTCAATTATTTTAATTTTATTTACCTACTTCTTTAGCATATCAGTTTTATATATCTTCTCTTTTATTCTGCATCATTTTTTTTAATTGTTATATTTACATGTGGATCTATCGGAAACAGCTCCTCTACTTTGTAGGGGTAAGGTTGTGTACTATCAGAACTATCTAGACCCTACTTTATTGCAGGATTTCGGACTAGGTGTGATGATGAAGATGATGATAAAGTCACAACTGTAAACCATTTTCTGTGATTACTAATTCTACTATAAAGTCACAATTATAACTTATTTTTGTATGCTTACATAATTCAACCAACTCATAAACATAACTCATTTTGTGTTATTACATAATTTAACTATAAAATCATAAGTCATATCTATAACTCAATTTCTGTAATCACACATAATTCAACCGTAAAGTTACAAATATAACTCATTTTGTGTGATTACATGATTCAAACATCACATCTATAACCTATTTTATATGATTAAATATATTTTGTAACCATAACTCATTTTGTATGATTTCGTAACCTAACCATAAACTCATAACTATAACTCATTTTATGTGATTATATCTAACTATCATAAAGTTAAACCTTTGACTATATTTGTGCAATCATATAATTCAACCATAAATTAACTAACCCATTTTGTATATTACAAAATTCAGTTTATAATTTCAAACAATAACACAAACTTCAATTTTATATTGAATCCTCAATTTCCAAAATCCAAACAACAAAAATGAAAAAACATATCCAAATTCCAAACATTGTAATTCTATGTAGAATTTCCAAAATTTTGACAGAACTCAACACAACACAAAAGACTTAATGTTGGTAAGGTTTAATTGGGATGTCGACTTAATGAGGCAAGATTGCGTGCAGGGTGTGTCTGACTATAAGAGAGTGGCGATTGCGAGAGAGTGAAGTGAGTCAGGTGACCACTTGAGTACGAAAGGGGAGTGATTATGGCACAGGAGTGGTCGGTTGACTACGAGAGAGTGAGGCTAAAGAAATTGTGGCGGAGGTGAGAACGGGTGAGGTAACTATAGCGTAGGCAAGAGAGAGTGGCTAAGTGAGGTACAACTCTAGTGGAATATGGTGGAGAATGGAGAGACGACACCACACAAGGTGCACAACATTGGTTGAACATAATGGAAATAATGATCTAGAGACTCTGGACAGTAGAGTAAAGGAGGAGAGGAGGGGTGACTAAAGTGGGTATGGTTCAGGGAGGGATCGAAATGGGTTAGATTTTTAGGGTTATTTTTTTTTAGTTTTACAATTTAGTCCTTTTTTAATTTTCATTTAATTATGGTATTCAACAAATGTTATAAATACCAGCTGATAATGATTGATACTAGAGGCTAGTGTGATAATTATAATTATAATATTGTATTCTAACCATGATAAAAATTCTTAATATGTTACTATCATAAGTTGTAGCTACCATTTCATTAAAAGACCTCCTGATTTGATTTTTTTTCTATTACATGAATCTAAATGTCTCTTTAAATGAAAGGTTTCACTTTTGAACTCCCGGTCAACATCTTGTGACAATATTTACATTCAGCCTTCTCTACTTCATCCATTGATCTAGTTTTGATGAAGTGATTCCAAACATCACTTTTCGATAGACTTGGACTTCTATCTTCACTTAGTATAGGATTAGAAATTTCCACTTGTATACTCTCCAGTACTAGATTAGAACTCTCTACTGAAGGAATATGTTCATCCATTTAAAAAATCAACATATACAAATTTACAAGTTTTTCATAAAAATTTACATCAAAAAATGAAAAGAAATTATGTAGAGTAATTTAAAGTGTAATAGTGACTTACAAGATCAGTTACACGACAATGCAATTGACCATGTAAGTCAATTTCATTGTATGACACAATATAGTTGTGTATGTGTTTTTTTGTGCTTGTGTGTATAACCGTGCAAGTCACTATATATTTTTTACAGGGTTACACGGTCACATACACACTGTGAAGTTTTCGTAGACTTATATGATTGCATACACATCCATGTATGTGCCCATGTAAGTCACTGAATACGTGAACAGAAACTAGAAAGAACAATCCATAAGAAATTGATTCATTGAACAATGGCAAGCTTAATCCAATTCAAGTCCATTGAAAGTTGTATGAAGGACTTACCTTGGTGAGTAAGTTGCAACACGATTTGGGTGTGGGAGTTGGGAGGTGAAACTCTGGAGATGAAGAATACAAAAAGAAGATAACATGTTGACATCTGGTGGAGATGAAGAAGAAGATGACATGGTAGCGAAAGTTGGAAGTGTCATAGCCGGAGGAGATATTGCCTTCACCTAAAGATTAAAGATGACGACGTCAAGGGCCTAACAGTGAACAATGAAGATAAAGAAGAAAAAAAAAGTTTGTGTGTTTCGTTTTACACTATATCATTTTACTCTAGGTTAAAACTTAAAACATAAGCTCATACACCTAAAATGATGTCATTTTGCAATGAGCGCAAAATGACCCATAAGATTAAAAACATATCAACCTAAAATGATATCATTTGCCTTAGCGTAAGGCCCAATTTAAAAAAGGTCTGAAACTTGGCCGAAAATCTTGTCAAGTCGGGCCGAAGTTGCAAGCCTAGTAGTCATATTGGATTGGACTATCAATATAAATTATAATATCTTCAAACATAATGATTGAAGATAAGATTGCACTAACTATAAAATATTTGGGGTCATGTTAGTCTACAAACCAGAGTACCCTGCAAAATTTGATACCATATTAGCAATCTTATCATCCAATCTAATATCTTCTTATCCATACATAATAACAGAGTTAATCTTCCTCCGACGTAGGGACGCACGGGAAGTAGTTGGAGAAATTTTCTTTCCAGTGTTTACTGCTACGTGCATCAATGGGATGGGACCTACAAAAACATTTCCCTATGAACAAAGTGAATGATTCTCTTGTCAAAGAGGATAAGGAGATAAAGGTAAATGTGCTCAGCACTTTGAGAGAATGCATATGAAGCTACGACCGAAAAGTTGGACCCAATTGGAGATGTCCAACACGGCATTCTTCTCTTTTGGATCGTCACCGTTTTATCCATGATAGTGACTGCGGGAGATTTTAACTTTTGCTTGAGCCTTCAATACTTATCCTTAAAAGCAATCAACCATGCTAGAATTTGGTGTGTGAGTTGTAGGAATTTACGGATATTATATGACCAAGTTGGTATCAATGTCATGTTTTGGAACACCAACTAGTTCAAGCTTAATGTGCACGTTTTCAGCACGTAATTTTTGGATATTCGGATCGATTAGGTACCGTTTATTAGTGGTCGATGGCCTAATGGATGGAGCCTTGACCGCCTTCTGAGCTTACGTCTAGAACCGAGTAAAGTATAATTGACCTTTATGATGACCAACATACATATGACAATTAGTATGTGCGAAGAGATAATAAGAGTATTAGCAAAATCCTAAGTGGTTATTGATATTTTTATGTATAAATGAACATTTTTCTCTATACATATATGAGTTGTTCTGTTTGTGGATGTATCAGCGCTTTAAGTTGAAGTGATAGCCTTTCTAATCTTCCGTAGTTGTTTTATTTTACCAGTGAATGAGATTTCTGTATCTATCTCAGGCAGAGAATGGGATTTCTGCGACTTACCAGTACAAAAAACATTAATAAAAAGAACGAAAGAACTTGTTGTGGCCAAGAAACGAGTTCCCTTCTAGATTCCAAGAAAGGTGTGATCTCCCACAAACATGGAGATGTGTGTGGTCTGGCTCATAAACCTTTTGGATATTCCCTCAGCTCGAACACCAGTTGTTTTTCGTGGTATACACAGCGAAAGAAGGATAGCTTGTAAAATAAATAACTAAAGTTGTTAATATGACTATGAACTTGTATGTCCATCTAGTTCTATTCTTAGCTTTTTTCTTTTTTTTTTCTGCCTTCGTTTTTCTAGCGCTTTTACTTTTAATCCTTAATTAGTCTATTAATTAACCTAAATGAATAAGAAGAAAATTCTCTTTTGCCATTGGAGATAGTCTTCCAAATTTATATATTGCACATGAGAGAATCAGTAGATAAACTTTAGACAGAAAATATAGACACGCAAGTCTAATTAAAAAAACATTATAGAGCTTAAAGTCAATATCTATATAGTATAATTTGGAATATGAATATGTCTAATTATCATATGTAGTATAGAATTATTATCTAGACAACTTGTATACTAAATTGAGGAAAATTATAAAAAAATATATGATTTCCACATACAAACTTTGAGATTTTCATTTCATATTTGTCCCTTATGTCTAAAGACAATAAATTAATGAAATTTTTTGTTTTTCTTCCGATTTGTCGAACATGATGAAATAAAGAAAGTTCCGGCAATGGAGCACGCATATTACAAGTACAGAAAGAAGATAAAAAGTTGTTCGAAACATGCATCTCTTCAACTGTATCCTTAGAACTTTTAGGAGATTCTCCCTTGTAAAGAAGCTGATGAGAGTGGCTCCCATGGGCATATGAATAAATGGCATGGCATGTTCTTGACTGAGAAGTATGTTGGGAAAGTGTGTGACTCATGGACCATAGAATTCTTTGTGATTGGTAATGCTACAGTTGGATCAATCTAGGTACATACCCTTATGAAAATTATCTTTAAAATTTTCAATTTTTCTTGTTCGTTCCTGTTTTTTGTGATGATTAAAGTTCTTTTAAATGTAGAAAAATAGATTTTGTAGAATGATTAGTGTTCTTTACGTTTGGATATTTCATGTTTTTTTCAATTAAAAATGTATTGAATAATTTTTAAAGAATTTACAAGGCTTAAGTATTAAAGGAGCCATAATGTAATTCGAAAGTTGATAAACTAAACAGAGCCTTATCGATTGTTAGTATGTTAGAATGATCTTGGCACCGAACAAAATCTAAGCTAGACATGCCTCACGCAGACTTTAACAAGTGTGAGAAATATGTCTAACTCCTCGTTGGCATCTTATTGTTAGTTTATGTAGGAATGTCCTACAGTTAATCGATTTAGTTGTAATTTAGTGATAATCATTTAAAGGCATTATTTATATTGTATATGTTTAGATGTATATGATAAAGTTTATATAATAATTATACATTGCAAATGAAATTATAATTATAAAATTCAAATCGATTTATTTTTTATTCCTAAATTGTTCATAATCATTCTTTAATGAATACTGAACATAAATAGAATGTAAAAACACTATCACACATTGTGTTTTTCCTTACGAAAGTATTAGTCGATCTTATAGGTTAAAGTATGGAAATATTTAAACAAACATGTAGGTGCTTGTTAAAGAAAGAGTTCACTGAACAGACCCAATACTAGAAATCTATTTGGGACATTACTTATATGTCTATGGATTTCTCATTATGATGATTGTATAAGTGATCATTTCATTTGAAGTTACCAGAGTTATCTTGTATAGAGATTGCTACGTTTTGATACTACTTATGACCTATTAAATCATAGGTTATTCAATCGATAGTTATTGGATGTAGTAAGAACTATATAGAGATAGTTATGTAATCAAGATAAGATTCATCACTTTAGAGTAGTTAGGGAAAATCTTCCATTTTTCTTAATTACTATTGATTTGGGAAATCCTTGGCCAAAGTAGAATGATATTTTGTAAATAGTTTACAAATGTTACTAATTGAATCAATAGCTAATGGCGAAGACTTAATATGATTGGACACAAAATAAAGTAGAAATTAATTTTATGTTCTATGTCTAACTGAAACATTGTATGTTAAAATGATTGAATTATATGAAAAATCATGCACAGAAAGGTTAGTCAAAACCACTTTGACATTCCTAAATATTTGAATGATCATGATACATTGCTAATGCTAGATGTAATTCTTGGTCTATGATTATAATTGTTTAATTGGAGAATTAAAGATAAACTAAAAGGATTTTTAATTTACCTAATTCTAATTATGAATTAGAACTATAATTTATAATCATTGCCAACATATTTATGAACCTAATGGGTGTCACATATATATATAATGAGTTAAAGAAAGTAAAGATATTTAATGAAGTTGGATTTGATTGTAAAATTTAAGGAACTTTGTGATTAAATATGAGATATTTAATAAATAAGGATCAATATGAGATACTAGACCTTATTGGGTCAACGTTGATGGTAGATGCAGTAGTAAGATCTAGTATCTCATATTGATATGTGCCATTTGAAAATATG
>JAOSBO010000001.1:5650295-5674281 GCA_027563915.1 Erythroxylum rotundifolium
GAAAACGATATATATATATATATATATATATATATATAG
This sequence comes from Erythroxylum rotundifolium, assembly GCA_027563915.1. Taxonomy (NCBI): domain Eukaryota; kingdom Viridiplantae; phylum Streptophyta; class Magnoliopsida; order Malpighiales; family Erythroxylaceae; genus Erythroxylum; species Erythroxylum rotundifolium. The sequence continues at coordinate 5,650,335 of JAOSBO010000001.1, forward strand.
AAAATCTTATTAGCTTAAGAATCATAACAATTTGATGCTTTCATTTAGTTGCTTATGCCCTCTATAGCTAACACACACCCTCCAAAGGAGATGGCTAGTTTTAACAGTAGAGTTAGACATCATTTAATCTCAAACAAAAGAACGTTTTAAAGCTTTTCTAAAATTCATGCTTTCGTAGTATGGGTCTCTAACCTTGGTAGTCTTTGTAATTATGAACAAGCTTTCCAGTTTTCCACCCCCTCATAATTCTCCTGCTACTTTCTCCCCTTCCTTGCCTCCCAGCACCTTGGTCCAACCACAACTTTCTACTCACCTTCCCCACTTGTTGGTCCATCCTTTTTATCCTGTTCACCATCTTTCACTTCTTCTTTATCTATCAAACCTCTTAAATTGCAGCTTTCTCATTTCGACGGCACAAATCAACTTCACTTGTTGATCTAAGTTGAACATTACTTTTAGTTTTACTAAGTCCCTCTAGACTAACTACTAACCATGGCTACTTTATATATGCAAGATGATGTGCTTAGTTGGTACAATAGGCTTCACCAAACTATCAGTTAATAAACCAGGAAGACTTTACTTGTGCTCTTTAACTTTGTTTTGGCCCCTCTCCTATAGAATAATTACGAAACTTTTTCAGTTTTTTTATTTCCCAAAAATCAAGATCTCTTTAATTCTATAAAATGATTGACACATAATTATAATAAAGAATGAATCAAAATTCATATCTTCTTCTAAAGTTTGATACTTATCTTGTTGTATCTCTCGAACCATTTTCGAAACTGATTTGTCTTAACCACCGTCTGTGCACAAATGTTCAGCCTCTAATGGTATTTACAAAATTGGTTAAGAGAACTCTGTTACTCTTACACAGAGGGTTAAGCAAGAAGTGTTAGCTCTAATAGAGCCAACACTTCTTGCTTAACTTTAGAGCTTAAGCCTATTATAATAGATTTTAAACAATTTAGTAATTTAATTGAAACTAAATTCTAATTTCAATTAAACTTTAATTAGAATTACAAATAATTCTAATTAAATACAAATTATGCCCAAATAAGACCCAATGTCTCATATTGATTCTTATTTATTAAATATCTCATATTTAATCATAAAGTTTCTCAAACTTTGCAATCAATCTAATTAAATACAAATTATTCCCAAATAAGACCCAATGTCTCATATTGATTCTTATTTATTAAATATCTCATATTTAATCATAAAGTTTCTCAAACTTTGCAATCAATTCCAATTTGATTAAAATGACTTTGCTCTCTTTAACTCATTTCATATGTGAGACCAACTAGGTTTGCAAATATGTTGGCAATGATTATAAAATATAATTCTAATTCATAATTAGAATTAGATAAATTAAAAATCTTTTTAATTTATCTTTAATTCTCCAATTTTCTAATTTATAATCATTATTCAAGATTGGAATCTAGCAATGCATCATGACCACTCAAATACTTAAGAATGTCGAAGTGATTTTAACTAACCTTTTCATGCATGATTTTTCGTATAATTGAATCCTTTCATCATACAATGTTCCGATTAGACATAAAGTATGAAATTAATTTCTACATATTTTGAGTCCAATCATATTAATTTTCTTCCATTAGCTATCAATTCAATTAATGATATTTGTAAACTATTTAAAAAATGTCATTCTATCTTAGCTAAGGATTTCCCGAATCAATAACAATGGAACATTTTTCCCAATTACTTTAGGGTGATGAATCCTATCTTGATCAGACAACTGCCTCCATATGGTTCATGCTATATCAAATGATTATCAATTGAATGACCCATGATTAAGTAGGTCGTAAGTAGTGTCAAAACACAACAATCCCTATGTAAGATAACTTTGGAGGCCTCAAGTTAAAGGGTCACTTATACAATCATTACAATAAGAATTCCATTGATATACAAGTAATGCTCTAAATGGGTTTCTTATCTAACAAGCACCCACACGTTTGATTAAGTATCTCCATACTTTAGTTTATGAGATCGACTACTTCCTTAATAAGGAAAAACAATACGTATGTTGTTAGTCTTTTTACATTATATTAATATTCAGTATTAATAGAATATTGACTAGAAACATCTAGGGATAATATATAAATGCAATATGAATCTCATAATTATAATTTTATTTGGAATTTATACTTATCCCATAGGCTTTATCATATAAATCTAAACATGTACAAGATAAAAAATACCTTTAAATTATATTTTCACTAAACTACAACCAAAGCGATTCGCTGAAGGGCATAAACTAGCAATCTCCCACTCGTACTAAGCCAATCGTTTAAGTATCCTATACGATATCATCATATGATGATTATATTACTGTTGAGTTAGTGGCCTAATGAGAGAATTCTACAAGATTCTCTATAGTAAGCACTTGCTTAATTCTTACAACTTCCATCTTAATTATCATCATAACTAAGAAATTTTCCTAAATAAATCCTTGGATCTTTAAAGAGACCTTTGCTCCTTTTGCATGCCCGATAGCTCTAACGTTCCATAGTACATTACTATTATAGTTATGTGTTCTTACTTAAAGAAAGTATGAAGTTTTTAAGAAGTTCAAGATCTTTAAGGCTAAAGTTGAGAACCAATTGGGAAGGTCCATTAAGATTGTTAGATTTGACTGTGGAGATGAATATTATGGTAAATGTAGGATTTTAGGACAAGAAAATGGTCTATTTGTCAAATATGTGGAATCATATGTATGGTGACTAGTTTACTATTCATGGTAGTCCTGAGCAAAATGGTATAGCTGAAAGGCATAATTGCAACCTAAAGGACATAATGAGGTTAATGTAGAGCGGGATTAATCTACCTTATTACCTTTAAGGTGAAGCCATAAAGATTGCCTTATATAGCCTTGCCCATGTTCGTGTTTAAGGTTGCCTTGCTAAGGTACATTTATATAATCCTTATGAAAATAAGTTGCATTATTATTCCACTCGTTTCTACTTTGTTGGATAACCGAATCACTCTAAGGGATATAAATTTTACTATAGAAAATGAGGGTATAGAATTGTAGAGTTACAAATAACCAAGTTTTTGGAATATGTCTATAATAAGGGTGGTCCTTCTCACCCTTCAGATGATAACATGATAAATACTACAATTATTTCATATCTAGCACTCATTGAGTCAGAATCAGTAGATCAAGGTCACGAACCCATACCTACCCAAACTGAGGTTCTTGAAGTACAAGAACAAGTGCAAATAAGAAGATCCACTAAAGTGGGAAGACCTACTTTTTCATCTGATTACAAAGTCTATTTAGGTGAATGAGACTATGATATTATATATGTTGTCAATCCAGCTACTTTTTCAGAAGCTAGTTTTATACCCTTTTTAGATTTATGGTGGGACGCAATGAAAGATGAAACGCATTCCATAAAGTATAATTGTAACATTTGTCTATATAAGAGACAACTTCTTCATTTTCCCCATTTTCTTACATTTTCATTTTAACCCCTTCCCCAAATGTTACTATTAACAAATTTCCTCTCTTCAACCATTCTTCACCATCAGTGATTTAAACTGGTTAGTGTTATATACCAATCTTTTCCTCTTGATGATCCTATCATAATCATACCTATTTTAGTTGCCATCATTTCGAAATCGTTGAAAAATTGAGGAGAAAAATTGACGAAAAATGCCAATTACCTATTTGTCGCTCCTGGTGCTTGCTGCCAGTCACCACCACCTCCATTCAACTAGTCTTGATGACAGGAACAAAAGTCGTATGATCTCGCGCCAGCCACCACCTGGATCGCTGCCGTTTGACAAAAAAAGAGGTTAGGGTTTCAGTTTGTTTTTCTTCAATTCGTTCAAATCTGAGTATGTTGCTTTGGAGAAAGTTGTTCTACTCATCAACAACTTTCATTTGGTATAGAAAATTTTGAATTCTAAGACTAAAGATTTTCCGATGATAGGTTGGAATATTCTCGTGACCAGAGGAATATTCTAGTCACCGAAGGTACTGTTTCGGTGACCTTTTTGGTCACTTTTGTGAAAATTTTTCTAAAAATTGTATTGAACATTTTTCTTTAAAGAACCGTAGTGATATTTTCAACATTTTGCGAATTAAAAATTATGGAAGGTGTAGGCAAGAATAGGAGAAATATCTTAATTTCATAAATGGACTGCTTAGGGAATTCAGATGATACGTAAATGGTTATCCGAGTCTAATAACTCCTAACTGGCACTAATTGAGAAATTTTCTTTCAATGTACTAAGTATAACAAGAGCGGGACCTTATTGGAAGGGTCAAACGGACAAGTAAGTTCATATACTAATATATTTATATAGTGACCCATATATACAGTAATGCTTATCTGCTTTAGTATCAACCTTTATATTGAATTAATTAAGTGGATACGTTGGATTAGGTATTGCATACATGCATTGGTCATTACATAACTGAATGTAAACTTGATAAATTGCATGCTTAATAATTTGATATGTATTGCTATGTTCGATTATGGAGAAGAGAGATTTGTAGGATGTGCAACCTGATGGGTATGCAATAGGACTAGAAGTGCACTAGTTATGACTATGAGAGTTATTTTTTATGATATTGAAATATGTTATGGGCATGAGAGCTATTTTGTTTATGATATTGAGATATGTTATGGGCCGATCCTGGTTGATGCTTATCTCCTAATCAGACCCTTATTTTGGTTATGACTTTAGACACATTGAACAAGGGCTGATCTTTTGGTGATGCTTGGCTTCCCACAGCCCCTTTGGATTAAGAGAGCCTTACGGCTACATGAGTATAGGAGCATTGCTTGGTCATTGGTGATGCATAGTTCCCCGTAGCCATTCGAGGTTTAGAGTTGTGAGGGCTTACCCTTGTAGATTAGGGTCCTCCAAAAATTCTTCCTCACAATTTATTTGTGTTGTTGATGTGATTGAATGTATAGCTTGATGTGTATGTATTTTGATATTCACACATGACTGTGTGCATAACATTAGGTATTGTAGGTTGGTGTGAACTTACTCAATGAGGTTTGACTCTCCTCAATTTTATTTCTTTCATGTCAGCGACCACCGACTTCACAGCAGTGACTCCCGTGACGTGTCTGTTGTGACCTACCTACGTTTATGTATGTTCTTTCTTTATTTTCATTTATCTTGTATTGTAGCATCCATAGTGATAAGATTTCATAAGTTGTAAAACTTCTTTATGACGTGCACTATTGTTATTATATTATATGGACTTACTGCATTCCTAGGGTTTGAATTCATTTTACTGTTAGTGGTAGGCTTGTGATCTAAGATTTTGAACCTCAGGTCTCATATGCTGGTCACGCACCCGTTTCGAATTATGGCAAAGTTCATATTAAAGCTTAGATTACAGATTTGTTGTTGATGATGTTATTTTGTTTGTCACTACGAACACGTAGGAATCCATTTCATTTTGAAGTAATTTCTTATAGAATAAGTTTATATTCTAACGGGTGGTACTAACCATTCTTTTGCTTTCAATTTCAATATGAATAGACGCACTTGATTTCTCACTCAACTTGAATAAGAGCGTTACAATGAAGCCTCAGCTTAGGATGAGACATCTGTCCCTATTGCTTCAGCTAGAAGGTGGGGTAGGTGCAGAATGACTTGGATAGAGAGGTCCTTATCGAGGCATCGTAGGTGTCACAAGGAGTTCCTAGGGCACCTACGTTTGATATGCAGGCATTCCTAGTAGGGATAGAGGTTAACAATGCTATGTTTCGAGACTTAATAATGATGATGTAGCAGTATTAGTAGCAGCCAGCTCCCCCAGTGGTAGCCCCAGAATAAGAGAGGTCAGACATGTAATTATCTGTGTCATATGCAAGGTTTTGTCTGATAGAGTTTAACGAAACTAGACCTCGGGAGGTTGTTGATCTTCTCAATGAGGTGGAGATGCGAGGCAGGAGGCTTCGTTGTTCTGATACATAATTGGTGGGTCTGTTAGAGATGTCTCTACAAGGGATGGGAAAAGATTGGTATCAAGATAATATCCTTCTATACTTGGGTATAGTGACTTGGTCACCGTTTAGAAAGAGATTTATGGATTAGTTCCTCTTCTTTGCAACTTGTGAGACACTTAAATTAAAGTTTCGGAACCTACACCTTAGAGATAGGATAGTAAATGAGTACACCATAAACTTTATTCACTTGAGTCATTATGCCCTACAAATTGGTTCAAATGAGTCGAAGAATAATAGCCAGTTTATGTTAGGGCTAGGACCTCTTTTCGACAGTATGACTATGAGCTATAGAGAGAAGTTCTCTATCTTAGTAGATATAGCCAAGTAGTTAGAGAGGATTCTGGTGGAGCAAGGTACCTTGTCTAAGGGAGAGCAAAGTAGGATCCACTCTATGGGATCTTTTAGCTTTCAATAACAACAACAATAGCAATCAAAATTTTCACTAAGGTTCAGCTAGAGCAGGAGTTCTTGACAAAGGGTTGCTCAAGCTCATGCAATGCGAGATTTGGCCATAGACATCTGAGAGTATTCAGATTCATACCTGGTGTAGGTAGTAGCAGTAGCGGGCAGAGCTCAGGCCGTAGAAGTTCAAGCTCAGCATCAGGGATTATGTCATATACCACCAGGAGCTTGTTATAGATGTGGCCAGTATAGGCATTTGATCAGAGATTGCCATGTGATGGGATATCAGTAGTCCTCTTCTAGTTGGGCATAACCTTCATTTCAACAGCCACAAAGGGGATCATAGTTTGGTGGTTAGTAGGGGCAAGTATTTGGATGGAGACAATTGAGAGGTAGAACTAGAGGCTACAGTATGGGACAATCCTCTAACTCTCAGCAAGTAGGCTATGGTCAGGCTAAGGCGTTCACTCTCACCCTTCAAGATGTACAGGCTTCCAATGTAGTGGTATCAAGTATCATTCTCGACTGTGGATTAAAAGCTATGGTTTTGATAGATTCAGGAGCGACTCATTCTTTTATGTTGCCCAACTTTACTATGAGGTTAGAAATAACACCGGATAGGACGAATGAATCTATGTTAGTATCTACACTTCTGATTATGCCATATAGGTAAATTTGATCTACTACTCATGTCCTATGGAGATTAATGGTAGGAGATTGGTAGTGAATCTTATTGTATTGTCAGTTATAGATTTTGATGTAATATCAGGAATGGACTGGTTATCCCATCTTTATGCTACCTTGGATTGTAGAGAGAAGGAAGTGATGTTTAAGATTGCAGGGAACATGGAGTTTATCTTTAAGGGGGATAGAAAAACTACCCCTTCTAATATAGTCTCAGCAATAGTGACAAACAAGATGCTCAGATAAGGGTGTTAAGGATTTTTGACCCTAGTCAAGGATTTAGTCGTAGAAGGCATCAGTCTCCAAATCTTTCTGATAGTTCAGAAGTTTCTAGATGTGTTTCCTGAGGAGTTACTAGGGTTAGCCCCAGAGTGAGAAATTGAATTTTGTATTGGCATAGTACCTGGTATGACTTTGATTTCTATACAACCATATAAAATGACACCTACAGGGTTAGAGGAATTAAAGAAGTAGTTACGAGATCTATTAGATAAGGGTTTTATCAGACCTAGAACTTTGCCATAGGGTGCACCAGTATTGTTTGTGAAAAAAAGGATGGTTCTCTCTAATTGTGTATTGATTTTCGATAGTTAAATAAGGTGACTATCCGCAATAAGTATCCACTACCTCGAATTGACGGTTTGTTTGACCAACTTCAAAGTGCTATGTACTTTTTTAAGATTTATCTAAGTTCAAGATACCATCAGCTAAGGATCATAGGAGATGATCTATCTAAGACTGCCTTTAGGAATCTATACGATCATTAAGAGTTTTTAGTAATATCTTTTGGCCTTACAAATGCTCTAGTAGGTTTTTATGGATCTGATGAATATAGTATTCGAGTCGTTATGGGATAAGTGATTGTTTTTATTGATGACATTTTAGTGTATTCGTGAACAAATAAGGAGCATGCCAAACATTTAAGATTGGTATTGGAAACACTTCAAGAACATCAACTGTATGCCAATTTCTCAAAATGTGAATTCTGGCTTAAGAGTGTTGCATTCTTAAGGCATGTGTTATCTCATGGCAGAATACAAGTTGACTCGAAGAAGGTAAAAGTTGTGATGAATTGGGAACAACCAAGGACTGTGACAGAGGTATGAATTTTTCTTGGGCTAGCAGGTTACAATCAAAGATTTATTCAAAAATTTTCTAAGATAGCAACCCCTTTGACCCGATTGATGTAAAAGAATGTCTAGTTTATTTATTCCGATGCTTGTGAGTAGAGTTTTCAAAAACTGAAGGAGTGTTTAACTTCAGTTCCAATATTAGCTTTGCCAACGGAAGGTGGAGTATTTCAATTAAACTATAATGTTTTGAGAGTTGGCCTTGGATGTATGTGATTGCTTATACTTCCAAGCAACTGAAGAAACACGAACAAAATTATCCTACACATGATTTAGAGGTAGCAGTAGTAATCTTTGCTTTAAAGATTTGATGAAACTACCTGTATAGTGAAGCGTGTCAGATTTTTAAGGATCATAAGAGGCTAAAGTATATATTTCAACAGAAAGATCTAAATCTGAGGCACAGAAGGTGGACGGAATTACTAAAAGATTATGACTGTATGATCTCGTATCATCCAGGGAAGGCAAATGTTGTAGCAGATGCTTTATGTAGGAAATCCTCAAATAGTTTTACGTATATCATAATAGAAAAGAGAGCTTTGACCAAGGATTTACATGATTTGATGGATCGAGGTACTTAGTTTCAGCTTTCAGATGTAGGAATATTAGTGGCCAACATCAGGATATGTTCAGTATTATTATATAGGATTAGGATCACCCAAGGTCAAGATCCTAAATTTCAATAACTTATTTATGACCTTCAAGAAAGACAATGTACAGATTTTGAAATCGATAAAGAATGTGTCCTTAGAATGAATGCAAAACTATGTGTTCAAATATAAGAAAGTTAAAAGAGGATATTTTAGAGGAAGCACACTATGCTGCATACAATGTGCATCTAGGTTCCACCAAAATGTACCATAATATTAGAGATACATTGGTAGGGTAGTATAAAGAAAGATGTGGCTGATTATGTTTCTAAATGCTTGACATGTCAACAAGTAAAAGTTGAGCATCAGAAGCCCTCAGGTAAGCTACAACCATTGCTCATTCCTGAATGAAAATAAGAGAGGATCACAATGGATTTCATGATTTACCTATATTATACAAGAACTTGATGTGATTTAATATGAGTAATCATAGATAGATTGACAAAATCAAGACATTTTTTACATATAAGGGCTACTTATTCGGTGTCCAACCTAGCTCAAGTTTATATTGATCGGATAGTGTTCCTCCATGGAGTGCCTGTATCGATAGTTTCAAATTGGGGATCACAGTTCAGATCTCGGTTCTGGAAAAAATTACAAGAGGCATTGGGCACTAGATTGGATTTTAGTACGACATTTTATCCTCATATTAATAGACAGTCTGAAAGGACAATTCAGACCTTAGAGGATATGATGAGGATTTGTGTGATAGATTTTGGCAGTAGTTGGGATCAACACTTGCCTTTGATTGAGTTTGCTTACAATAATAGCTACCACAGTTTTATTAGGATGGCATCATACGAGTCATTGTATGGATGAAAATGTAGGTCCTCGAAATGTTGGGAGGAGGTAGGCAAAAGGCAGTTGGACAACCCAGAATTAATCAAGATCACGTCAAAGAAGATCCCATTGATCAAGCAGAGATTAGAAACAACTGTCAGTAGACAGAAGAGTTATGTTGGTCCAAAGTATAAGGACGTGGAGTTTCAAGTCGAAGATTTTGTATTCCTTAAAGTATCTCTAATAAAGGGTGTGATGAGGTTTAGAAAGAGAGTAAAATTGTCTCTAAGATATGTTGGACCTTACAAGGTAACTAAAAGGGTTGGAAATATGGCATATAGGTTGGCATTACCTCTAGACATAGCCCAAGTCCATCTAATATTCCATATTTTTATGCTTTGTAAGTACATTCCTAACCCTTCTTATGTACTCCAACCGTAGAGCGTGGAAGTGAGTGAGAATTTAATCTACAAAGAGGAACCGGTGGCTATCGTGGATTCGTAGGTGTGACAGCTTCGATCAAAACAAATTCCCATGGTTAAGGTAATATGGAGGAATAGTTGCATCGAATAAGCTACTTGGGAGATAGAGCGAGAGATGAGAGAATTGTATCTATACTTGTTTATTTTTTTAAAGTTTTGTTAAATCATCATCATGTATACATGCATTATGATTTTATACAAAGTTCCAATATTTTTGAATAGTATGCTTATTCTTTAATAATTTATATTTTCATACATAATCACCACAATATGAATCCACTCACAATGCTCTTAATTAATAACAAATTGAAAATTGGAGAGAAATTTAATGAATGGAGACGTAACCTCGACATTGTTCTTCAATATGAATGAATTTTATGGGTATTAATAGACAATGAGCCTATACGTCTGGGTGACAATCCAACTCTTAAGCATGTCCAACAAACTGAGTGATGGTAGAATACTGATAAGACTGCTAAGTGTTGTGTTAAGGCTTCTGTCAACGCAATGTTGTAGAAGCAACTTGTAGGCATGGAAAATGTCGGTTCAATGGTCTATCACCTTGGTTTGGTTTAAGGACCAGGTCTGTAAGCGTGAAAGCTATCCAAACCTTTCACAATCTCAGACAAAAGTTGGTGAATTGGTGCAGGATTACATGCTTAAGGTAATTTTTGCAGTTACTGAGGCTGAGTTTCTTGGGGTGGAATTGGATGTGGAAACGCAGATGATCATGATCATAAACAACTTAAACTCTTCTTTTCAGCAGTTTAAGTTCGACTATGAGCTTAACACCAAGGATTACACCTTGAGTGAGTTGATGAATACCTTCCAGAACACAGAGGAGATATTAAATATCAAGGCTAATGGGCCAGAGGCTTATCTGGCATCTTCTTCTCAGTCTAAAGGTAAGGGCAAGTGAAAGAAGAAGGGTGCAAAGAAGAGGAAGGCCCGAACAGGGGTTAAGGCCCAACCTATAAAAAAGAAGGTCAAAGAGGACGCTAAGGGAAAGTGTTTCTTTTGTGGTGAGAAATGCCACTAGAAGAAGAACTACATGGTTTACCTTGAAACCCTCAAGAGAAAACAAGATATGGGTTTCCTAAGTTTGTTAGTAACTAGAAATGTGGCAGATCTTGGATATTTGATTCAGGAGCCGCTAACCATGTTTGCAATTCTATACAGGGGTTCTAGCAAAAGAAAAGATTACCTAAAGGTCAGTTTCATGTCAAGATAGTGGATGGATCCTATGTTTCAGTAGAAGTAGTAGAAGTAGTTATCTTAGATTTTCCTAATGGTCATAGGTTATATTTAGAGGATGCATATTACATCCCAATGGTTGTAAGGAACATGATTTATGTTTTTTGTTTAATAAAATTTGGTTATTCCTTATATTGTGAAAATGTTATTTCAATATATGAGAATAAGGATTTTATTTATAATGCAGTAATTAAACAGGGATTTTTATTTATAAAACATATGATAGGCTCACCAAACAACACAGTATTAATAAAACCAAGAAAATCCAATGACTTTAGCATTAATTCAAAATATTTGTGGCATTTAAGGATAGGTCATGTCAATCAGAAAAGACTTGACAAGTTGGTGAAGGTTGGGAACCTTACGGGCTTGGACAATGGTCCATTACCCACCTGTGATTCTTTTATTGAAGGAAAGATGACCAAGGCCTTATTTCCTTGTAAAGGAAACGGATCTGAATCTACGTTAGACCTAGTACACACTGATGTGTGTGGGCCTACAAACATACAAGCTAGAGGAGGTTATGAATAATTCATAACCTTTATAGATGATTACTCTAGACATGGCTATGTGTAATTAATACACAAAAAGAGTGAATCCTTTGAAAGGTTTAAAGAAGTCAAAGCTGAAGTTGAGAAGCAGCTAGGTAAGCTATTAAAACAACTTCGATCGAATCGAGCTGGTGAGTACTTATCTAGAACATTCCATCATTCCTAATTGACAATGGAATTGTTTCTAGTTTGTGAACTCCTAGAACACCTCAACAAAATGGTGTAGCTGAGAGGAGGAATAGGACTCTATTGGAAATGGTAAGATCAATGATGTCCTATGCTAGCTTTTTAGAATCATTTTGGAGATATGTCATACAAACAACAACTTATCTTCTTAACTTTCTTCCATCCAAATCGGTGCCTAAAACACCTAGGGAGTTGTGGACTGGACAAGTACCTTCATTATGGCACTTGAGGACTTGGGCCTACCTAGCCCATATTCTAAGGCCTAAATCCACAAAGATGGAACCAAGATCAGAAGTATGTTTTTTTGTAGGATATCCTATGGGTACATGAGGGTACTATTTTTACAGTCCTCAGGATAGGAAGGTATTTGTGTCGACAAATGCTACCTTCTTGGAGGAAGATTTTATGAGAAATCACAAAGAAAGAAGTGAAATAGTACTAAAGGAGTTAGCTATTTCATCCAAACCAAGAGTTGATTTGGATATAGCGGAACAAGATGACGAAATGGATTCAAAAGTTGAATCGGAAGAGGAGCTTGAACGTTAAGTAGTGCCTAGAAATAGTGGGAGTGTTGTGAGACAATCAGACAAGTATCTCGGTCTAGGAAAAGGAATAATTTCCATCTTATACTAAGAAGTAACATATCCTATTATTTATACATAAGATATTACTGATGTTGATGCAGAAAAGTAGCTCAAAGCAATGGAATCAGAAATAGCTTCTATGTATACCGACAAAGTCTAGATCCTTATTGATCTACCACCAGGTGTAAAAGCCGTAGGGTATAAATGGATCTTCAAACCAAAGAGAGGATCTGATGTAAAGGTAGAGGCCTTTAAAGCTAGATTGGTAGCTAAGGGCTATACTTAAAAGGATGGTGTAGACTATGAGGAGACATTTTCTCCGGATGCCATGCTTAAGTCTATCAAAATTCTTTTAGCCATATTAGCCTATTTCGATTGTGAAATATGAAAAATGGACGCCAAGACCACATTTCTTAATGGTGATCTTGAGGAGACCATTTATATGGTCCAACTAAAAGGATTTGTTAAGCCAGGTAATGAGTATAAGGTATGCAAGTTGCAAAGGTCCTTTTGTGGACTTAAGCAAGCATCTATGTTGGCCCCCTAATTTTTTTTTCTTGAGGAATAGGCATGAATTAAATAAATTAAGAGGTCCTTGAGGGATTATTTTATGGAGTTAATTATTATGTCAATGTTGGTAAGATTTTATGAAATAGATTAATTGAATTGAAGTATTAAAGTTGTAAGATTGTATAAGGGCAAATTGGGCATGACACTTAAGGTTATAAGACATAAGGCCTTAGGCAAGGGGCAAAATGGACTTTGCACACTCATTAAGGCTATTAAAAGAAGAAGAAGTTATTGTCTTGTATTTTTAAGAAGAAAGAAACGTGAGTGAAGAGAAGAAGAAGAAGAGAGAGCAACTTGTTCTAGGGATTTCTAAGCTAAGGTTCATGGTGATTGAAGAAGCTTTGGATAAACATGTAAATATAATCATCTTCTTTTTGATTTGATGAATGAAGCATGTTTAATGATAGTTAGAAGTGAAATGAAGTTGAATGTGTGTAGGAAGTTGTTGATGAAAATGTTTTAATCTTTTAGGGTTAATGATCAAAGATAGATGTTGATGTATTTGTGAATGATTTTGTGTTGAAATGAGCTTGGAAATGAAGTAGAAAAGGTGGTTTAGGGTTAAGATGGGTTATATTTGAAATATGGGGAGTATATAGGTGAAGAATGTCGAAAATGTCTTCAGAATGAGTTTCTAGAAACGTTCGCCGTGACGAACTTCTGACTTCGCCGTGGCGAAATCCATTTTTCTGAACAGACATGTTTTGGTATTTCCAGCATAACTTTTTGTGTAGTTATCCAATTGGAGTGATTTTTATTTTAAGTAAACTAGAACATATAAATACAAGTTTTATGAAGTAATTAAGTTTAAATTAAGTCTATAAGGATTTCAAATTTTAGATGGAATTTGAGTAAGAAATGTTGTTTTAGTATAAGACCATCCCGAAAATGTTGAGTATAACTTTTAGAGTGTTGAACCAAATTGAATGATTTTTGTGTCATTAGAAACTTAAGACAATGGGTAACATTTACATAGAAGAAAGTGTTATCAAATTTTGTCGTTTACTAGATCATAATGATCAAGGAAAATTGAGCCGAAGGTTTGGATTTTTGGAAGAATTTGAGTATTTAGAATTTATCTTAATGCATGTGCTTTATAAGTTCTCAAATTTGAATTCCTATACTGAATGGGGATTGTTTTCATTGTTAAAGGAAATCAAGAGAGGCAAGATAAGCAAGAGGAAGGACATCTCTAAGCAAGCTAGTAAGCAAGGAATTCAAGGTGGGTACAGTTTTATAATAGAGTAAATAAGCCACTTATTGTTTTTCTTTGAATCAAGAAAGCTAAATGTTTTCAATTGCATCATGAATGTTGCATTTATTTGCTCTTGGTTGCATGTGAGATTGTTACATGTTGCTACACAAATTGTGTTGATGATTTATTGAAAATGATTCTTTTTGAAAAGATGCAAGATTATGAAATCAGGTTTTCAAGAATGCTTCTTGGAAATATCTCATGTGCATGAAAAACAAGTTTCCAACAAGATGCCATTTAGGGCAAACTGTTTTCGATTCACGAATTACATGTTATGTGGGTTTGTGGTAGTCCCTCAAGAACCATCACGTGCACGTTGACCCAAGTATAGGCTTCTCCCGCCTACCCGCTAGTGGCACGGAGCTCCTTTAAGGACTCCCTCAAGTTTACGACTACACAGTACCATTATATGAAAATGTGTAGTGTGTCATGAATTGGACTTACCCAAACCATTTTGGTGTGGTGGACGTGGCAAAGATTCCCACAGATCAAAACCCTGTTGATCCATTCACGAAGACGCTGTCACAAAAGTGCTTCTAGGGTCAACTAGAAGGAATGGGAATGAAAGATATGCCAAACTTACTTTAGAGCAAGTGGGAGATTATTAGGGTTATATAAATATAGTGCCCTGAAAAGCAAGTGTATTTACATACAACTTAATTTTCTTCCAATTACAATATCATAATAAAAATATTTATTATTAATGAAACAAAAGGGTTGGGTTTTATTTGTACGAGTATAATACAACTAGTCATAAGGTACCAAGGTTCCTTTGTAAGTAATATTCATATATATGAAGATGTATGGCAAACAAGTATATTATTCGATCTAAATTAATTGATTCACAGTTGAATAATCAAGTTGGTCGCTTGAATATAGTTTAGACTGTAGTGTTGTGATTTATCTCTGTGTCAGTAAAGAAGTTTACTTTAGGGGAATAATGAGTTTCAAATCATGATAATTGTTCACTATCGGTAATGGCACTATTAAATGAATCTAGAATCATGTATGTTTTTATAGAATAAAGTAGGCCGTTACTTTAATCTCAAAACATATACCTTAGCGTTTGTTTATTACAAACCAAAATTTTGATGAGTGGTGAACTCATGTGTGTTTCGTGATAATTCTTGATATGATCGGAATAGATTTTTACAGGGTATCAATCCAATGTCCACATGTTGGGATTATTAATTGAAACATGAATCAAGGAACATTCACTTAAATAAAGAGTTTATAGTGATATCATCACTTTTAGATGTTTTACAGAGATTGGTTATTAAACTGGCGCTAGTAGTTTGATGGACTTGCTACCTATCAGGTATCAACACCTAGATTGGATCTTGTGTGTTAATCACCATATGAAGTGAAACAGGAGATCTAGAAGGAAAAACCATCATCAGAGCAAAACATTAATTTTACCCTTTATTGTGCGAATGGCTATAATATGGTTCATAATAGAGTTTGCGATTGGACATTATATTAATAAATTGAAACATGTTTTCTCATAATTTTAAGTAATTTAAGAGTTCAAATAATTGTCTTTAGTGGAGTGACATTTGGTTAATAAATCGGAATTAATTCTAATGAGATTAAATTAATTCAAGTCCAATTAGATTCCCCACTTGGCTTTTGAGAAGGTTATCGAGGAAAGTAAGAAAAATAGACAGGGGTTATCGGAAAGAAAATGAGACAGTTTGGAGAGAAATGGATGAATATGGATTCGGGCCAATAAGACTAGAATAATTTAATTAAGAGTTAATTAAATTGGGTCCTAAGCTTATAATTCAATGTTGGGCTGATACTAATTAATTGTTAATTATAGGCCCAAAAGAACATTTAATATTAGCTGGATTTTGATTTAATTAATTGGATTAATTGAATTAAAATTAATAAAAAAGGCAAAACTAAATTCTACAAAGATGTAGGATTCAGTTACGCTCTTTATTAAAGAATGAAATGGCTAGTTTTAAAGAAGAAAACGTGCAGCCCTTTTAACATTCTTTTTACTAAAGATTGAAGTGGTGAATTATTTATTTCGCTCTCCACTCTCTCCCAAAGGTTTCGGTAATGCTCTTTATTACATGGTTTTCGTGGCTGGTTTTTAAAGCACCTTACATGAAAACTTTATGATATTAGATAACTTCCAAGTGTTGGACATGTAAGGACAATTTGATTTAGTTTTGATGCTAAATGAAAGGTTGCGTGAATTTGGCACAAAACTCTCTCCCAAATGTCCAAGTGTTGGACTTTTGAGGTCACATGTTCATTTAGCTTTGATGCAAAATTAACGTCTATGGCTTTTGGTATCTACACTCTCTCCAAACCATCAGATATAGCAAAAGAGAAGCTCTTCTTTTGTTTTTCAATTAGCCGAATAACAAAAATGAGAAGTTCTCATTTTTGTTCTTTGAGCTAATCGAACATACAAAGAAAAATCTCCAATATTTTTCTTATCCTTTCCCACCAAAGGATCTTAATAACAAAGTTGTCAAAGGAGAACAAATGGTAGATCGGATTGGTTAAGGACATAACAGAGAGGAGTCGAAACTGTAGCAAGGTGTCGGTAATATTCCAATCTTGTTCTTATTTTATTTATTTTCCATACATCGTATCTTGTTTGTATTGAAAAAATGATGTTTTAGTGTTTGTGCTTCCGTTGTGTTTTGATTTCGGAAAAAGTTTTTGAAATCTACCATTTAACCAACCCAAGCATTAAATTGTTTTCGATCTAACAGAAAGATGATGTTAACTAATTGTGAGATAAGAATTAAGGAAATATACCTAGGATTATCATTGAGGATGCATTATACATTGCACATATATGTATGTGTATAATTGAATGTTTATGTGAATGTGCAATTAGTAATGTATGTATTATGTGTATTACAAGATATTGGTACACAGGATAGAATGCCAACATCCACACGTTTCTAGATCATAGAAGCACATGTTAATCTGGAGCATGCTGTGAGTCGACCTAGACGGTCTCACATTAATTGTTTATTCTGTTTTAACTTTCAGTATTGATTTATTTATGACGTGAATATGATCGTGATAATTCTAGACATTAATAGTCTGAGGCGTTTGATGCATGAAATTATATTGGAAGTGCTCATCGTATGTGAATTTGATAGAAATAAGTGTTCTCAATATAATTATTGAATGTCAGACTATTTTTCAAAGAAAAAGGTGATTGTGAAAATTGAGCACAAGTGATTGATTGAATATGTGTGATGTAATGCAGTCATTACATTAAATGCATGATAAGATAAAAGCAGTTGTGACCAGAGTAGACACCAAAAAAAAGCTTAAAGCTCATAATGTGATTAAGTGCCAAAGGCTTAATATGTATAATGAGCCTAGTATCCCCAACAGATACGGGATAGTTATTAATGAGCCCGGTATCCCTAATAGATATGGGACAGTTACAAGCACTCAGTCACAACAAAGTAACTACTGAAAGTGAGTCACATGTGCATTTCATATACATTAGATTTGTATGTTTAAATGACCAAAACAAATTGCTTGAATTGTTCTGAATGTGAATTGTGAAATAAATGAGCAAAGTGATATTGATGTTATATGATGATAAATAAAGTGATGCAAATTATGTGATTATATGAAACGTATATGAATTGATGTCTCATGTGATTGGCATGAGTCTTCAAGGATGGTCCATTCACTGAGTTCGTAGAACTCAACAAAATTTCAACTTTGTTTTCGAGGTCATAGGGTTACCTAGTTAGATAAACTAGAAATATAGCCGCTGAAGTTGAAAAAGAGATAGAGATCAATATCAGTTGGCAGCTGCATATATATGCACTCTTTTTGAATTAAAATTTGTATTGATGTTTATTGTATAAATGAGTTCTATATTGTAATGACGCTTATGACCGAATATATTTATAAATGATTGGATATGTTTTGTAAATGAGATAGCCCAAATCGAATATTGATTTGCATAAGATGTTTTTACAAATAACATGGGCTATGAATGATTATTTTTTATATCCTTAAAATGATATTGATGCCTGAAAATTTTGTAGTGAGTTGTAATTTACTGTTCTAGCATGCCACTTTCACAAGGCATGTGTTTGAATGTCCTTGAGATGTATGAATACGTGCTAAGAGGAAGTGGGGTGCTACATTGATGATGTACTTTAAGCACTTTATCACTTCCTTTGAAAGAATTATGTAAAATTTCGCATGCTTCTTTGGCACTTGAAGCACTCGAAACTTTTTTAAACATGCTTTCATCTAAACACATATGAATGAGAGTCAAAGCTTGTTGTTCTTTCTTCCAAGCTTTTTTAGATCATTTCAAGCAGCTTTTGTCAAATCATCTTCATTTTTAGGTTGTTCAAGTCCTTGCTCAGCAACATCCCATAAATTTTACGATCCAAACAAGGCTTTTATACAAATACACCAATTATCATAATTTTCTTTGGTGAGTTTTGGTATCCATTCATCATTGTTAGACCAAAACTCTAAAACTCTTTGGAGGTCTGGCCAAAAATAGCAAAAACTAATGGCACCATTAGTCAAAGTGGTGTGTTCGCGGCTGGTAACGTTTATTATTGGCAACAGTAAGAAACTTGACAAAAAAGTTTGTGCTATTTTTAGCCACTCACTTCCCCTTCAGTCCCTCAAGCTTGGTCTTCCTGATCTTTATGTAGGATTTTTCCCTAAATATTAGGATATCCTTACTATTCATATTTGTTCCATTTAATAGCTTAACTCATTGATCACCTAAATGCCCATACATCATCATATACATCTTCTCTGATGGGAAGAGATGGAGAAGCGATGAAATTATATATTTTGGGTCCCTACCCTCCTCCTTACTTAAGAAAAATAAGACCCCACCAGCTTGTAGAGATTAGAGGCTAGAAGATTCAAAATTTCTCATTTTAGTCATAAGAACCTTACTGGACAGAGCTTGTAAGCAACAGCTAGAGGTATTTTTAATTTCTGCTATGATTCCACTTGATGTTTATACATTTATTCGACATGCATGAAGGTTAATCATACGTAATGTATTTTTTGTGTTTAGTATGCATACTATAGTTTAATATTTGCTATCAGATACTTTGTGCTTTTGCCTTGCATGAGAGTGGGAGGTTTTTGTTTGTGAAAATGCTCCTCTGTTATACTCTGTTTATTGATATTATTTCTATTGCATGAGTTTACCATATTTTTTTTAATAAAAATTGACGTCTATATGTATGATGGACATTGAAGTTGTGTTTTGGCATTCTATGTTGCACCTACTAATGACAAGACGATGGAGGGAGGAGGGACAACTATGAATGTGCATAATAACCTTTGGACGTCGCTAGCTATGTAATGTCATAAATTTTAGTTTTTTTGGCGTGTCATGCTCGTCGTCATCATCCCATCATTGCATTTCTCATCTTTCTTACACCTGTTGTATGCATGTGATGCTCCGGGTTGGTGTTGGGTCACATCGACCTAGCTGTAGGTTGAAGAGGATGTTTCTACTTTTTTATTTATTAATTAATTCAGTTAATGTTTGTAATTATTGGGTTAATTAAGCACTTAACACATTTTGTTTTTATTTTAATTATAAAATCAATTTTGGTATTAATATTTTGTGAATATTAAATTTTAATTGTATGTCTAATATTTGAATTAAATTTAACATGCAAGTTATAATTGTTTAACTATTTGTACAAATTATATGTGATTAATTGAAAATTGTGTGTATAAATTTATGATCATTATACATGAAAAAGTAGATCAAATAATTTTGCACATTGTTATTTGATTTATTTGCATTATTAATTACTTGATGCAAATATTTAGTCTTTAATTAAGCTTAAAGTAATGCGATTGATCTATATGATTTTAATTAATTAGGAGTAGCCACAACATCTCTGATTAATTAGGATTATATATTTAGTTTTAAGATCACATTAAAACGATAATGGTAATTAACCATACGTGATACGATAAAATCTACCCACAAGAATTTTGTTATATTTTTATAATTAATTAGGATGAAATATTGGATTATATTTCCTAATCTACACATAGGAGTTAAGAAAAGGAGCATAATTCAATAGTTTAATTCAATAATTTTGTCATAAAGTTATAGATGAATCTAATTGAGTAAAACTTTAGCCCATAGGCAATTCTTATATCACTAGATTAATGTATTAAAAGCACGATTTACCTTGGTAAAGCATGAATTATTATTGGTCTCAAATTATAAATAATAAGCATGTATGTTTGAACTTGCAGTTACTCAAACTGTGACTATTTCTGATATTAAGTGTGAAATTCCTGAATTAAGACAACTATAAGGTGTGGGAGGGGAGAATTCTCCTTTATTTAGGTTAGATGGATATAGATTATGCTATTAGGAAAGATGGACCACTGAGTATAACTGAAACCAGTACTCCAAATGTTGTTACTCTTTATGAAAAATGGGAGAGATATAATCACCTTTCTGTGATGTTCATAAAGACCGAAATATCAGCTTGTATTTGTAGTTCTGTGGAACAATATAATAAAGTCAAGGATCTGTTGAAGGCCATTGATGAGCAATTTGCTACATTTGATAAGGCCTTTGCCAACACTTTGATTAGTTAGTTGTCATCTATGAAGCTCAGTAGGATAAGGGGCATATGTGACCATATCATGTATATGAGGGACATAGCAGCTCAGTTGAAAGCCTTGGAGGTTACCATATTGGAATCTTTCCTAGTATATTACATTCTATTCACTCTACCCTAACAATAAGGTCCTTTCAAAATCTATTATAACATACATAAGGACAAGTGGTTGATCAATGAATTGTTGACTATATGTGTGCAAGAGAGGAAGGTTGTTGATGGAAGAGGGTAAAGGGTGAATTTGACTATTTCAGGAAAAAAAGGTAGGATGATGACAAAAATGAGGGAAAACGAAAATTTTCTCCTTAATCTGATATAAAGAAAACATTAAAATGTTTCTTCTGTAAGAAGAATGGACTATATGAAGAAAGACTACGCTAAGTTTAAAAACTGGCTCAAAAAGAAAGGTACTCCATTTTCATTTGTTTTTATGAATCTAACATGGTCAATGTTAATCACAACACACAGTGGATTGATTTTGGTTCTTCAATCCATGTTTCAAATACCTTGGAGGGTATGCAAAATCAAAGGAATTCGGTAGGAAGTGAACAATACATCTATTTAGGAAGTAAGACAAGTTCACATATGGAAGCCATTGACACTTACAGTTTAGTTTTAAATAGTGGTTTTATTTTGTGTTTGGAAAAGACCTTTTATATTCCAAATTTCCCTAGAAATTTGATTTCTGTATCAAGACTTGTACCTTCAGGTATTTCCTTTAAATTTTCAAATTTTGGTTTCATTTTATATAATGGATCGGAAGTTATTAGTTATGGTACATTATTTGATGGTGTTTATTCCATTTAGGTACTAAATGTTGATGCTTATAATTCTATGCATGTCATTGCTGGGTTAAAACGATGTGTTGTGAATGAGGAATTTTTTATGATATGGCATTGTAGATTAGGAAATATCTCCATTGAGAGAATTAAGATATTAGTAACTGAAGGGGTATTTAGTACTTTGGATTTTTCTTATTTTGAGACTTGCGTGGATTACATTAAGGGTAAGCAAACTAACAAGTCTAAAAGGAGTACAAACTTATTACAAATCATACATACAGATTTTTGTTATCCAGATATCGACATAAATATTCTAAAATACTTTATCACTTTCATTGACGATTATTCACTATATATGTATTTTTACATACTTTGTTCTAAGTATGAAGCTTTAGATGCCTTTAAAGTTTTTAAGGATGAAGTAGAGAATCATTGTGAAAAACTAATTAAAATTGTGAGGCCAGATAGAGATGGAGAGTACTATGGTAGATACACAGAGAATAGACAAACACCTGGTCTATTTATGAAGTTTCTTCACAAATATGGTATTGTTTCCCAATACACCATGCCTAGTTCTTTAGATTAGAATGGTATGAAAGAAAGAAGAAACCAAACTTTAATAAACATGGTGAAAAGTATAAGGAGTAACACAAAACTTCCTCTGTTCCTATGGATTGAAACTATAAAGATGGTTGTGTATATATTAAAATGAGTTCCAACCAAGGTTGTCTCAAAGACACCTTTTGAGCTACTTAAGGGTTGGAAACTGAGTTTGAGGCATATATGTGTTTGGGGATGCCCATCTAAAATGAATTTACAACTCACAAGAGAAGAAGCAAGACCCAAGGATCATTAGTGCGTATTTCATTGGATATCCTGAAAGGTATAAAGGGTATTGATTTTATTGTCCATCTCACAGAACTAGGATTGTGGAATCAAAAAATGCAAAATTTCTTGAGAATGACTTCATCAATGGGATTGAGAATGACTTCATTAGCAAGAGTGATTAATTTCAAGACATAGTTTTTGAAAAGGACCATTATAAAGCTTAACCCTTTGTTTCAATTGATAGATTGATTGTCAATGTTAATGGGCATTTTATATTAATTTTAGATACATAATTTACTAAACTCTTGTCCATTTAAAGTTTGAATTGCACTATTTAAGAGTTATTTGTTTTAATTTTAGGTACACACTAGATATGAGACATTCTCACACCCATGCAAGATATGGACATTCATTTAAATGTGGACTATAGTAAAAGGTGGGTTGAAGCAATACGAGTGTAGTGTGTGACACGAAGAGGGGTTGGAAAAATAAAGCGGTGTGTGATGTGTTGTTGAAAGAAAAGGAAAATGTGAGCTGAAAACATGTGAGGCATAATTAAAACAAATTGTACGGCAGCTGAATGGAGACAAGAGAAGATGGCTGTGGCAAGGGACGAAGAGAGGAGTCCGGATCGTCTGTCCAAGTTAACCCTGTCTTATTCTGTCCAATGTCCAAACGACGCCGTGTTGTATAAAAATTTGACAAGCGTTATTAAACTTGGACAGACTCCTGTGGGATCCACCCACAGGTGTCATTTTTAAACCACAGCCAAAAGCCAACTTTTGTTTTGGAAAGCCACTTTTGGTTGTTTTCAAACCTTATTTCAGAGGTTCGGATTTTTTGCTTGTTCTTGCTATGAACAAAATTAAAAATAACGTTTGAAATTTAATGATAATATTTAATTTCATTAAAAAATAAACAATTTCATAATAATAAGAATAAGAGTAAGTAGACAATTAATAAATTAATAAGAATAATTAAAGAACAATTAAAATTTTTAACCATAATAAAATGGTTAATAATAATAACCAATATAAAATTAGCACAACTTATAAAAATTCCAACAATCATTTCTAAAATAACAAATTATAAGGTAATTACACTTATCATATTTGAAAACAATTAAAATAATAAGAATAATAAAAGAAACATAACGTTTTTATTATCTATTA
>JAOSBO010000001.1:5716318-5729314 GCA_027563915.1 Erythroxylum rotundifolium
AGTAGGATCTATAAAGGTGAGGCTTTATTGTAGACATTCATACCAATAAGAACATCTGGGCCTGGAAAACTATGTCCAAGTGCATAAGTCCATACTTGACAGTCTTTGTAAGATTGATACATTTGCTATATCTGTTTAAAGATTGCGTCAACTTTGTGATGAGTAGCCTGCGTCTGTCGACTGATTCCCTCAAGCTTAGAATCAATTTGCTGTTGAGCGTAGTCAGCAAGGTACGATCATCATCGTCGTCGCTATCAGACTCAGGGTTGAGACAGACTTCACAATCTAGTTTGCACATGGATGGGTCGATGTCCCATACGAAATGTCTTCCAGTCTATAGACTGATGCGGATATGACAATTTCTAAAGAATCAGAAAACAACTCAACACACCTTGTTGACCTCTCTCAACAATCTCAGACCTTAAGAAAATCTCTTAAAGCTTAGAGCACATTGGTTTGATGTCGTGGCAAATACAGAGAAGTGTGGAAGAATTGGTTGAAAGATTTGGATCTTGAAATATGGTCGTAGAATTGTCGTACAAGCAAGTTTTATGCAAGATTGTTGCTGTAGAATGTAGGAAGAATCTTCAGATGATTCTTCATCTGTGGTTGTAACAGAAATAGTAAACTTGGTTTCTTATCTTCAGCAGACTGCTCCTCGATTCAATCTTCAAGATCCCCTATTTGGACTTTAGAGATCTCATCTACTGAGGGATTAGAAGCAACAACATCCAGACGATGCTAGCCCATGCATACGCGTATCTACTGAAGGATACGCACCTGTATCTACTGAAGGTTACAGAATCAGATCTTGTAAGGACAATAGCAGATCTTTGTTCACTTCACACACTCTTCACTCTTCTTCACTATGACCCTGTGTCGTTTTCCTCTGCTTTCACTCCCATTAACCCACTGACCCATACATGCTCACCTCCCTACGACATCTTCACTATCTTCTTCAGTGTCTATCTTAACGCTTCCTCCATCGCGGTATTGTCTTCGTTCATTCATTGTCCCTGCCTCGTTAGGGCTGGATTGGACTGTCGTTGCTCATTCATTCGTCTCCATCACTCACTGGCCACTGCTTATCTCAACAATTACTACTCACTGTTGCCCCTTCTTGTCTGCACTGTCGTGTAGATCGCAAAATCCAAAATCCAAAATTGCAAATTCATTTGCATTTGGTTGAAGTTGAACTCACTCAACCCAATCTGACCTAACCTGACCCAACTCGAATTAAATTGTATGCAAACTTACAATTTGTTTAACTTTTTTTTGTGTTTTAGGTTGCTTGTTCTACTCCAAAATGCAATTGCATTGTGTTTTGGTTGTTTCATCTATTGTGAATAGTTTATAAAATATGCATCGGGCAATTTGACTTGAAACTGGAATTAGTTATGTGAATTATGTATAGTTCAATATCATTTAGATATTATTAATTCATGAAGGAATAAGTTCAAAATAATATTGTGTATGAATTATGGAAGAGCATTTAGTTGTTATGAATTATTTAAAATTCAAGAACATGTCTTATTATTTGTTATTTTAATAATCATTAAAATGAGATCAAAATTGATTTATTATACTGTTAATTTTTAATTTATTTATATAAAAAATTCAATTTACTAATTACTTTTTGTATATAAAAGGTATTTTACATATGATTCGTTATTAAATATAAGATTTAATATATAATTAAGTCATTTAATATATGTAATTAAATTAAGAAAATTAAATTTTTTCATTTTCATATTGTTCATTATCTTCATTAGGAAATAATATTACAAATATTAATCTTATCTTAAGAATAGTAATGTAGCAAATACACATTCATCATCTTATATTATGAGTGTTTAAATACACAGTAGAAAATAGTATGTGAATTTATGAGAGAATACTTGTTACTCAACATAATGTGAAACTGTGAGTGTTTAAATCATGTTTGCAATGAGTATTATCATAAAGAAAAGTCATTTTTGCAATGTGTGTTATTATATAGAAAGATGTAAGATAAAGTCTACCCAAAATCCAAATATGCTTATAATTGAATTTTAAATTTTTATAGTTATGTAATTATATTATATGCACAAAGTATATTTTTGAATATGAATTTATTAATTTAATTTTAACACATTTTTCATTTATTTTTTTAGAAAAATGGAGGAGAGTTTAAGCGTTCCTGATAATTCAGCCGTTTTGGAAAGATTTGATGATTCGACTTAGGCTGATGCTAGATTGGTTCTTGGAATGAAAAACAATACCATTTATGTGTATTACAATAAGCACTTCAAAGGTAGGGGAATAACCAAGTTAAAGAAGCATTTAGCTATGGTCAAAGGTTAAGTAAAGTCTTGTGAAAAAAGTAAGTCATAATATGAAATGACAAATGAAGACTTTACTTGAGGGTATCGACATAAAAAAGATAAAAGACAAAGGCTAAACTATGAAATTGGTTATGGAAGTTCTTTTTTTGGTGGTCAGAATGATAATGGGGATGTCGAAGGTGGTGATCCTGCCCAACAGGAAGGGATGTTGCACGTGATATGAGGAAAAGAAAAAGACAAGTTTCTTACTTTTTTGGACCATGAACAACTCTTAAAGGTCAGTCTTCAATCCACAATGCCTTATAATCTAAAGAAGCAGCTCAAAATGTAGACATGACAATGGCTAGATGGTGGTATAAGTTAGGCGTATCATTCAATGTTGTCGAGTCTTATTATTACCAACCTATGTGGATGCTATTGCCTCTTACAATCCAGGATATAAGGCTACTTTAATTGATAACTATATAATTAAAATTTTGAGTGTCTCTGTTTACAAAATAAATAGTTAATTGGACGATAGAAGAATGACTTGGGCAATTTATAGATGTTTAATCATGAATGTTGTTTGGAAAAATAGAAGATATGAACCTATTATCAATTTTTTAGTTATTCTACTAAGGTGATAATGTTTCTAAAGTCTATTGATACATCTGGCCTTGTTAGAAATGTTAATACATTGTTTCATATGTTCGATTAAGTTGTGAATGAAGTTGGTCCGGAAAACATTATTCAATTTATTATTGACAGTGATTCTTCTTACAAAGCAGTTAGGAAAGGATTGCAAAGAAGGAATAATTCTTCTTATTGGACTCCTTATATTGTACATTGCATTGACTTGATGTTGTAAATACATAAGATGTTAGATATTTTTTTTATCCTGAGACAATGAAAAAAGCAAAGAAAGTGACCAAGTTTATTTATAATTATGCATGTGTATCAAATTTGATGAGAAAGGATTTTATCAATGGTAGGAATTTGTGTTGTCCTGTTATAACAAGGTTTGTTACTAATTTCTTATTACTTTAGTGTTTTATTCTGATAAAATAGGAGTTATAACAAATATTTATAACTGATAAGTGGGCCGCATCACAGTTTGTCAGGTCTAGTGCTAGTGTTAAGGTTTCCATAATTATACTTGAAGATAATAAATTTTGGTCCCAGTGTTAATTTGTAATATGAGTTTATGACCCTTTAGGGATAGAACATTGTCTAGTTGATAGTTGATAGCTGTTGAAGGACGCACTTGCTACTTCAGAAACTATCACCTTCTCATGTGGTGCAAGTTTCCATTTTTTGGTGCTTAGCTCCTTAAAGAATTTCACATAAGCTAGAATGCTCCTGATCACATCTAACAATGGTAGATTAATACTAACTTTAGAAAGCATGCTATAGAGATCAAAAAATTACTTATCTTGTTTTGAGTCTTTAAGGTGGCTTGGATATGAGACTGGCGGTCTATAAGAATCAGTAACCCTATGCAATCGTGGTCCTTCATCACCCTTTATTGCATGCTCGAGTTTTTTTACCTCCCTAAATGTGACTAGAAGAGTCATTCTCATTGCTTTCCTCATTTTGCCCATCTTTTCCTTTGACAAGGCTCTCCCGACATTTTAGAAGGAATCTCAACATGATTATCAATCACCTTAACATTTCTTAGAATTGTAACAACCTTGGCTTGTTTAGGTTAACTGGGCAACTTTCTTTTTTGATTAACTTGCAATTGAGTAATGAGTTGCCCTACTTGAGTCTCAAGCCTCTTTACAAAAGCTTCCAACAAATCAAATCTCTTATTGTTCATCTCTTGATTCTAAGCATTCGCTTGAATGAACGCATTAAGGCTTTCCTCTAAAAAAGGCTTTCTCGGTATGTTCTAACTTGAAGATTTCCCTTGGAATCAATTCTACCTTTGAAAATTCTGATATGGTGGTTGGGGCTGTACTGATGGATTGTTGGACTTACAAGAGAAATTGGGGTAGTTTCTTCAAATAGTATTGTAGGTGTTTGAATATAGATCATTACACTGTAATGCTCGGTTGAAAATTATGAAGTGAATTTTCTTGTTCTTCCTCACCTGCAAAAGATTCAAAAGAATACGAACAAACACTAGCTCTATGACCAAAAGTTCCATATACACCACATACCTCATGATTTGGAGTGCCTTGGGATTGTCTCATAGTTAGCATTTTCACATGCTTTGTGAGCTCCGCCAATTGCATAGTCATTTCTTAATTTGAACTCACTTCATGAACTCCAACTCTTCTCCCTCTTACACTCTTCTGTTGAGAATTGTCCCCCAACATTTTCAAAGATTTCGTTTTTTTTTCGGCAGTCTTCCCTTCCACAACTCCTCCTACTGCATTGTCCATTGTTTATTGACATTTTTTGTGTCAATCCATCATAAAAGAACTGGTTATAAGTGTGAATTAGGAAATGATAGTGTGGACACTGTATTAGCAGAAGTTTGAAGCATTCCCACGCTTCATGGAATGGTTGTCCCTCCATCTGAGTGAAGGTAGCTATCTTCCTCCATAACTCAGAAATCTTTTGGTGGGAATATAAATGTCCCATGAATTTGTTGTACACCTCTTCCCATGTAATCAATTAATTGGGTGGAAGGTTCATTAACCAAGCCTTGGCCCGATTCTTTAATATATATATGGGAAGCACCTTATCCTGAGTTGATCTTCATTTAGGCCATCTAATAGGAACGTATGGAGGGTCGTATAAAATTCCCGAATGAAGTTTAAAGATTCTTCATTGGGAACTCTATAGAAATATGACAGCATGTTGTAGTGGATGCTCTTTAATTCATAGTTTCTGGCTGCCTCTCCCAGATGAATGCATGAAATGGTAGTACCAATTATTGATCTGGCATACTCCTTCATTACTGGCTACCTTTCACCCATCTCTTGATCTTCTGGTTTAGTAACCTTGAGATTATCTTCAAATTCTCTTTGAGGTCCTCTTATCCGATGCACGTTATTAATAAAAGGGGTGAGTTCACTTCCTCGAGATCTCCCTCCTCACATAAACCAAAAAAAAGGGTGAACTAATAAGAAAATTACTAAAACAACTCGTTAAAATAACACGATAAAAATGTATGCATAAACAAACAAAACAATCGACTAAAAATCAAAATTAAATTAAGTGCAAACACTAAACACCATCCTGAAAATGATGGCAAAAAATTGTTGTGCCCAAAAAGTTCTAAAAAGACTAGGCTATACTACTAGCAAGTATATGAGATAGTTGTAGTTGATTACCCAAGGTCATCTCCCATAGAGACGAAATTAGTTCACTTAAATTAATCTTGAACAAAATTAAAAACAGATACAATCCTAAATACTTTATCCCGATTTGTTGAATTAAGACTTTAAAGAAAATTACAAAATAGATTGAAAACTAAATGAAATCAACTGGCAGCAAAGACGAATAGATTAATTGAAATAGAAGACTCTTGAGAATTAATTTTGCTAATTTAATCTCCTATACATGATTAAGGGAAATTGATTGGAAAGTTGTCCTACTAAAATTAATAATTGAGTTCTAAATCAACTCGAATAATGAACTAATCTAACTTTCCTATTCAACAAGTTATCATTCGAATTAATTATGGAAATCTAACTACTAATTACCATTTAAATTAATATATTTCTAATTCTTAAGCTAAGCATCCATAATTTCTCGTTCTATATTAAACTTCTTCTCTCAATCCTTCATTTAATACTAAAATGATGCAAGGTTTGGTCATGCCATTACATCCGTTCAACTTAGAAACCACAGCAATTAATAAGACAACAAAACCATAACTTATTCATGCATAGTTAATTAAAATAGCTACATTGATCCTCAAGAAAAATATTTAGCCCATCATAGAACAAATACGGTTCATCATTCTCAAATATTTAGATCCCATCTCATCAGTCTAAGAAAAGTATTCAAGTAACAAACCAAGTAAATAACTAGATGAACTATGAAAAGAAAATAAGTAACAGTTAGCTAAGCTATAAAAGTAATAAGTTTAGTAAATAACAAAAAACATTGTAACAGATGAATAACAGAGCAAGCAAACAGGGATCGGGTAAGTGAGACATGGTGGTCTCCTGCCCCTCTCAAGCTTCCCTCATTAGCTCTCGCCTTATGTTTCAGCTTGTTCTCACCAGATGGTCGAAGGCTTATTTTTGCTTCTAACTCTCCACCTTGTTCCTCTTCTTCACTGACTCTCTTTGTTCTCTTCTCTTCTTCCCTTCTTTCTCTCTATTTCCTCTCTTATCGAATGAGTCCATACGTTGAATGAAGAACGAAGAATGGAATGATTAGTGTGCCGCCACCCCTCCTTCCATTTGTAGTACGCTCTTATGTCTAGGGATTCATGCTTTCCACCTCCTTATGCCATGTAATAAAATGACAAATTAAACAAAACGTTGTTAGTGTGTCTGCATGTGGGAAGTCACGATTGTGACTTAACTTGCACAACCGTGATATGGTCAATATATGCAAGTGTGTAATAGCCATTTTCATATACAATTGTTCTTGTTTAAGTTCATGCCATCTCTAATTCTTTCATGCATAAATCTTCTTGCTTTTCATGCCACATTTACAAATTAATCCAATTAAGATTCATACAACAACCACACCAATTTCACTTAATTCATATCAAATACAAATTAAATTGCAACCAATTTCAACATATGAAAACAAGTAAAATCAAACAAAATTAAACACAGGCATCCAGCCTACATAAACAAACTACTTTTTCAATATTGTTGTAACTAGAATTGCTATATGCTATAAATTCAATAAACTAAACTACAAATTTTTTTGCAAAGAAGTAATTTAAATAATATATTTTCTTCCTTTATGGAAAAAATATGATAAAGGAAGAAAATATGATCAATATATCAAATTTCTGTCAAGGAATAATAGGTGATACCCTATATATTTTTTAAAGTGTAAGAGAATGCACACATTATTATGTGTATGACTTTTTCAATATATGGAGTGGGATCCTTAAGGTGATTTCTAAACTAAAAGAATTTATTTGAAAGCAAAATTTAGTCAATAAAACCACTAATTAATATGATAGGATCTTAATCAATTAACATATATGTTAGAGTAACAACACCATACCATATATTTAAGAAAATGATGCACTTTGCATAATCAACATATATTAATATTTGGAACCAAAAAAACAAGAATATTTTTGAAGAAAAGAACATATAAAAAAGAATCTATTGGAATGAAAATGAAAAATGACACAAATATTTCATTTAAAAGTTTTTAATAAGCTTAATTACCTATTTTCCTCTGCTATATACAAGATTCTAAAGAAGGAATAACTTTAAATTTGTAGCTTATGAACCCTACAAATCAAGTATGTATTATTTTTCAGCAAGCATATATGATTTTTGTGAGAAATATGAATAGTTGAATATGTCTGTGAGCTCCATAAATAGCAAAACTTCCACATCTTATGTGTGAGTTGAAATACACGATAACAAAGTGAGGGGATGAATGTATTGGAGAAATGGAGATATGATACTTAGTATTCAATCCTTAAATGTTATAAATATAGAGAGATGAATAAGATGACGAGACAAGAAAAGTGGATATAGGAGACAAACTCTAAAGTGCAATGGAAATGTTTAAGAAAATAGGAATCTAGGAATTAAATCCTTAAATCCAAATAAAAATAAATGGATAATTCACTAGGGAGGAACACAACAACGAGAATAAACTAGTTTAATAAGTTATAACTTTATAATTTATATTGATATAAGAAACTAGAGTTAATAATTGGATTGAGATTAATTTAAGCTTAGAAAGGTTTTAGGAAGGTTACACGTCTAGGTCTTATCTATCAATTGATTGCTTCTTTATTATTTATTGGTATGGTTTATTATTTTACATTTAAAATTTTAGTTTAGCTAAAAATTCCTTTAAATCAATCATTCATTAAGTTAAATTAAATAATAGAAATATAAAAATTACTAATACTTAGAGTCATCATGGGAATGATACTTATACTTGTTATACTATACTATAAAAATGATATGTCTACTTGCCTAGTTGATCTTTAATATAGCTTAGATATCATAAATCACTACCTAATGTTCCTTACTCAAATGGAGGTAGGACATTTAATAGCCACAAATGTACTTCTCGTTGTCATAAAAATCTAATGATATATATGAAGTTTGTATAGTTGCATCTATTTACTATTGCCTTGCACTTATAAAATTAATAGAATTCACTTTATTCACATAAGATTAACCATATTTGACAATGACTAAATACATGGTAAGTCTATATTATTGAAAAATGAAAGAAAACATGTAATATCTTGAAATATAGAATATATCATAGTTAACATAGAAGCTAACTTATTTAGGATCAATTGAAGAAGATTATGAACTAAAAATATATGGTACTTTTTAATTTATGAAAATGATATTTTGACTATAGTATGATGGTATTTGTTATATAAGTTTATAAGATTCTTTGTATGCATTGATGATGTTTTTTGTAGTGAGTTGTGGTATCTATTAAACAAAGAGAGATTCCAATCAATGTTTTGATGCTAACAAAACATAATTACTACTAATGGATTATTATTTTGGTAGAAATGAAGATGATAACCAGATACAATTATAAACTCAAGAAGATAGTTCATAAAGTTGATAGAAAAAGAGATGAAGTTTGCAGCTTAAAAAGTGAAGACCAAGTCAAGAACATAAGAATAACAAGGAAAATTGAGGTCATTCTTTAGCTTTCAATGTTAATTATAATCCTATTTAGTCACTCTGATTTTTCTAAAAGACTCATCATGCATAAACATTTTATTTCAATTTATTGAGAGGCATTGAATATTTTTGGTCTTAATAGAAAAGCCTCTTAATCATTCAAAAATTCTTTAAGAACATTTTGGGAAGTGCTTAAATCACAATTACATTAAAAAAAATTGTGTTTGGGAATTCGAAATTGTTAAAATCATACTTTTTGGATTGGTTGACCTATATAAGTCAATGGTTGACCTATGTAAGCTAAAGTTATTAAATGTGATGTACCAAGAGTTTATTGTAACATTAGTTAATGTATTGGTCAACCGATGTGTCATATTGGTTAACAAATATACCTACTAGTACACTAATGTCTCAAAAGATAGTGAATTTATACATTCAACGCATGTTGGTCAAAAAATATGTTATTCTAGTCAACCAATTCTCTGCAACTAGCCATCATAAAGACTAGTTTTTAGCTCTAACAGTTAGGAAAGTTCTCAAGACCTTATAAATACATGTTATTTTATTGGTTTTAGCTTCAAGAAGCATTTAGGTGTCTTTTCTAATAAGATTCAATTAAGGCATTATTTTTTTGGGGGTGTCTTGAATGGGATTGAGATTCATCTTCCCTATGAAGGAAGATTATAAAATGATTGCTCTTTGTTAATAAAGATTATAAAAAAAGTTGTTCTTCACTTTGAAAGAAGAATTATAATGGAAGGACTAAAAAAAACTTCCAAGTTGGAGAGAGACTTTGACCGTCTGACAGCGGCTTACTTTTCATCTTTTATTATGAAATTACTCACTTACCCCTCCTTTTCTTTGAGTTCTTTTCATTTACCAAATACGAATAGGGGTCATCTAGTACTTTTCGGGGGCTCTCTAGGGCAGAGGAGGCAATCGCCTCACTGGAGCTCCACCTTCAGGGTCTGTCGGAGAATGTGGAGAAAGGGATGGACTCTTTGTCCAAGGACTTCCCTCCCCTCTCCTGTGCGCATATGAAGAATGGATCTGAGAGGTCATCTAGTGGGTTGCAAGGTCAAGCGGATCAAAATCACTTGCAATCTCCAGTGAAAGGGACGTGGAATAACAAGCTCAAGGTGGTTTCTCATAGAAGGGATCTGAAATATTACCCTGACGTCATCCAAGGTGGCATCTTCTCTCCTCCAATTGAGGTGTTGTAGGCGAGAGCTTGGGCATGGTCCAACACCCTTGTAGCATTTTTCTGGTCAAAGAGATTGGCATTCCTAGTGGTTAGTGCCTGGGCGAAGGCACGCTGGGTAGGAGGGGTCTTGAGAAGGTTATGTTCAGGGAAGATGGTTCGGTGTTATTCAAATTTATGGAAAATGCTAATCTGTTAGAGATTGTTGAATAAGGGCCTTGGCATATAGGGAACCAGTTGCTGTTTCTCTAGCAATGGCACCCAGGAGTGGATTTGGATAGGGGTATGATTGAAGCCTTACCTTTGTGGGTGAAGTTCCACGACTTACCCATAGAGTACTGGATGATTAAGGACTTGAGTCATTTAGCGAGCGCTTAGGGAAAACCGCTCTGTATGGATTCTCATACTGCGTCAACGGAGAGAATTACGCAAAGATATGTATTGAAATTCCAAAGGCAGCACCATTGCCTAAATCCCTCCCTATTCTCAGACTTGGTGAATATGGGAAGTTAGTAAGGGATGTGACCTCTTTATCATATCCAGGGTCACCTACTAAAATAAACGAGGTCTAGGTAGAGACTAGTCGTAGAGTGCTTGAAGGGATGCCAAAGGTAATAGCAACTTAGCCCCCGTTAGTGGGACAAACACGTACGACTACCATTAAGGGTTGTAATGAGGTAGTTGATGGGAATATTTCTGGTGGTAGGGGAACTCATGGTTCCCTTAAAGGGAAATCTCATGAAATAGGGGAGGTTAGGGAATAGGTGTAGAGGACAGGGGACGTTATGGAGCAACCGCAAGGGATGGGTAAAAGTTGTGAATTGGCTACAAATTTGGAAGCTACCTATGGGGATATTCCAACTAGTAATGTAGTGAATGCTGAGGTAAGAGATGGCAGTTTTGGTCTGGCACAATGCAGTCCAAACATTCAACTTAAGACTACTGAAGATAGAATAAATGGAGCGATTTCAGCAATGAGTAGGGGTGATTTAGTTAATGTAGCTTTGGTTTCAACTAAAGAGTTTAAACTAATAAGTATTGGACTTAGGGAATTAGTTTCAAATTTTGAAGAAGTTGATCACTCTCCCTCACTTGTAGTAATTGCAAGAAAGGAAAAGGGGTGGAAAAGGGTAAGAAGAAGAAACATAAAGTGGTTATGTCCCCTAAGTGTTTGTTTTGATGCTCTAACTTAGATGTTGGTGTTAGTATGGAATATAAGGGGGCTTAATAACCCTCTTAAGAAGATGATGGCAAAGGAAGTGATAACTGATCATAACCCAATTTTGGTAAGGCTATTTGAAACTAAAATAAAGAAAGGATCAGAACAGAAGATTAAGACTTTTTTTAGGGCAAAATGGAAGTATGTTTTGAATCATGTCTAGCACTATAATGGTAGAATTTTGTGCTGGTTTAATAGGGGTCTAGTTGAGGTTTGGGTGGTTCATATGAGTGACTAACTCATTCACTTACCTTGCTTACTTATAGGAAGATGTCATTTTGAAATGACTATAGTCTATGCCTATAATTTTGCATTTCAAAGATCATGGTTGTGGGAGGATTTGCAAGTACTGCAGTTGGGTATGCATCTACCTTGGCTGGTAATGGGCTACTTTAATTGCCATTTTAATTCTAACGAAGTTGAGGGTGGTGTTGAAATATCTCCTAGTATAGGGAGGGAGCTTTCTCAAATGCTCCAACAAGTTGATCTAGTAGATCGTAGAGGTATAGGGAGATGGTTTACATGGGATAACAAATAACAAGGACATATGTTCTTAAGGAAAAAACTAGACCAAGATTTGGTGAATCAAGAGTGGTTACAGTCTTTTCCTAGAGCTGTGGCGGAGTTTGGGGAACTACTATGTTCAAATCACTCCCCCATTTTGGTTATTTAGTTGGATGTTGGTGTAACGGTAGGTGCCCCTTTTCGGTTCTTCAATGGGTTAACACAGGTTGAAGGTTTCATGGATGTTATTCATAGGGTTTGGAGTGTGAGGTAAAGGGGTACAAAGCATTCCAATTAATGAAGAAGTTGAAGTTAGCAAAGGAAGCTATCAAGCAGTTTAGTAAAGCAAGGGCTCAGGACTTGAAAGAGCTGGGCATAGCGGTTATAGAGGTTCAGCATCAATGTTATTTGGATCCCAACAATGTTAGCCTAAGGAGGCAAGAAGTGGATAGTTTGTAGAAGTATTAAGATGCCTTGAAATTACAAAACTTTATTATAAGACAAAAAGCTCGTTTAACCTGGCTTAAGGAAGGGGATGTAAACTCGAAATTCTTCCACGCTTCTTTACTGGCATGGAAGAATATTAATACCATCACAGTGTTAAAGGATGAGTAAGGAAATCTTATCACTAATAAGGAGGAGTTGTTTGACCTTTTTCGTGGTTATTTTGAGAATTTAATGCAAAGTACCACAATGCATGAAGGGGGTTTCAGGTTAGGAATGTACTGGAGTATTGGCTGGATTAAACGATGCAGGAGATGTTACTTGATCCGTATACAGCTTCGCAAGTGAAGGAGGTGGTTTTTCGCTTCATAGCTTGAAGGCGTCAGTCCTGATGGGCTTAGCGGGTTTTTTCCAACAAAACTTGGGAGATCACAGGGTCTCTATTAACGAAGGCAATATTGGAATTATTTTCCTCTAGTTATATGCTTAAATCATTTAACCATACTTTCATTTGTCTAGTACCTAAGATGGAGAGGCCGTCAAAGATTATAAATTACT
>JAOSBO010000001.1:5735523-5746591 GCA_027563915.1 Erythroxylum rotundifolium
ACTGGATTAATAACATAAATACAACTACAGATCAATGATGAGAACAAAAAACAAAAGAAAAAGAGAAGTAACAATGAGCAATTTGAAGAAAACGATATACAAACCAACGTAATTTGGCGAGAAATTCATGTCAGGAATTAACAAACTTCCACTTTAAGATTTTTTTATCTCAATTACAATTGTATCCGTAGGCTAATCCTAAAACAATACAACTAATCACATAATCTTGTTTAAATCTTTTGTCACATGTGGCAAATGATAGTCACTCGTATCCCGTCCACAAAGTTTCTTTATTACAAGGGATATTAATGCATAATTTTTCTCTAAATGAAAATTGATAGTTATCGGTAAAGTAGCAACTTCCTCGAGTGAGTTACAAGTTCCTTCAAGATTTTAGAGACTGGGTCAGGTGGAATTGGATAATAGGCCTGAAACTTTTTCAACTCACCATCGGAAAGATGTAGTCTGGATAGTGTAGTACTGTGACTGCTCAAAATGACATCCACGAGTATCGCTACCATGATAACAAGAGGGACCCTCTCGTAATGTCCATCTCCTTTTATCTCTCTCATGAATCATGATTCAAAGTGTCGAAAAAAGTAAAGGTAACGAATGGAAGAGGAAGAGGAAGAGAAGAGGGTCATGTCCATGATGGGTCTTGGATAAAGTTGTTGAAGCATTAACGCAATATGTGGGTGAGAGACGTTGAAAGAGATGATCATTGCACTCGTGAAAAAGCGAATAGATATTGCCATATCCATTTCATGTTCTAAACACAAACGGCATACCATCAAATAAAAACACCTAGTGATTTGTACAGTCTCGATGCATGACCAGTGTTTTGTACATCTGAGTTGGAGTAGGTTATCGTACAGCTGAACTAACAAAGCCCTGAAATTTTGCTGGAGCAAGAAGGAGACCAATCAATGGAAGGCGGAAATTTTTTGAGTAAAGAAATGAAGTTGGAGATTCCACAAGAAACTGATCATCAACATGATCATCAATTGTCCAGTGGTGGCCCAAAGTTTCCAGTGACAAGTCCTTTGGGGACTGGACTTCCTACTCTTACAAGACAACCAAGTGCAACTAAGAATACTTGTCTGTGCTCTCCGACCAATCATGTCGGCTCATTCCGGTGCCGCCTTCACCGTGCTCCTAACCTCCAACGAACCAAAAGCATCGACTCAGGCGTCCTCCAGGACTCATCTGTTAAAGATGATACGGCAACCACCGATGGCGATGCTATTGCTAATAGCAAAACAGCTGAGGGCAATTAGAAAGCTTACATATATATAGATGCGTGCATGGGAGTTTATGGTGTTTGTAGTTCATGCTTTTTGTATCTAAGGTCAGGAATTACTATTTACTTCGTTCATTTTCTCTTAATCTCCCCGCTCTCAAAACCTCTCTTTCTGTTTCCTGCGTCGATCAGGCTACTAACTAAAGTAACTGCAAGCCATATATGCTTGTTGAACGGTTGAGCCTGGAAACTGGATTCTGTAATAAAGTTAGTACCTCATAAATTAATACAATTCAATTGCGATTGACGTTCGTTTCCAATATGTTTGTTATTGCTTATTTATGTAGCGTTGTGCTGGACAAATCTTCCGATTTTAAACTAGTCCTAGGCCTACATGGTTAACGGGACTTCACGAGTATGGGACTAACAATTCTCTGAGTCGCCTAGATCTTGTTTCAATGGAATTGTTGGGCGACACAACAAATAAGCCAGATATGAGGTTTTTTCTTCACCAAGTCTTGCTGAAATGTAAACTTATAAATGAGAAAATTTAATATATAATCTGATCCAATAAGTGCTTAACCATAAAACAATAATATTTTTAAGGTTGAGAATTCATCTACTGCACGTTTTGTATGTGGTTGGACCAACCCAGAGTAAATTGTACTCGCCCATATGATGTCTGGAAACAACGAGCGACGTGCAAGCGGTCCACTCACATGATACTCTCAAGAGAGGTGGAAAAGGACAGGAAAGGTGAGAATTGCCTACAGAAACTGAAAGCCTTATCTGATGCGCAGATTCGGTGCCCTATTATTAATTCAGTTTGGAGATGGGCTCTAGCGAACTTGAATGGACTGATAACAGTACTCCAGCTGACTATTGCCATGAACATTGTCCTATCTACCACCCATCTCTCCCAAATATAGTCACTCATGCCTAAACAGAAGGTTTGTAAGATTTTGAATACAGATTTTCAACTCGATTTGATGTTGTTACATCTTGAAGCCAATTTTACTGTCGTGAACATCAACTTAATCACAAGGTTTTTGGCCGCATAGAAAATTGCTTGGGTTCAAAGTTAGAGACTTCGCAACTTTTACCTCTTAGCAGTGATGAATGGTAGGCAATGAATCGTATTTACTGTCCCAAAATTTCATTTATGCTGTCTATGAAGCCATATAGACTTGGAACTTAATTATAACTAGAATATTAAACTTGTTTTTCAGTAAATTATTCTTGGTTTAAAAGTTGGTAACTTAGAATTTTGCGTAAATGCTAATAAAGGAACCATGAACCATGCTTAAAAAGATGTTTCAAGTGAATGACGAGGCTCGACAAAAGGCAAAGACAAACAGAAAAACAAATCATACAATTGACACCTTGGATGTCTAATAGGATAGACTGGCAGAGTGAAATCCAATAGCTTGAAATCAGGAGTTTAGTGAGCAAAACAATGATGGCCACAAGGACTGCAATGATCCCAATAATGATGATGACCAGCAAATAATTATAGCACCAACGGTCTGCTATTAAATATTCACCAAACTTCAATCTGTTCATTTGCCTTGATTTTAAAGTAGGGTTAGAGCTTAACAACAAACTTTTACTTTGAGATTACAATGGATTTTAACATCTTAACATTCATCTGCGCAATCTTTAGGCGTGCATTTCTGCAGGAATATGCATGCCTGGATATGAGAAACGACAGGTTAATCTAGCTGATCTTATGCTGTCCACTTCACATATTCTTTACCAAATCCTTAAAATATCCAACTCCGCATGCACCATTGATTTCAAAATAAAAGGTCAACATTAGTACAATAACTACCATACCACTAATCATTCATTTGATTACTATGTGGAACAACAACTCAACAATCCACCAACAACCCAGAAGAGAAAAGTCCTCACCCAATTCTCAACAGTACATGTCCCATTAAAACCTTTGCCTTAAAAGAATCTCTAATGTTCTACTCACTCTACCGTGATCAAGCATTGCTCAGTTCGTTATTATCTGCTCGGTTACTGATGATTACTGTTTCATTATGGTATATCACAATTTCCTGACGTATCAAAAATGAATTTGTGCTAGGTATATTATCACAGTTTGGTCTTTTCTTGAATAATATCATTGGTGAAAGACAGGAACATCAATCCTTCGGAGGAAGAAGGTCGAGTGATCAATGAAAAACCAGACAAGCATGGGTTCGCTGCACTGATTAGTTGCCATATAGAAAGATTACATAATTACATGGTACTGGAATGTCAACTTACTCAAACTAAGGCAATAAGACAAAATAAATTCGAATCACAACAGGCCAACAACGCTGAACTGTATCAAACAACACCTGACGAACATTACTTTGTAGTGAACAGAATATTCAGTGAGCTGCAACAAAGAGACAAAGACAGGTGTTGTAGATTTAGAGACGCAAACAGAAATCTTCGTCTCCTGTTTCTGTTCTACTGCTAAGAGTTATATTCTGGTTCTCAAAGTGAGATCCGGCTGGAGAATTTGTTTCTACATTCTCAAATTTTGATTCTTATTGTATATTTCTATCATCACATTGGCAATACACATAAACAATTTTGATTTTGAGCTAAAATAAAAGGATCATTTCAAAAGGGCCAAAAGACCAGTGTACATATAGAGTTACAGCTCAGATTACCTTCAATGCCTATATTCTTAGACAAAAATTTGATCAATTCTTTTCGCTTGAACTTCTATTGATAGACAACAACTTACTAAACATTCTTTTGGGTCGTGTAGGAAGAGCACAGAAAGCTTTAAACTTGGAGCTTCTCCCAAGACCATCTGATCGCAAATCATGTTCATCCAAATTATCATCTTCAGCCAATTTCATTCGTAAAGTTGAGAGTTTTGAATTTGGTGATTTGAGCCCCGAAACACTCCATTGATCGTCTGCACGGATGCTAGTAGTAGTGCTTAATGCTGCTGTAGGCCTTGAGGGGTCAATATCATGTGAGGCTAGGAGGGCTTTGATGTTACTAGGCAGCTCAGTGACTTTGCCACCAGCCATTACAGCTCTTGCATGCTCAAAGAATAGAACTTGCACAACCACTCGCAGTGGGAGCAACTCATTTTGTGCAGCGTGCATGCAGACTTCAACAGATAATTTCTTGCAGTCCAGGGTTCGACACAATTGTTTTCTTTCAGTCTTGTTCAAGTCTGGATGTGCCTGGACGTTTATACATGGGATTCAGGATCAATCTCCATTTTCAAGTAATAAAAACTGGGCACTTCTTAAAATTGAAAACATCCATACGTCCAACTAACAAGAATGGGTAAGGTTTAACCCCACCATCATTGACTACTCTTTGTTAACCACTGGAGGAAACTCAACCAGAGGTTTTCTGCAAACAGCTGATATGGGGACGATCAAAGAAATTATGAAGTCATAAACTTACTTCCTAGGATTCTGACTACTGATGTTAATTAGTTAGGTCGGTACAACCCCAAATGCCAATGAATTGCCAATATGACCTAA
This sequence comes from Erythroxylum rotundifolium, assembly GCA_027563915.1. Lineage (NCBI taxonomy): Eukaryota > Viridiplantae > Streptophyta > Magnoliopsida > Malpighiales > Erythroxylaceae > Erythroxylum > Erythroxylum rotundifolium. Next base: position 5,740,276 of record JAOSBO010000001.1, read on the forward strand.
CCCAAGTTCAAGAAGTTGGCTATCTAACAGGTTAGAGTGGCCCACAACCTAGGATATGTGGCCGTATTGTGAAATATGGTAAATTGTTCAGACCAGGAGGCAACTGTTATTTTACCTTAAGGTAGTTGTCAATGGCTTTGTAGAGATAGTCGTGATCAATCCTTGAGAAATCTGGTATGGACTCGGCTAGTGCAATAAACTTGGAGAGAGGCAAATTCACATCTCGGGCAATCTCCTGAAGATAACCATCTACAATCTTTGCCACCTTCAACTTCGAACTATGGGATGCCGAGGATGATCTCCTGCTTTCTTGGAACTCCAAATCAATGTTCTCTGCGGAGCGAGACCTCCTCCTTTCAAAACCCAACTTGGATCTTGGAGGACTTGTGACAGGACTCTGCCCTTGAGCCATGAACTGTTCTACTATTGTCAGAACCAAGTCTACATCATACACAATATCGCTTGATTCTGAGAAAGAGGGTATTAACAAATCATTCACCGTTGCTTCCTCTAATTGTAGTGCCACTCTTCTAGCTAATTCCACCTTTGAAGGCGATGAGGCATTAAGAATATTGGCTGCTTTTAAAAGCTTAAGAAGGAAACTGCAAGACACTGAGCCTTTTTCTGCTGGAATTAAGCTTACTATTGACTCCAAGATCTGCCTATGCCTGCAAAATACCTCACTAGTTGAGTCTGAATCCGAGTCTGAGGCCTCTCGTCTATGACCATTTACTTCTCTTGATATGTTTGGTAGCCATTTGGCCGCATAAATTTTCAATGCTTCTCCAATAAGATTAGAGGGTATTTTTCCACTGGATTTAACTGTTATCATGCTTCTCCAGTATAAATCTATGCCTAGTTCTGCCATATCTTCAGCCCACCATCCTTTGCTTGTTGGTTTATGCCTTAGGCTCTCTGCTCCATTAAAGGAAACATCATCCCGCTCCCTTCTAGAATAATTATGTGACAAGCTCACTTTTGAAGGAGGTTTGAAGACTTTAGAGGCTACAGATTCAATACATCTGCTTGTAATTCCAAGGTCTTCTGACCACACGGGAAAGCTTTTGGTACTTTGAAGGGTAACAATAGAATCTTTCCAACCTTGAAGTATGCAAGAGTTGAAAAAAACTTCAAGCTTGCATATTAGGTTCCCCTTCTCAACATCCTCAGTCATTTGCAAATATTCAGCCGCACATCTTGCAGGTACAATGTTGTAGGCGCTAAGAGTGATGGTAATACCATAACAGAACTTGGCACAAAGTTCAAATGCTTCAATTCCACCAGGAAAATCCGGGAGTTTGACTACTTGATGCTGTGAAGATTCAGAGAACTCGGAGCAGAGTCTCTGTAGTCGCAAGCACTTGGAAAGCAGAGGAAACTGCATATGACGAATTTATGTAAAATCTACTTACGAGAAAGCCTGAAATTGCAGACAAATTGTGACCAATGGAATGAAAATTTTACCTTGTGAAGCAAATATCTACTTCCTTTAACTTGAATTATGAGGTCACTAGAGACTTCAGACGATACAGACCTGCATTAAAGGAGCAAAAGATTATGTCATCTCGAGTGAGTACGTACTATATCCATCCATATCTCCATGTCTAGCAAGCGGGAAAGTTTTTACCTGACAGCCTCAGTAGTGTAGAACGTGTCTGGCCTGGACCCTAGTTTCATAAACTTCATGATTCTTTCTTCTTATTCTTCTTTTTTCGTTTCGTTGTTTATGTCTTCATCAACTACTTCTCAACGTGGATGGACCAGATAAAGCAACCTAACAACCTATACAGGATTGTCCCTCAGTTCCGCAGAAGCCGGAAAAGGTTCTTTCTCCAAGAGCCAGCTATGCTCTGTCTTCCAGGGAAGGTAGAAAAAAGAACTAGCTCTTTCCTGAACCAAAGTTTCCAAATTAGCTGGTTCGAAAATTATTAGTCATTAAAAAGTTGAGTTTGTAACCAAGTAAATGAAAAAGTGAAGAAAAGGTGGAATTTTAATGGAGAGAGTATATCCCAGAAGAAAAGAAAAGCAAGAGATTCTGTTGTAGGTGTGGTGTGGTAAGCTTCCTAGTTCTTATATATCGAAGTACTAACATAACTTGTCAAAGGATAGGAACTCCGTAAGATCAAACTCTGCAAGGTCCACGTCTCTCCAGTCAAATTCTATGCCCCATTGATTTGGAACCCATCCCATCAACATCAAATATACATCGCTCGTACCAAGTCGATCAACTAAAAAACATAGCCGAAAGAAAGGAAGAAAGCGGGAAAATCTAAATCTATCTTCTCTAGAACAAAGATACAAAGCTACAAACCAGCTTACCATACGCTATAATTCGACTATTACCTTAACTAGATATAATAAAGAATATTATAGCCTCAGAATCTAAAGCTCTTGATACGGTCAACAAGCATGAACTGATACTCATTCATAGCAAAAATTGAACCTGAAACATGAAAACCTGGGAATTACTACTATTGTTTTGCAACTTTAAGAGGAGGAAGGTGGTTTAAGGTATAGTTCTCCAATGGCCGTGCCAGCGTGCAATGAGAAGGGCGACGCCCACGTGCTTGTCCTGTGCCACTTGTGCCCTTCTGTCTCATCATTGCCACAGCGATTTTTCTCTATTCACTTCTTTGATTATTTTAGTCAAACACTAGTTTATACGCAACATCATACACCTCTAGAACTCCATCATCAATATCAGAAAGAAGAAGATTGCAGAGAGAGAAAAAATATCAAGCATGAGTCAAAAATAATTGTGGGAATGAATTGTGTTTATTCTTCTTTACAGGAAGCAAAGATAAAAGAAAAGCAAAGGTAGGCCAAAAGCAAGAATAGAGTATGTGTTTCACTATCAATTTCTGCTTTAACCATTCTCACCTATATAGTTTCCAGGCCATACAAATAACCTTGCATTTAACTAGAAAATCTAGACGTACCAGAGTATCTGCTAACCATTAATGGTATATGGTCCATGACCATGAAACATTTCCTATTATTGGTGTGAAATGGAGAAACGATGGTTTACCATGTTGTTATGGCTGGTATAAAATAATTCTAAATTTCCATTAATCAAATGTTAAAAAGTTTAATATTTTGGCAGTTGAAGGATCATTTTCAACTTCTTTGGCATTGGATTCTTAATGGTTACTATCTTTTATATTAAAGAGTTTGGTCTTGCAAACAGTAAGGTTGAGATTTATGGAAATATGGGCCCTAGTTGATTGATTCAACAAACCTTAGACTGATTAGCATATGATGTTAGCATTCCACAACTTTGACAGATGCATTTGCCTTAGCAAAAGGTATCAGAATTGTTTATAAAAAACTAACAATGAACAATCATAGAGTGCTGCAGAATCTAACGTATAAAACAGGGTCAACTTGTAATTACTTCGGCGATTCTTGGCAAAGCTAGGCAACCCCACATCAGTTGTGAGCTTAATAGGATTTGCAGCTATTGAAAGTAGGATGTTTACATCACTTTAATGATGGTAACAAGTGCTTTTAGCTGATAAATTTTCCTTTTTCACTTTCTTCCTGATCTTGCTCTCCAAAATTCTATCCTAGCTTTACTTTTTCAATTAATGGTTTACCATTAAGTGCAGCATCAAGATTTGAACACTAAAAACAAGAAAATAGAGAAGGCAACTTTCATTTGTCTTATGACCATAACTTTGATTTCATTACGGAAGGACTGTCTGAGGATAATCTGGAATCTTTATCCTTTGCCAAAAGCTTACTTTGGTGTGGTCCACCCACTACAACTTCAATGGGAAAAGGATGACGCTTTTGATAGCTATAACTGCTCTATTTTAAGCTTAATCTGATCATTAGCAGGTTTTCCTCGTTACCATCCAGTCGCAATATCTTACTTACCAGAAGATGCTTTTCCGCAGAATAGAAAAGTACAGGTCAACAGAATCCGCAGGAAAGTTGTAAGGATATAGTAGAGTAGTGATCCTGGAAAGTTGTGAAGTTTCTACTTTTATCGTGTAGTCCATTTGTATGAAGTTACAGGAAGATGAACCAAGAAACAAAAATTGTAGCTAACCTATGTAATTATTACTAATATAGAACACATATCGACAACTTGTAATCCAAAGGTAGAAAGAAATAAACACCTACGTAGGTTCTCAGTTGCTATTACATTGTTGGAATTGTTCAATAAGTCCCTAACTTTGAGTTTCCTTCAAACATTTTTAGCCAATTTCCTCATTTCTACTTGGTACCAAAGGAATAAATATAAGTTCATTTCAGCGAAGAAAGGGTTATTGAATTTGAAAAGGAAAAAAAATTTTAAAAATAAAACAGTGAGCCAGACGTGTTGGCTCAATCTACATCCTGGAGAGAACAAGAGCAGAGCTTTGAGCTGGCTCGATCATTGCCAAACCCAAAGCTGTGGAGTTGCGAAGTGGGTTAATGTGATTTGAGTAGAGACCAAAGGAACCAGTGGCTTTGGAGAACAGTGAGCATAAGTTTGATGTCAACAACACTATGTGAGAAAAGGGACGATCCACGATTGCTGCAATGGTCCTCGGTGCCAACCAACGGGGTAGCCACCCAACATTTACTATTTTTGTGGGCCCATGTCTTTGTTCTTTGTGGGTCCCCTTTGCCCCCCTTACACGCAGGTCGGAATACGCAGACTTGACTTAGGCTTCTCCGTGTCTTCAATAAACACTAGACAATCAGCGAAAGTCGTGTTGATGACAAAATTGAAGCTTCTGTCGCGTTAATACACATGTATTCCAGTCAGTGTCTTCACCTCTAATTTGTAGAGAAGAATAAGTCCTAGCACACGGCCTTATGTCAGGCCTTGTACGCCTGAAGACTTCTAAAAAGGTTTATTTTCTTTTTGAAAATTAAAAAATGCATGCTAATGTATATGAGTTATACACAATAATCTTCACCTTAGTGAATATATTCTTCACAAGTTGGGTTGTAATAATGTCTAAAACTTGAATTTAACAATGGTAATCAACTTTGTTAATATGTCAATTGCATTCTCTAAAGTAAGATTCTTTTTGAAAATGATCGTTCCATATGTAATTAACTCTCTAATCTTGGGAAACCTTATATTTATAATCTTAATCCTTGTATGATAAAATTGATTCCTTCCCAAATTAATGACATTTGTCAATTAGAGTGTATTCTAGCGCCACCTCACTTTCTTTACTAAGCAATAATGCCTCCATAGTAACTTCATCAACTACCTTATACTTTAGTTATAGACAACGCTACCATAGACTGAAACAATTTCTAGTAAATAGGCCTTTTTATAAGAGTAAAAAATACCATGTATTAGGCCTCATATTATCCAAAAATCTCGTATAGTCTGATTTATTATATTCCCTGACTAAAAGATCACCTTACTAACTACTATACACAAACTCATGACTTGACATATCTCTCAAAGTACTTGAACATTCACTTGATTGCTTCCCAATATTATTTTTCGGGTTTCGATCTAAGAAAAGTCTAAAATGATTTATCAGTAAAATGTTAATAGGTTTAGCCCTACTCATTCCAAATTTGTTTAATACCTTCTCAATGTACGTAACTACAATTTTCTATAGCTCTTTTCCCTGTTGTTAATATTTTCTTAGTATCATCCATATACTTTATCTTAAATTCCTTTCTCAACAAGTTTTCTAGTTTGTTGATATCATGCATACTTCTTGTAGTAATTAGCATATTATCTACATATGGTAGTAGAAAAATAAATATATCATCATTAAGGCTCTTAAAATATATACGATAATTATCTTCACATTTCATATACCCAATTTAGATCACATAGAGGTTTAAACTGTTATACCATTATTGTGGAAATTATTTCAACCTATAAGGCGACTTCTTCAATTTATATACCAGATGCTCTTTTCTAGGTTGACTAAACTCTTTTATTTGCTTCATGTAAATATGCTCCTCTATATCACCATAAAAAATTCTCTTCTCATCCATTTGCTCCCAACGCATATCCAAACTAGTTACTAACACCTTCAAAATAAATAATAAAGCATATCTAACTACTAATAATATTTATTATAGTTAATCCTATTTTGTTATGTGTATCTTTTTGCTACTATTCAAATTTTAAGTTTTTTTCACTTCTTTTTCTGTTACTATTAACTTCCTTTTATATACCTCATTATATCTTATAGACCTCTTTTCTTTAGGAAGCTACACCAACTCCTACATCTAATTTTTGTGCAAAGACTTCACCTCCTTCACTGTAGCTCTCATTGATCCATTGTTTTCCTAACTATTCATACTCTCTTGAAAGTCAGATGGATCCTTATTTACTGCATTT
>JAOSBO010000001.1:5769229-5794736 GCA_027563915.1 Erythroxylum rotundifolium
ACTATTCATTAATTAAAATATTATTATTCATTAATTAAAATATTGTAATTAATTAATTAATTAAATTATTATTATTATTTATTTAAATTATATTTAATTAAAATAGTGTTATTAATTAAAATATTATTATTTAATTAATTGCAATATAATTAATTAAAATATAATTCATTCATTAATTAAAATATTGTAATTAATTAATTAAAATATAATTCATTTTGTAATTAATTAATTACAATATTTTTTACAAACCAACCACTATCGATGGTAATAGTAATCATTCCTTCATCTTAACCAACCATCATAATTACAATGATTATATCCATTCTCATTCACATTCTCATTACCTTCTATAAACCAAACGCTCCCTAAATCTTGTAGTTCATGTATGAGGCATCACTTTAATGCCCAACTGTAGATTTTGGAGTTTAGTAGTGCTTTAGTATTCCAGATATCGTTATACAGCCGAAGAGGTTTAATTGTTAACATCATGGAACATGATACTTGTCATAAAAAGACAAGTCTTCAAAAAAAGGAAAAAAGAAAGAAAGACGTAAGCATGATTTTGTGGTTTGCCTCCTTCTCGAGCCTGATTCTCTAAAGAAATCTAATAGAGATGGCATATAAATACAATCATAGTGGTGATTGTACTAATAAATCATAAACGTGGGGCCAAAACCCAATGATAAGGATTAATAACCAACGGGGCACTAATCCTTGGTTTTAAAGTTAATCAAAGTAACTCAACAACCGACTTCATGAACACAAGAGAAGAATGATCACTGGGCATAACTCCATACTTTGGTTTTATCATCGTTTGTGAATGTTTTTTGTTCGGATACGAGCATCTTTCTGTCGTATTTAACCTTGATTTGTTCAAACGTAATAAATTAATCCTACAAAAAACTATACAGCGGAGAATATCTAGTTTAAAGAAAAAAAATTATATTGAAACTAAAAATATATAAACGCATCCTTCGTTTCTTACACAATTGAAATATAAGTTTAGTTGGTAAATAGAAAAAGAATACTCCTATCTCATCAGAGGAGCTGAATATCATAATTACCTATTTAATCCTTTTGAATAATAATGCTTTTGCTGGGGTATTTTTGTTGTGTTGTAGGACCTAGTATGTATGAATTGTGAAATTAATTCACATCTAATTTACAGAGACCTCTCTCTAACGGCACCCAACTTCACTGGCCTCCCATGCTTCTTTACAAAACTCACTTTCGGCTTCTTCTTTTTTCCCCCGACATTGTAGTGCCCTGTCTTTGGCATTTATTCGTACCTCTTGTGGGGTCTTATTGTGTCTCCAATATATTCAGTCTGCGTCTTAGATAGTTTACATGTTGCCATTGGATTTCCAGTTGTAAACCGGTCTAGGTTGCCCAACTTGTAACTTAAAATATCAAGATTTTTCGTTATGAAAGGTGGATTTGGTGGATAAAACTCGATTAGGTCATGGCGAGAGATCCAAAATGACCAGAAAATAACTAGTACGAATCTCTTTTAATAGTAGAAAAAAAATTATACATCCTGACTCAAAGGGGCAGATTAGTTGAGATTCGCACAAGTTATTCTAAAGATTAGTGTTGAGAACCCAGCCTCATAGGGTAACTTAAGAAGGAAAATAGAAAAGGACGAGTTGCACAATTCGAATAGGGGCCGTCTATCCTTAAAAATAAGGAACAGGTCAATCCTAAAACAAAGATTACGCTACAAAATCTATAGTTAGTTTAGTTAAATTTGATTTTATCCCTCCGCCTCTAGAATTATAACATTCTTAACAGCCCGAGACAATCCAATTCTTTATTATTGCTAATATTTTTTGGGGCTTATATATATATTTATGTATCTAAAGTCTTTTGCTGTTGGAACTTTGTTTTCATATTTCAGGAAATATCCTTTTTTTTTAATGTAGGTGGCATACTTGTTGTAGTTTAATTCTTTAGATAATTAAACAAAATAATGAAACAAAATAAGAATCATATTTACTTATCATATAATAAGGTTAATATTTTCACTTTTTAACTTTTTGTTTTGTGTTCATATTATATATTTATCTATTTTTACATTTTTGCTTACTTTTAACCTAGGTTAGATTAGGTGTCCCTAGCTACGTTAATCAGCATGTCAATCAAGGTAGAAACTCAAACAATTGTCAAGGTCTCTCTCCTTTCCTTTACTGCAGTGGATTGAAGAAATTAAGGTGAACAACTAAGCCTTGAATTTTCATCAAGGCTTGAACAACTAACCCTAGAACAACTAATCATATGAAATGATGAGGCATTGACCTACACTGTTGTGCTAGGCTAAACGTACAGTGACCATCATTTTTGGTCAATATTAGGTAGATTAAGGACAAGTGCTAATTGCTTTCCGAGGACAATTAGTCAAAAAGAAAAACTATAAAGTTAAGAGAGCATCAAAATCAAAATTCGTAGGTAGTAAATTAAATATGAGTTGACACACCCCCAAAGGAAAAAATTTTAATAGAAAAACAAGAGCTGAGGGGAGAAAAGAAAAGAAACGAAGAAGACACCAAGAAAAAAGAGATCAGAGCAAAAAGGTTGACGTGGAGATACCTTCATGATGAATCTATTGACCCAACTATCGAAAATGCACTCTCTAAGATCTGTTTGCATTGTTATATGTAGGATTCATTGAAAAGAAGCAGTTTTGGTAAAGTTCTATCGAAGTAAGAGGAATTTCTAGGGGGAATAAGAAAGAAAAGAACTAACACATTTTTTTAAAAGGCCCTAAAATACGACCCTTGTTTTTTTACCAACTCTTTTGACCCTCGCCAGCCCCTATACTACCGAAACTTCACATCACCTTGAAAATAACCAAATAACAAGCGTAAGGAACTCTTTTTTATTATTTTCTTGAGTGCCTTACCGGTGAACTGTGGATTTGGAGAGAACCGAAGGTCCAACTAACACGATTGACCTCTTCGATCCTCCCATTTTCTGTCCTTTTCTCATATTTTCAAGCGTCGGCGAATCAAAGATCTTGTGTTTTGACTGAAATTTGTGCTCTTGATGACATATTTACGTAGTTTTTTCACTTCTTTTGTCTAGCTTTACTACTTTTCCTTCCTTTACTAAATGAAAACTATGCATCGTTATACTTTTAGCTGTTGAGAAGCTTGGCATGCACACTTTTGCTGTTTGGGTTGCAGGAAAGTTTTCTTCAACAGGATATGTCTGCAATTGCCTTATTTTGTTAACACCTGGAGATAAAGAGCATCGGGAAAAGATTTATGATCCTTAACTCATATGAGGAAAGTCGTAGGTTTCCAATGTTTTATAGAAGGGCTTGGAGGATGGCGGCCGCAATTAAATAGTGTTATAATAATAAATTATTCAGAATAACTAATCTTAAAGTGCTAACTTTTTAAGATTTTAAAATTTTAACAATTAAAAAGTTAGTTTTTGTTGATGTAGCTAGTAAATATAGACATTCACGTAACATTTGGTAGACATATTACATCATCAAAAATATCCTTTTAAACTGAGCTATTAAAGTTAAAAAGGTTAGTAATTCAATTGAAAATTTTAAATATTTGAACAGTAAATTGAAAATTTCTTTAAAAAATTCAAGCGTTTGTGAATATGTTATCCTTAAATTATACTTTTAATCTTGAACCATGTAATTTAACTTTACAACAGTAACTAAAACTACTAAAAATATTAATCAAATCGTCAAACTTCTAATTTATTATAAAAAAAATATTCTTTCATTAACAATGTCCACATAGATCGTCATGTAAGCTAGTCATTTTATACATCAACATACATGTAACATTTCAAAAAATTAAAAAAATTTAAAATAAAGAAAAATTGAATAAAAGAGAGAGAAAATTTTATATTTCACAATCTCAATCCTCTTCTTCTTTAATAAAGCAAAAGAAGGGTTCAAAAATTGACTCAAGAGACAGATCTCACTCATTAATAAATAAATGACCAAGAACTTTAACTCTAGCAGAGGGGAAAGATCATTTAAAGGAATGAAGAGGAATTAAGGAGTCCTTTTATGCGATATGTATTGAATTTATAGTGACTCAATCATGTTTATAATTTGACCTGATTTATGATTCGATGAAATCTCGAAACTATGACCTAAGTATGTCGTTTGAGAAAATAGAAAAGACTTAGAGCTATTATGAGACATGGAGCCGACATCAAACTCATATGAATTAGAGAAATTTAAGAAACCAAAATGATACCGATGTTGATGTAAAGAGTGTGTTCGATGCCAGACTCATGACTTGAAATTTGAAGATGCACAAAATTATAATTTCACTAACCTTAAATATCATACAAATAAAACTAGACTATAAATACCCTTAGTTAGCGTTGTATATAGTGTGTGAAATGTCGTACTCTTTAACTTTATATTGTTTTCTTACAGTAATAAGAAATTTATCTCTTTACATGTGGACATAGGTCACATTGACTAAATCACGTGAATTCTATATTTTTGTTTCATTTATTTTCTTCCTTTATAATTTGATTATAGAACAAGTGGCATTAGAATTTAGGGTTTCTTTCGAATCTAGGGTTTGCTATTAGGATGTCTCTCCATAAACTCAATTTTGAGAAATTTAATGAATTAAATAATTCCGCTCTATGGAAGGTGAAGATGAGAGTGCTTCTTATTTGGTTGGGATGCATAATAGTGCTGGAAGGAGAAGAAAAATTATCAAAGAGTTTGAAGGCATCAGAGAAGGAAAAGAATCTATCAACAGTGCATCGATGTGGTGTTTGGGAGAAGAAGTCTTAAGAGAGGTGATTGACGAAAAAAGTGTTGCATCATTATAAAAATGACTTGAAAGTAAATACAAGTAAAAAATTAGATTGATTACTTTAACCAAATTATCTTAGATTTATAAGGTGTTAAGGTTAAAATCGAAGAAGAGAATCAAGAAATAGTCTTTTTATGTTCACTGCCTAATTCATAAGAAAGCTTTATCGATACTATGATGTATTGTGAAGAGATTATTCTTGTTGGTGATATAAAGGATGTTATACAATCTAAGAAATTGAAGAAAAAGTTATTTGGCATACATAAAGATGGATCATATTTGAGTCTAGCTGTTAGTAGAGAACAAGTAAAGAGACATTGAAATGAGAGTAAATCATGATCTAAATCAAAGCCTAAAGTTGTTTGATTTTTTGACTATAAAGAAAAGGGGAATATTATAAAGGAAAGTCCACAACAGAAGAAGGGAAACAAGAAAAAAGAAAAAGATGGAAAAGCAAGTGTTTCTATAATATAGGAGAGTTCCGAAAAAGAGGATGGAAAAGGCAATATTATTTTGACTATTAGTAATTATGATTATATAAATGGGAGAGTAGTAGACATAGGTACATCTTATCATATGATTTTCAACAAGGACTATTTATATTACTTTAGAGAATGGAATGGTATTATCAGATTTGGTGATGATGGAGAGCGCGCTATCAAAGGTAATGGTTCAGTGTAGATCTAAGTGCATAATGGAGTTGTTAGAACATTAGATGTTTAGTATATTCCTAAGATTTGAAACAATTTTATTTTAATGAACACTTTTGAAACTCAAAGGTACGAGTTTTTTGGTAGTGATGGGAAGCCCAAAATGCTAATGAGCGTCATTACTATGATGAAAGGAAAATTACAATATAGAATTTATATCTTAATGAGAAAAATAGTAATGGAATTGGTAACTATTTCTCAATCTTTAGGATAGAATGATGTAGTATGGAGTTATGGCATTGTCACATAATCAAGGACTTAAAATATTAAAAATTTATTTTTAGATCAAACTGCAACTAAGGTGATAAAATTATATAAGTTCTATGTTTTTAGCAAGCAATCTAGGGCCAAATTTAATTTAGGTAAGCACATTTCCATAGGCATTCTTAATAATATTCATTTAGATTTATGGGATCATACTTCAGTTTAATCATAGAGAGCATGTAATTACTTCATTACCTTCACTAATTATTATTCGAGAAAATTTTAGGCATATTTTATAAAATTAAAGAATGAAATGTTTGGAAAGTTTAAGGAGTGAAAGACTATGGATAAAAAACAAACTAAAAAATAAGTTAAGATAAATAAATAATTTTATGAGTTCTATAGGAATAAAGGTATATTAAGGCAACATATTGTACGTCATATACCACAATAAAATATAGTTACAAAACATATTAACTAAACACTACATTGTACATCATACACCATAACGAAGTTGCAAAACATATTAACTAAACACCACACTGTAAATCATACACCACAACACAAAATTGCAAACATATTAACTAAACACCCATATAATGTACTAGATATATGCAATTAAATGTTGAACTTTCAAAACAATTTTACATTGAGACAGTTAGTACTACTACTTATCTGGTAAATTTATTGACTACAATAAATTTTAGGACTCCTTAAGATGTATGATACGATACTTTCTCTGATTATTCTAGTTTACATACATTTATTTGTCCTATTTATGCTCATGTAAATGATGGTAAACTAGAGGTAATAAAATAAACATTTATAGGATATGTCATTGGAGATACAAGTTATATATTATGGTGTGCTAAAAATGATATAAATCTAAAATTTATTATTAGTAAAGATTTTACTTTTTATGAATTTACTATTTTAGCTAGAGAGAGTATTTTGATGATCATGTAGGTAAAAAGGATATGGGTGTTGATCAGAAGGTAGAGTTTCAAATTGAAACTCTAAGCAAAGTAGTTATAAATCATTCCATGGATGTGCAAGAGGAATAACTACAAAGTATAGGAGAAAAGATAACAAGGAGATAACAATATTCTTACTTAACTGTGCTCCCATCTATCACTTCTAAAGGAGATTATGAAAACCATTAGCAAATTGACTAGGAATTTCCTATGGTATGGAACATATAATAAGTCAAAATTTTCCAAGGTGAAATGATTTAAAGTTTGCTTGCCTAAGCAAAATGAAGGCTTGGGCATCCCCTCAACTCAAATCATGATTAAAGCTTCACTCATTAAGAGCTTATAGAAGCTATATATAGACATGAAAATCCTAAGGGTGAAATGGGTATATCATTACCTTTTAAAGGGAATAGAAATATGGTTTCTTAAGATAAAGTTCTAGTATTCCTGGTCCTTAAAGCAATTATTACTAACTAGAGATGAAGTGCAAGCCTTCATAAAGTATATAATAGGAGATAATATAAGCACATCATGTTAGTCAGATCAGTGGCACGATATGAAACTTTTATACAAGTTAAGGGAATCGAATATCTTAAAACAATCATCTTTATGGACACTAAGGTACAAGCTTTACTAAAGGAAAATGCCTAGTTTTGGCCTATATACACCACTAGAGTCCACAATGAACTTAGTAAGAATATGCCAAACTACATACCTAGTTCCACCAAAACATATATAGCCTATTGGTTGCAAGATAAGAAGTTGCAGTTCACAACCTCCTCATATAAGAAACTTCTACTAACTACTCAAACCAAATGTAAATGGACAAACTTGGTATAGTATTAAACATTATTCCTTTCATTGCTTTAATTTTTAGCTTATGGTTATACTAACCACTCCTTGAAATTTTGTAGCGGATACAAATTATGGATTATGTATAAATGCCATGAGAACCTAAACCATCTTTTTCTTAAGTTGAAATTTCTTTCAAACCTTATGGACCATAGTTCTTTCGCTTTTTTTATGCAAGGTGATTACTACAAGTAATCTAATATTATTAGTAGGACTTCAAAACACATTTCTATACTAAAAGAGTTCAAATGTTACTGAAACTAGCTTTTGGAGCATTAATTGGTTTACTACATTTGGTATGAAAGGAATGCGAGATTGTTTAGAAAAGTGAGAAAACCAATATATACATCACTATTTAGATATTAATGCATAAGATATGAGCTACACTAAATGTTAGAGAACTTAACTAAAATGATCACAAATTGGAGAATTTGGCTACTTACACTATTGTTGTGGTTTTGTATTAAAAGGACCACAATACTTCTCTTTCTTTATTGCTTTCTATTGAGATGTAAAACTTGTTGATGTTAAAGCCTTGCAACAATAATATTAATTAAAATTTTAAAAAATAGAGAAATAAAAATTCTTGTTAAGTATTTAGCTTGTGTTGAAGTTATTGAAATTAATCATGTTACATATACTTTGGCAATAACAGCAAATACAAACTATGATGAACCAAAAACTTATAGATATGATGAACCAAAAGCTTATAGAGAAGAAATAGTTAGTAAAGAAGCATCAAAATGGTTGATTACCATGTATAAGGAGATGCAATCCTTACACAAGGCGAAACATAGGAACTTATACCATTACCAACGGGTGTAAAGTTAGTGGAACGTAAATAGGTCTTTAAAAGAATAAGGTATTCATAGGGTTGAGCCAATTAGGTTCAAGACAAGGCTAGTGGTACATGAGTTTTTACATAAGGAGTGAATTGGTTACAATAAGTCAAAAATCTTGTTACATATACTTTTTAAAAAATAAAGAACTAAAAAATCTTGTTAAGTATTTACCTTGTGTTGAAGTTATTGAAACCAATCATATCACATATACTTTGGTAGTAACTATGAATATAGATTATGATGAACCAAAAACTTATTGAGAGGAAATAGATATTAAAGAAGCATCAAAATGGTTTATTACCATGTACGAGGAAATGCAATCTTTATACAAAGTGAAACATAGGAACTTGTACCATTACCAAGGGGTGTAAACTTAGTGGAATGTAAATAGATGTAAATAGGTCTTTAAAAGAATAAAATATTCATAGGGTTGAGCCAATTAGCTTCAAGACAAAGCTAGCTAATGGCACATGATTTTTTTCATAAGGATGGAATTGATTATAATAAACCAAAAATCTTGTTACATATACTTTTTTAAAAAAAAAAATCTTGTTAAGTATTTAGCCTGTGTTAAAGTTATTAAAACTAATCATATTACATATACTTTCGCAGTAACTGCGAATATAGACTATGATGAACCAAAAACTTATAAAGAGGAAAAAGATATTAAAGAACCATCAAAATGGTTGATTACCACATAAAAGAGATGCAATCTTTGTACAAAATGAAACATAGGAACTTGTACCATTACCAAGGGGTGTAAAGTTAGTGGACCGTATATAGACCTTTAAAAGAATAAAATATTCATAGGATTGAGCCAATTAGGTTCAAGACAAGGCTAGTGGCGCATGATTTTTTACATAAGGAGCGAATTGATTATAATAAAGTGTTTTCTTGACTATAGGATGAAGTATCGTGCATTTTTCATGAAGAAATCCCTATATAAGTTGAAACAAACACCAAGGTAGTGATATAAGAGGTTTGATGCATTTATGCTTTCTTAAGTTTTTTTTTGTAATTAGTGTGATACATGTGTTTACTTTAGGAAGGTACTATATAATTCATATATCTATTTATTACTATACGATGATGATATTTTCATTGCAATTAACAATAAGACTAAGATTAATAATCTGAAGACCTTATTAAGCATTGAGTTTGAGCTGAAGGATCTAGGGGAAAAAAATTAGACATGGAGATTTGGAGGTATAAAAGAGTGTATATTTATTGCAACAAAAGTACATTAAGAAGTTGTTATATTCTTTTTAAATGGATCAATCAAAATCATTTTACACTCTTTTGATAGCATATTTTAAACCTGATGATGGTGCATTACCTAGTTCAAATGTAGAGAAAGATTATATGAAGCCAGTTCATTACTTGAGTGTAGTTAGGAGTTTGATGGTAGTCATGGTATGCACAAGACTAGATTTAGCACATGTGGTTAGTGTGGGAAGTAGGTTATAAGTAATCTTGGAAAGCTTGCTAAAAATTTGTTAAGTTTATTATATGATTATTGAAAAGTACAAGTGATATTTGCTTGAATTATGGTTATGACGTTTCAACCAAAGATATGAGTTTCATACCTTACCGACCAGAATGTACCGTATTAGCTAGAAAATGATACAAAATCAATGTCTTCTATATTAGCCATTGATGCTAACCAATATCAAATTTTTCATCTAATACCATTGGAACCATAAATTTTTAAATCTTTAGGGACTAAATTGAAAAAATGAAACAATCAACGAAAAATTCCATGCCATTTTCATGTCTCTCTCTTCTCTACCTATTTTCAACGTTCTCCCTTCCTCCACTATCATCGGCCACCTACTATCACCATGCCACCGCCTACATCCACTGTCATCGTA
This sequence comes from Erythroxylum rotundifolium, assembly GCA_027563915.1. NCBI lineage: Eukaryota > Viridiplantae > Streptophyta > Magnoliopsida > Malpighiales > Erythroxylaceae > Erythroxylum > Erythroxylum rotundifolium. The sequence goes on from JAOSBO010000001.1 coordinate 5,779,491, forward strand.
CTAGTCCATGCTCCATCTTCAAACCTACCAATAAAAGAGATGAAGGTCAAGCTCCATTGCTTACTCTCATAAACAAAATTTTGGGTTTTATAACTATTGTTGCTATTATATGATGCTATCTCACTTTTCTTTTAAGTTAAAGGACAAAATAAGCCCTCTCTTCCATCTAACCTAGAAAACGTGAAATGGGTTCAATCAAATATAAAAAATGCCAACCAAATTTGTAAAATTCTTTTATGTTGAAAGTATTATTATGATCAATCAATTTCATATAACAAACATTAATTTCATGAATATCCCAAGCACATGTATATTACAATTTGTTTCTTTTTCCAGTTGTATGTATCATAATTAAAGTGAATATAAGAATATATTTTCTTTTATTATATTTAACATTATTAAGTGATTTTAAATTAAATAATAATTTATTTGTAAATTTAATTTAAGAACAATTAAATTTTTATTTTGAGGAATGATAATACACCTCATTTATTTTAAGAATATTTAACGGTGGGGTTCTATTACTAACCTTTAATAAGATTTTTTGGTTTCAATCAAATATAAATTATCATCTTTAATTCAATATTGATTAAATAAAAATAAATAAATTTTTGTTATTTTAAATTTCTAGTATTATAATTTTTAAAGATAAGGTTAATGTAAAATTATAAATTATACAGTACAATATATTGAAGGACTGTTATGTAATTTTTTAAAAATATAGGACTATTTTATAAATTTAAAAAAATTACCTAAAACAGTACTCAATATTGATCGATATCGGTACAATATTGTACCAAAATCCAATCGAACACCAGTGTCAGTATGGTATTCATAACATTGGTTTCAATTAGTGGCATTTTTGGCTATACTAATTCTGATTATGGTAGAGATCTCTTGAGAAGGAGATCCTTGACATGTTATATCTCTACCATCTTTATAAGTGCAATTAGTTAAGAAGTAACATTTTATCTATAGTTACTTTATCTATGATACGTTTGGAAACAACCTCTCTACTAATTAGGGGTAATGCTGCATACTACTATAAATATCTAGACCACATATTTCATCTGGATTTCACCTGGGTGTTATTGGTGGTGGTGTTGTTGCTGTCTCTACAAAAGAAGTATAATACATGTCATTGACGAAAAGGTAAATAAGGTATATGGTTACATTGTCTTATTAATTGTTTGAATATAGATGTGTAAAACTATATCATTTGTTATGATACTCAGAGTGTATTAAGTTTGGCTAAAAATCTTATTTGTCATGAGAGATCAAAGCATAGTAATATCAAGTCGAACATTATTTGAGATATTATTGATGATAAGTTATTTTTCAAGCAAAAGATAGCCATAACTAATATCCCAATAGATATCTTGGCAAAGTCATTAGCTATATAAAAGTTAAAGTACAGATTGGACTTGGTGAATGTTCGTATAACTTGAAGCCCTTAAGGGCATGGATGGTAGAGAGTGATTTCTAGTTTCAAGTTAGAGAATTCAAGTCAAGGTAGAGAATTATGAGATGTGGTTTGAATTTTTAGTATCGAATTTAGTTTATGAGTTGTCCCATAATCCTAAATGCTACGATCTAAATAGGATTTTATTTGAGGAATCAGAGAAGAACCAGCATCGATATAATATATAGAACTAGCATTAGACTCCTTACGAGTCAGAGACAATTGAGAAGTCAAAATGATGTCGACATTTGTGTCAAAAGTGTATCAGGGATCAAACTTGCGGTACAAAATTCAAGAGTGCCTGAAATATAATTTCACCTTAGATATCTTACAAATAATCCTAGAATATAAATACCTTGATTAAGGTTTATATTGTACGTGGCATGTTATACTCTTGACCTTATATCATCTTCTCACAATAATAAGAAATATATCTCCCTAACATAGATATAAGTCACGTTGACCAAACTACTTAAATTTTGTATTTTTGCTTCATTTATTTTCTTCCTATATAATATGATTGTGCAACAATTCTAATTAAAATTCATTAACGTTAATGTAACTTCAAGTTTAAAAGTCCTTTCATTCATAAACAAAGGTAAATACACTAAAGATGCATTTATTAATCCATTAATTTATTTAAAAACGAGATTGAAAGAAATCGATCTCGTGAATTCTACAAGACAGTTCTAAATCTTTTTCCTTCTGTTGTACTAAAGAAGAAGAAAATAAAGATTATAGAATGTAACACCCCTCCCTCTATGTTTTATCTACTCGTTTTTCTTCTTTATTTTAATTTTTTATTATTTTTAAATGACATGTTTGTATTGACATATGAAGTGATTGGTCTATATAACAAGCACATGATAGTCCACGTCAACACTATTAACAGAGCAACTAACTGCAAATTATTTTTGTAACAAAATAATTTTTTGATTAGATTATTTTTATGACAAATTGAAAATTTTGAGTAATTAATTGATTTTTTAATAATTTTAACTAGTATTATAAATTTAAGTAAAATTTTTAAGTTATCATAATTATAATACAAATTGTGTCTACCATAAAGTTTTTTAATGTTAAATGCTACTAAGATGTATACAATTGGAATAATTAAGTTCATAAGGAAAAGCTAATCTTGTTATAAAATACACAAGTGAATTATGTGTGGCACATAAATATACCAATCTTGATAAGTGTAAATTATACCATGTTTTAATAGATGTTTAGGTGTGATTTTGAGTATTTCTTAGGTGATTATCATGTATATAGGTTTAGAATTATGTTATTATTAGTGTTTATTTATATTCTAAGTGTTTGTGTGGTTTTGAGCATGATTTGGATTTTCATTTTATGTTTCAAGAGGTGTATGATGTGCGTTTGAGTGTATGGAAATAAGAAATTAAAGAAAAGAGAAGAACTAGAAGTATGGAAAAAGGTCACGGTTGTGACAAAAAGCAAGGATAATAATTCCAACGAATTTCATTTTTTCCAACACGTGACTCTTTTTGTAATTTTAATGTTTTAGGGCTATTTTTGGAACCAAATATAGTAGGTGAACCCTATAAAGAACCTAAAAGCCTCAAACTATTTAAGAACATAAAACTCTAAAAAAAAAAAGTCACCATCTTACATTCTTGGATCAAAGAAGGAACATCAAGGAGAGCATCGGAGATTTCCACATTTTGAGTTCAAGTTCCAAATCAGGTTTTTCTTTCTCTCTTCTTGTTATTTTTGTTAAACTTGATGTATGAACTGAATTTGATGATGTTCTTCACGTTTATATTCTAATCTTCCATATTAGGGTTTTTCTTGAATCATTATGTGACTTTGATTTCGATTGATCTGATACATAATATGTGTTGTGTTAATGGTGCATGCATATACTTTGGCAATAAATCGAGAGAGTGAGCCAAAAGTAATATGATTAAATTGTACAACAAAAGTTGATGATTCAATATATCACGCCATTAACAAATCAACCATTATCTAAAGAGAGATCTTGTGTGAGAATCTGGTTATTCAATAGATCACGTCGTAACTAATTGAAAATGATCGAGAAAGAGTTGTGAATTAAGATATTACAATTCTGAAATTTTCATATTCAATTAAGGTTAATTCAATCCCTTAGAAGATCTAGAATCAACACATAATTGAATCAATAGGGGTTAAAGGAATAAAATAACAATAAAATAAATCCTAAGCTTGTCACGTATTTATGGTAGCTCATTTGTTATTTGACTGTTTGCGTAATTTCATTTAATTGTTTTAAATTTTTTATATTTTATTTTCATTCGATCAATCCCAATACCTTAGACAAAGTTAGGTTCACTTAGTTTTAATTATTTTTTCATGGGAATGACAATTTTAATACTATAATTTTACGATCAATATACTTACAAATATTGAAGGTTTTATTAAAGGTAAAACTTGCTCAACAATTTTTTGTTTCCAAAATTAATCGAATTTCATTCTTAAATATCTAAAGAAAAGGGAAAATAAGTAAATGGCGATTAGTGTCTAAACAATGTGAATACGAAAGCTAAACACTAGGGCAAGTTTGTTTTTATTTTTATTTTTAGTTTTCTATTTTTGTTTTCAAATTTAGTAAAAAAAGTTTATTTATTTGAGTTTTTATTTTTGTTTTTTGTTTTAATTTCTTTCAGTTTTCAAAAATTATGAACACCATAAAAAGTGGTGTTTATATTTTATTTTTGATTTTCTCATAACTTGATTTACTATCAAATAAATTTATATTATTTAATTATTTAATATATTAATGATTAAGAATTATGAATAAATTAATTTAATATTATATATTTAATTAAATAAAATTAATTATTAATATGATTAATGAATTATTTAATTTTAGTTAATTTTATAATTAAATTAAATAAATTTAATTCAATAATTATTAATTAATATAACTAAATTTAAAATATCTTCAAAATATATACATTTCAGATAAAATTTGATTTAATAATTAAAATATATTCAAAACAAATATTAATTTTTAAATTATTTATTTAAATAAAATAAAATAATTTTATTAATAATTTATCAATAAATATTATAAAAGAGATTAAAATAAATTTATTTGATTAAAAATAATTTATCTTTAATTTTTATTTAATATGTAATTTTTATCAATGATAAAAATAACTACATTAATATTAACAACCATTCAAAATTTTATTTTATTTGAAAAATAAAAATTAAAAATGAGTAACGAAATTTAAAAACAACAATAAAAAAAAAGAAATACAACTAAACAATTCCCGAGTAGTTAAACAAGTGAATGTTGTTTATCGACGGTCAGATAAGAAAGCAACCATATGCCCTAGGCTTGAGCTTTCCATAATTTAAGAAAGTGGGTTCTCATCAACTTTAGTAAAGGGTATAGGGAAGGATAAACATAAGCTTAAAACGATAGAAATCAAATACTTCTTTTTGCTGTTCTGTGGTCGGTGGATGATGAGCTCATGTTTAGGTGTCATTTGTTTAGCTTTTCGAATTCGAAGTTTTCAATCATTACCATTGGTATATGAGGTGTTGTCCATTTGTTGTTTAATCCAAAAGAACAAAAGAAAGCAGCATACCTTTTGGTTTGGCTGACTTACCAAAAGGCATGTTGTTTTACACGTGAAAGCAGATTAGGCACAGTAAAGATGAACCTTTCACAAGGTCATAAGGATTGGGCTCAATTTGACCCAAAAAAGAGGCCCATCAAAGAAACATGACCGTTAAGCCTATAAACATTTGGACCAGCATCTTTTACATGATCAAGGAGCAAAACACATACAAGGTTACATGCATAATCCTAATTCCCAACATGCATGTCAAGGTTGTCTTAAGGATTTAGAAGATAGAGACTCACCATTGAACAATAGAGGTATATAATGCACTATGTTTCTGGCAAGTATGAACGAATAATCCAGGGATAGAGGAACAGTTTCTAATTGCTGTGACTTTTTTTCTTTTTTATGCTTTATTCTCAAATCGACTGCGAAGCTGTGACGGCAAACCCAAAAGTTAAAATGAAGGGCCTTCCTTACTGAAAAGCCCTATTCAATATTACCTCTTCCGACAATAAACTTTTTTAAATACACATTTATGGCCTTATGGGTATATCGTAATTATAGAAACGGCCTTTGAAGTACTGAAGGCTCAACCTGGGAGAAGAACAGGAAAAAGAAAAAAAAATTGTGCCAACTTTTCAATGAGTTGAATATTATAGGATTAACTCATCAAAGCAACAGGATAAAATTAGGAAGTGGCAGGTGGCGATCATGCAATCATGTCATAAGTAAGTGGGCCTTTAGGAATCCATATTATGATATATTAGGCAAAAGCAAAACTTCTCAAGCGCAGTTCCTTTCAAGCCCACTAGTTTAGTTGCTGACAAGCAGGTTTGAGTGATGATGTTGACTCTACCCACTTCCTCCAAATAAATTATTAAAAAAAAAGTAGTACCTAATGTCCATACTCGTATGTGTAATGCTGTCTTTATTGCATTTGCCTGCCCTTCCTCCTCGTACACTGTTCCTTTTCTCTTTCTTTCTCCAATTTCTTTACGTCCAAGTACCTAGAATATGTACTGCTTGTGGATTCCACAGGACGAATCTCTCTTATCTTAGGGCATCCATCTTGTGTTTTCTAACTGGTGGAACGCCGCTTTTCTCGTCGCTTGTCTGACCGCGCAAAACACGCCACGTCGTGTTTGCTTCGCCTCTAAGTAGAGAGAGGATAAATAAAAAGGTCGAGGCCACATTTCATACAAGTAATATATAATTACTATTTTTCGTAGATGTGACCTTCTCCACTATTAATTAATGGATAGATCAACCTACAATAACCGATTAAGACGGAAACCACTCGGTTCGTTCTCGTTCGTAATCATGCAAGGGTAAAAACAATTAAACAAAAATGGCTCTTCAAGTTTGTCGCCATTGAGTGGTTGACGGGGAATATAAATATGTTACTTCAAATACACATAAATAATTTATGAACATACTTTTTGGTTTATTTAAAAATTAATTGAATTGCTTAAATTATCTATAATTAAGATTTATATTTCAATAATAAAGTAGCAATGATTTAGGCTATGTGGAAGCTAAATTCACGTGGCGAAAGGGCTGGTTTGAGAGAATTGAGAGAGCTTTTGGTTATCGCACTTGGAATGATACCTTCCATACTATAGTGGTGAAACACTTTCCTTTCCTGAATTCATATCATAGACCTCTACTCATTTAGTTTGAGCTGACAAGGGCTCAAACCATTGGCCTTAAACTTTTTCGGTTTCAAACAACCTGGATAACGTATAAAGAGTTCAAGAATTTAGTTGAGACATGTTGGGTTCGGTAGAGTTGTTTGCCAGATAATCTTGCAAATTTCTCGGCAAAAGTAAAGGATTGGAATTACAATATATTTTGGTAATATTTTTAAGAAGAAGAGAAGACTTAGTCGGTCGGAGGGCATTCAACGATCACTTGAGCTCAAGGATTCTTGGTCTCTGAGGAACCTTGAGGATAGGGATGGGCAAAAAAACTGAAAAAACCGAACCGACCCGTAAAATCTAAGAAACTGGGCCAAACCAAACCACACGGAAGTGAAGGATGGTCGGTTCGGTTTTGGATATTGAAAAACTGACTACATCAGTTCGGGTGCCGTGTAGGTAAAATTTTTTCCAACCCGAACCGATCAACTAAAAACAAAAAAAGTTTGTATTTTTTTATACTTCTAACTCTAAGTATATAAGGTAAGTTTGCAACTTTGCAAGTATGACAATCACCCAATAGGTCCTAAAATGAAATAAAAATGTTGGACATGTACTTAAATTGACCCAAAAGTTAAGGCCCAAGATTAGGGTCCAAACCGATTGAAATAACCGAACCGAACCGAACCGAACCGCAAGGTAAACCCAATTTTTGGTTTCATCTAACATTCAGTTCAGTTTGGCTTTCGGTTCGAATAAAATCGATTATTCGGTTCGGTTCGGTTCAACAGCAGAAAACCGACCGAATCGAACCATGCCCACCCCTACTTGAGGACATATTGAAAAAAGATCTTGATGACACTCTTTTACAGGAGGAGCTTTTATGGTATCAAAAGTCAAGATGTCAATGGATATCACAAGGAGATAGGAATACAAGATATTATCATTTGGTAACGGTTGCTAAAAGAAAAAAAAATTTGTGACTAAAATCCAGACTGATGATGGGACCTAGTGCTTCGATGCAGCAATGCTAAAAGTCCTAGCTAGAAATCATTTCTCCGAAATTTACTATGAGGACACTAGCTAGGATGGGTCTTTTCATACAATTGCTCGGTTTTCCACTTTGCCTTATTCAGATATGATGACCCTATCCAAGCTGATTGAGAGGAAGTTAAAGTTGTAGTGTTTGGAATTAATCCTAGCAAAGCATTTGGTATTGAAGGTTTACATCTTTGTTTTTCCAGAAACATTGGGAGACTGTTGGTGGTTCTGTGTGCGAATGGATAAGAAGAATTTTTAACCATCAGGAATTGGATCCACAGATCAACCGTACCTTGATGATGTTGATACCAAAGATTCAAGTCCTGTTAAATTTTACTCATTTTTGATCGATTGGTCTTTGTACTGTCCTGTATAAAACAATTACAAAGATCAAAGTTAATCGGTTGAAAAGAATGCTAACTGATTTAGTAGCACCGAATCAGCCTAGTTTTGTTCCTGGCCGACATATTATGGATAATATTATTGTCACGCAAGAGGTGCATCATTCCATGCGTGTTAAGATAAGGGAAAAGAGGCATGCTCACTATCAAAATTGACCTGGAGAAAGCGTATGATCGCCTATGTTGAGATTTCATTCAGTCTATGCTAATGGCTGCTGGTTTACCTACTGCCTTTATTAGCATAATTATGAAGTGTATATCTTCAGTATTTATACAAGTCTTGGTTAATGATCAAGTTTCGAATATTTCTTCCCTTCTTATGATGTTCGACACAGGGATCCACTCTGCCCTTATCTATTTTTGCTTTGTGTGGAGAGACTGGGGCACTTAATTGATGATGTTGTAGCCCAAAGGCATTGGAGGCCTATTTCTCTCAATCGCGGAGGACCAAACCTTTCTCATTTATTCTTTGCTGATGACTTAATTTTGTTTATGGATGCTTCTTTGGAATAGGTTAATGTGATTAGGAGTGTTTTGAATCATTTTTGTTGTGCTTCTAGAAAAAAAGACAATGCTGTAAATACCAGAATTTATTGCTCAAAGAATACACCGGCGCATTTGGCACAGACTATTAGCACCACTCTTGGATTTTTTGCTAGTTAGGATATTTGGTAAGTACCTGGGTGTACCGCTGCTTCATGAACGAGTATCCAAGGGAACTTATCACCTTATTATTGACAAAGTGCGAGCTAGATTAGCTGGATGGCAAGCTAGTGCTTTGTCTTTTTCAGGTAGACTCACTCTTGTTCAATCAGTCCTAATGGCCATAGCCACTTGTATCATGGAAACAGTACGGTTATCAGGTGGATTATGTGCGCATTGTTCGAAAATTCCTCTATGACTCTTCCAAGCAGCAGCGTAAATCCCATTTAGTAGCTTGGCATACTATATGTCAACCTAAACAACATCGTGGATTAGGCTTCCAGAATTTATGCACAAGCAATAAAGCTTTTCTTCTGAAACTAAGTTGGCCTATGTTACCAAGACATGATCGTTTATGGGTTCGAGTTCTCATGACCAAATACCAATTCACACCGTCCGTATCTCATTTGCCCACCTTCCTTATCTCATTTGCCTAGTAAAGGCGATTCCATGGTTTAGAAGAGCATTTCTAGCATTTGGGATAAGCTTTTGTCTAGATGCAAGTGGAGTATTGAAGAAAGCGTATGATCGCCTACGTTGGGATTTCATTCAGTCTATGCTAATGGCTGCTGGTTTGCCTACTGCCTTTATTAGCATTCTTTGCTGATGACTTAATTCTGTTTGTGGAGGCTTTTTTGGATCAGGTTGATGAGATTAGGAGTGTTCTGAATCATTTTTGTTATGCTTCTGGCCAAAAAGACAATGCTGTAAAAACCAGAATTTATTGCTCAAAGAATACACTGGCGCATTTGGCACAGACTATTAGCACCACTCTTAGATTTTCGCTAGTTAGGAAATTTGGCAAATACCTGAGTGTGCTGCTGCTTCATGAGCGAGTATCCAAGGGAACTTATCAACTTATTATTGACAAAGTGCAAGCTGGATTAGCTGGATGGCAGGCTAGCACTTTGTCTTTTTCAGGTAGAGTCACTCTCGTTCAATCAGTCCTAATGGTCATACCCACTTGTACCATGGAAACAGTACGGTTATCAGGTGGATTATGTGAGGAAATTGAGCGCATTGTTCGAAAATTCCTCTGTGACTCTTCCAAGCAGTAGCGTAAATCCCATTTAATAACATGGCATACTATATGTTAACCTAAACAGCATGGTGGATTAGGCTTCCGGAATTTATGCACTAGCAATGAAGCTTTTCTGCTGAAACTGGGTTGGTCTATGTTACCAAGACATGATCGTTTATGGGTTCGAGTTCTCATGGCCAAATACTGATCCACACCGTCCTTATCTCATTTGCCTACCTTCCTTATCTCATTTGCCCAGTAAAGGTGATTCCATGGTTTAGAAGAGCATTTCTAGTGTTTGGGATAAGCTTTTGTCCGGATGCAAGTGGAGTATTGAAAATAAAGAGCAGGAAAGGTTTTGGTTAGATGATTGGATAAGGTGCGGTCATTTAGATTGTCTATCGGAGGCATATGTTCCCAGCAAGCCATCAAAATGACGGTGAATTCTGTTCGAGATACAACAGGCCAATGGAATTGGGATTTGTTTCAACACTTCCTTCCTTCCAGTGTGGCCATGAGAATTGCCAGCATTCTCCCTCCCAATACGCAAATGGGAAGCGATAAATTGATGTGGAATCCTTTAATAAATGGACAGTTTTTAGTTTCCTCTGTTGTAAATTTTATTGCTAGTGGAGGGTGGAATGATTCAACTCACTTTGGAGATTAATTTGAAAGTGGACCAGTCCTCAACGCTCGTTTCTTTGGATTCTCGTGAATGATAGATTACTCACTAATAGCCTCCAAGGACATAAACACATTGCCAACAATGCTGCCTGTAATCAGTGTGGATTTATGGAGGAGACATGCTTGCATGTGATCTGAAACTATACATAGGCAGAATAGGTTTAGTGACGGCTGAGAGACTTTGTGCCATTGGATGATTGTTTTCTTTCCAATCTCCATGTTTGGCTTCGGTCCAATTTACAAGATAATTCGCGAGTGAATGGGTACCAATGGTGCAGCATTTTCGGTTTCACTTGCTGGCTTCTTTGGTCCTGGAGAAATAAAATTATTGTCGATACTACATTCCATGGCCATTGAATCCAGTAGTTATTATCTTGGACCATGTTAAATGGACTATGTTTGCTCATTCCTTGCAATCACATATGCTTAATGGAAGCGGACGTAATGAATTGACATTAGTCGGGTGGACTTTTCCATAGGTGGGTTAATATAGATTGAATATAAATGGTGCTTTCAAAGCTTCAACGAATACAACATCCTTAGGGGGGTATTATTTAGGATAATGTTGGCCATTGGATAGGAGCTTTGGTCACAATATTGGCTCTTGTTCTTCCTTTGAAGTTGAGCTTTGGGGGGTCTTTAAAGGACTTGACCTTGTATGGGATCTCAATTTACGTAGGGTTGAGCTTTATATAGATTCTAAGGTGGTTGCGGATCTGTTAACAGAAACCATTGGCAACTCCTGCTGGGAATAACCTTTAATTATTGCCATTAGAGGGTCATGGCTAGGGATTAGATTATTCGATTCAGACATGTTTACAGGGAGGCTAGTTGGTGTGCGGACTGGTTGGCGAACTTTGCTGTCACTCTTCCACTTGGAGTTCATTATTTGTCGAATCCTCCAACTGGTTGTACTCCAATTTTGTTAGAGGATTTAATTAGGGTCTCATTCCGTTGGACCGTCTCTAATTAGAGTCGCTACCCTGTTCCTTAGAATGCCAAAAAAAAAAACTTTAACTTTTTTAAACTAATTTTTTGTATATCAAAAATTATTTCTATAATATAATTTATTACTAGTGGGGGGTGGAATGATGTCAAATTACTTTGGAGACTAATTTGAAAGTGGACCGGTCCTTAACGCTCGTTTCTTTGGATTCTCCTGCATGATAGATTACTCACTAATGGCCTCCGGGTACTGAAACACATTGCCAACAATGTTGCTTGTAATTGTGTGGATTTATGGAGGAGACGTGCTTGCATGTGGTCCGAAATTGTACATGGGCAGAATTGGTCTGGCGAGGGCTAAGATACTTTGCGCCATTGGATGATTTTTTTTATTCCAATCTCCATGTTTAGCTTCGGTTCAATTTACAGGATAATTCGCAGGTGAATGGGTACCAATAGTGCAGCATTTTTGGTTTCACTTACTGACTTCTTTGGTCCTAGAGAAATGAAATTATTTTCGATACTATATTCCAATGACCATTGAATCTAGCAGCTATTATCTTGGACCAGGTTAAATGGACTATGTTTGCTCATTCTTTGCAATCGCATATGCTTAATGGAAGCGAACATAATGAATTGACGTTAGTTGGGTGGACTTTTCCATAGGTGGGTTAACATAGATTGAATACAAATGGTGCCTTTAAAGCTTCAACGAGTACAACATCATCGGGGGTATTATTTGGGATAATGTTGACCATTGGATAGGAGTCTTTGCTCAATATTGGCTCTTATTCTTCCTTTGAAGCTGAGCTCTGGGGGTCCTTAAGAGACTTGACCTTGTATGGGATCTCAATTTATGTAAAGTTGATTCCAAGGTAGTTGCGGATTTGTTAACAGAAACCATTGACAACTCCTGCTGAGAATGACCTTTAATTATTGCCATTAGAGGGCTCATGGCTAGGGATGGCTAGGGATTGGATTATTCGAGTTAGACATATTTATAGGGAGGCTAATCGCTGTGCGCACTGGTTGGCGAACTTTGCTCTCACTCTTCCACTTGGAGTTCATTACTTGTCGAATCCTCCGACTAGTTGTACTCCAATTTTGTTAGAGGATTTAGTTGGAGTCTCATTCCACTGGCCCATCTCTAATTAGAGCTACTACCCTGTTCCTTAGAATGCCAAAAAAAAAAATCTTTAACTTTTTAAAACTAATTTTTTGTATATCAAAAATTATTTCTACAATCCAATTATAGTCTGCTTATAAGCAAAACATATACAAAATAACTATTATAACACAACTTTGCACAAAAAATTGTTGGAAGCTTCAAAAACATTGCAATCCCGATAAATCTTTTGTTCCAGTTACTCTGTTCTAATCATGTTTTATTAAATCTCATCCATATATTTATATAAGGTATATATAAATGTATGGATAAGATTTAATAGAATATAATAAGAACATCGTACAAAAGATCTTATCCCCGTTGCAATGAAACTAATGATGGACACTTTATAATCCCTTTAGATTAACTTTAAGCTGACAAATTTTAGCTGCCACGCATCTGGAAGTAATTGGAAGATTACCATTTACTATAAGTTGACTTGAGTGCTATTGCCGACCCAGGTAGCCAATTCTAAAGTTTTTATAATTAAAATTAAAAATAAAGAGTACCGTTGACCTCAGGTCTCTTGAACACGGCATTACATACCCTTTATCATTAAATATCAATGACTTGGGGTGGCCGATGTTTATTCACATATTTATTTTGGTGGACTTTTCTTAAGAAAGTAGTACTTAGCTTCACATTTTCGTTGGAAAAACTTGTCTGATCGATGGAGGCCCATTTGACGATTAGCTTGGCAATTGGTCTCGTTAGGCGTGATTGTTACGGACAAGCAAATAGGTCGTTGCTTTCCCAAAATTTACATAATATTTGAAGTCGACTGATTTTAGCATGATTATCTACCTTAAGTTGATTATGTGATATCGTCATAAATGGATATATTTGTTTGAGAATATTATTAATTTAATACTACATATGTAAGATGAAATAACAAATCATTTTTTTTCCACAAGAGGTCGTGATGTCTTTCTATGGGATTGTCGATCTATTTATTAGCTCTTATTTATGGTGCACAATTTCGTGAAATGTAGGGAGTGGTTATGACCGATTCGATAGAAAAAAAATAGTGTATATTTTTCGTTGGGGATTTCCTGGAAAAAATCGGCGCATCTTACTCCGATTTCTTATGAAAGATATTCAGTCTATCAGAATAGAAGTTAAAGAAGGTATTTATGCTGGACGTGTCCTTTATATGGAAATCAGAGGGCAGGGATCCATTCCCTTGACTCGTACTGATGAGAATTTGACTCCACGAGAAATTGAACAAAAAGCTGCGGAATTGGCCTATTTCTTGCGTATCCCAATTGAAGTATACATTAAGTATATAATCTGACTCTAAATTCGTATAAGAAAATTATTTTTGGTAGTGAAATATATATATTAAAAGATAATAAACGGTTAATTTACATAACTTCAAACAATAATAACGTCACTTATGTATAAAGACAAGAAGATGGTGATCATATCTCAATTACTCTGAGTTCGTTGCATGGTTACACAAGTATAAAATAAAATAGATAATAAATAATTATAATAATTTGCATTAAATTTTCTGTTTTTAGTTTCTCAATGAATATTATATAACTTTCAGAAAAAATATATACTTTTTAAACATGTGAGAAAAATTTTAATGCAAAATTTCATTATTTATATTAAAAAGTATAATACAGTTTTTAACTATATGCTTCTATTTTTATATAATTTGACTAATTATACATACTTTAATAAATTAAAACCTTATAAAAATAATAAAATTTTAATAAATTATTTATTTAAATATATACTAGGAGAAGTATATTACAATATAAATTTAAAGTTGTTTCATAAGAATTTAATAAGTTTCTTGGATGAGACAACTATTAAATTAATAAATATAATCTCATTTAATAATCAATAACATCAAAGTAGTAAATAGTTAAAAGGTTATATTTATTTTTAAATCATTTAAAATTTACTACTTTTTTTGTTATACAGAGATTTATCATCAAAATTTGACAAATTTCACCTTTTGCAAAAAAAAGTCAAATTTTACTAAAAATAACTATTACATTTATTGAAGAAGGCTCCATATTCTCAATGATTGACAGCATAAACTTATTAGAAAGTTACAATTTTTGCAAAGTGATAAGTTTTGTTTTCTTTAAGAACTCGAACTTCGCGTACTATTTTGTTGAAGTTGGTTACAAACCACACTATTCTAGATGAGAACTCTAGATGATTTCTTTTACTTCGGCACGATGTGTGGAAAGGATAGTACGTATGCTCTTTGTCCAAGAACGATCACAAGAATATATACTGTAGGGACTAAGCAAACATAAAGCAGTATTCGAAACACAATTGTCTTCATGAAGATGTGTTATTTCTATAAGGTAAACTACAAGATTAGATAAGGTACTCTTCGTACTAGAAAGAAGATTGGCAATAGATAAGGTAGAAGAAAGACAAACAAGGTCATTTGGTAGTGTATTCATGGCTTATGAATATCAGTTAGCCTTAAACTAACTTGCATTTACTCAATTTTGATAATATATCTAATTACCAATAGATATTGAGGAAGAATTATATAGCACGGTGACAATGACAATAAAGAGGTGCTTAATTGTTAAATAAAATGAAAATTAAATAGCAACAACTATTTCCAAAATTCAC
>JAOSBO010000001.1:5839392-5853560 GCA_027563915.1 Erythroxylum rotundifolium
ATTATTATTAATTAATTAATTGCAATATAATTCATTAAAATATAATTCATTAATTAATTAAAATATTGTAATTAATTAAAATATAATTTATTTTGTAATTAATTAATTACAGTATTTTTTACAAACCAACCACTATCAATGGTAATGATAATCATTCTTTTATCTTAACCAACCACCATAATTATAATGATTATATCCATTCCCATTCCTCCCTATATTCATTCCCATTCTTATTCCCATTCCCTTCTATAAACCAAGCGCCCCCTTAGCTTTTGGTAATCCTCGGGCAAAACATCAAAATTAAGCTCATAGATCCAAAACATTTACTCGATTCCTATATTTTCGAAGAATACATAATCATAAGCAAAGATGAATGACTTTAAAAAATCATAGTAAGAATTCAACATTCAATGCTTCTACTAATGATCAATCAACATTCATCATCTTCAAAAACTGAGTGATCTAATGGTAGACTTGAAAAATGTGTTTAACTAAAATATATCCATAAGTACACTTAACACCATTCGTGATTAAGACATTCCACAACTTTGCATATCATTTCATTTCTCCACCATTAATGTTCACTTGAAAAATCATGAATCAAATGACTTTTCAAGGTTTTAATGTGAGTAAAGGTAATGTGAGATGTATTTGGGTAAAGTAGCATGAAAGCCATCAAAGCTAATGAAATAAAATTAACACTCAATGAGGTATCAAGTGCATAAGTTAACATTAATAAAAAAATTGGGTACCGTCAGCATGACAAATGTAACAATTATATTTCACAACTCAATTCAGCTCTACATTAAAACTATAATGAGTGAACCTTCCATGACAACATCTACTTGATATTTAATGTTCTCAAATAACCCATTCAATAGAACTTTAGGAGGAAAGATTAATCATAAACAAATTTTCAACACATCTACATTTATTCAAACTTTTCTTTGTTTCTTTGTTTCTTTTCTTTTCCTTTCCTTTTCTTTTCTTGTCCTTTGTTTTTCTCTTTTTTTTAAATAAAAATTGAAAGAAACTACATCAACATAGGAATTTCAATGATATAAGACATAAAATAACATCTCAACATTATAACCAACTTACACATAGGTACACCCCCACACTTATACTTTTGTATATCTAGAAACTCAACAGTCAACAAATGTTCCACTAACTTTAAGGCTTGAGAAGGACATTTGGTTATGGTTAAAGCATGTAATGTGGTTAATACATAAAGAAAAGGAAAATAAAGCTCAAGGGGTTTAACAAGGGATAAATCATGTCAATAGGGTACGTTATTTGACTAATGTAGTTTAGAAAAACAAAGAATGCTTAATCATTTCCATGTTAATGTGAGTGATAAAAATGTGTTTTCAAAGAGAAAATGAAAGCAAAGTAAGGATGTACATGTCATGAAGGTCACATATAAACAAAGACAATGTGACTGATATAGATGTATCAGTCTAATAAGGCTCAAAATCTCACCGGCTTTGTTTACCACTAGTAACTACTCTTCTAAAGATAATGCACATTAACAAATTACCAAAGTTAAAAGTACATGCTCAAGTTACCATGAAATTCCCTAGTTAATTCATTCTCTACTCATGACTATATAGTCCTAGAAGCAAAAGAAAATGAGTGAATATTTATTTGTTTGTTTATTCTCTCTCTCATTTTAATTGAAAACTTAAAACAAGCAAGAAATAAACCAACTTGGAAACACACATGCATATTTAACTAGTGCAAAAAAGTAAAGGAAAAGAAATTTACTTCTCTTGGGTTGCCTTCCAAGAAGCGCCTTTGTTTAGGGTTGCTAGCTCAACTCTATGTTTTCCTCATGTGAAAAAATTATGGTCTTCAGGTATCACAGTTTGTGCTATCTCCATGTGAGCTAGTCCAAAATAGGGCCTTTGTTGATAATCCTTTATATTTTGCATATCCCTTATCCTCAAATTCTCAATCTTTTTTGATTCCTCGTACTCTTTGAATATCTTGAATGTCTCTTCACCTTGTTCCTCCTCGTTTAATTTCTCTAACGTGCTAGGAAAAGGTAAAGAGTCAATCATAACAAAAAATTGGAACTCAGTATTTACCACAGAGCTAAAAGATTTATCCTTTTCTGTTTCGGGCTCTTCCTCCGCTTCTTTCACACAAAATATTCCTTGAGTATTACACTCAAGATTTTTAAGCTCTTCATCAATTTGTAAGATTTCCACACTAATTTCCGTTGGGTACACATCGGGTTGATATGACTGCTTCTCTTCAATTTGTGATTCTAGACGTTTGATCCTCTCGGCCATCTCAACTATTTAGCCCGTCATGTTCTGGAGTCTAGACATTGTATCCTAGTGGAATTGCCTCATATTATGCTGAATTTGCATCATATCCTCTTGGAGCTGCTTCAACTATTGTTTTACACCCTGTTGAAATTGCAAAGTATTAGCATTCATAATACTAATCAATTCTTCCAGAGATGTACTTGAATCTTATTTGCTCTCGACATCTTAGACATTAGACCTTATATCTTGCCAGCATTGCCTTTCACCTTGCTAGAATTGTAGAGTATTATGTTGAAATTGCTGCATACTCTCTTAAAGTTGATGCTTACCCTGTTAAAATTGAAGATTGTTAGCATTACAGGTCTTGATGTAATCGTTTAGAGATGTACCTGAGTAGTGATAAGAAACTTCTGATTCATATGGAAATTGTTGTCTGTTCTGCATACTATCAAGGAAGTAATTCTGTTGATTATCTCATCCATAACTAAAGTTAGGTTGATTAGTCCAAACATGGTTATAAGATTAGGAATACAAGTTATAGAAAAAATACCTATGTCCATGTCAAAATATTTTTTTTACAACAAACACTAAACAAAAAGTGAAAAGATTGAGAAATAACTGAAAAAAACTAATTAAAAACAAATATGTACAAAATATCAATTAAAATCAAGAACAAAAACTAAAACACCATACTTCCAGGCAATTACGTCAAAAATTGTTAATGAGTCATAACATTACACAAAATAAACTAGACTACTACTATAGTAATGATGAGTCTAGGTCGATCCCACAGAGAGTGTGTGTAAAGTTGTTGAAATGAAATTAATCAGTGCTTAGGTTTTTTTTAGGAGAAGGGTTTGGTTTCAAAAAGAAAATAAAATAAAACTAAAATAACTAACAAAATCAATTTAAAGAAAACATGTAAAAAATGATGAAATTGGGGAGTTTGTTAGAATCCTGGTTCTTTGGTTCAATCTCGTCTTACATCCTAATTATATATATTTTAATAATTCGTTGTTCTTAAACCTATCCTAGCAACTATTAATCGTGGTTTAATAATTAACCCGAGTTTTCTCTTAGGTAGTGTTTAATCAAGATACGATCATTAATTAAACCTAACTACCGAATAACCTAAGATACGATCTCTAGATTCAATTGAATAGTAGAAAAATCGATTAATCGAGGCAATAATCACATAGGATGCTTCATTTAACCTAAGTTATGTTATCCCTAATAACTACGAACAATTAGTTGCTATAAATGAATTTCAACATAACAATTACGAATTATATTGAATATTCTAGCAATGAGTTTGTAATAAAACTATCCCATGAACGCATTAAAATCTTCTTTTCACAATACCCAAATCAATACAAATAGGATAACATAATAAATTTCTAAAGAGAGAAAGAAACAATAACAACAATTAAGGAATGCTTAATCGGGTTGTCTACGTCGATGTTGCTTCCGAGCTGGCGTCAAGACGTCTACCCCTCTATGGGTCTCTCCTAGTTGAGAGCTTTGCCCCTTCTCTTCATTAAAACCAAGAGCTCTTAAGAAAAATTGCTTCAGCCCCACAGAGCTTTCCCCACGAATAACACTTTCTAATTTTTCTTCAAACCCAAAAACATAAAAAGAAAACCCCTGCTACTTCTGCTTTTTATGCTCATGCCCAATGTCTACATTTTGGTCCTCCTGTCTATCCACTTACATTGTTTTTTTGCTCGTTCCCAGCTGTTGGTGTTTTCTTCATCTTCTGTTATCGTTTTGGTCTTCCATGCTGCCCATCTGCGCTACGTTTTGCTCCTTCCTAACTGTGGGAGTTCCACTTCTTCTCCTCCTTATGTGCTGCTATTTTCTTCTTCTTTATACTGAATTTTCCAGATTTTCTTCTGGCCCAAAAAATGTTATTTGAAGAGCTTTTCTTGTCTTTTTCCTACTCTAATTTTCTTCTTCTTACTCCATGAAGACAAGTGACTGTGATTCTTTGGAAAACGACCCAAATATAGTGCTTTCGACTCACTTTAGCTCCTTTAAGTACAAATCGTACCAAAAACCATATATGAGTCAAAGTGAGTATTTAACCAATGTCATGTCATTAATCTCTAATTATTATAGAATAATTATATAATTAATTAAACACATGTCAACAGATAAGTTGGTGTTTGAAGAAGGAAAACCTTTGTAATGGCAACCAAGGTGGCACAAAGGAGCCTTTTGGGGGGATGAATTCGAAAGAACTTAGAATACAAAAACTGATGAAATATATGTAAATTTGGAACTTTAATTATTGGGTTTGAGCATTTTAACTTGAACTAGTACAACCTATCTCTTTATTTAGGTTTTGCTTCCCATATAACTATCAAATGCTCGTTTGATCATTTAGAATTAGAAAGAATGATTAGAAGCTAATGATTCTTTTTTTTAATTAAACAAAAATTTTCATAAACTCAACAACTTTGATTCTACAATAAGGATAAGAGACTATTTATACTCATAAAGAAGGCTAGAAGCTCCAAGTGTAATGCCAGATGTTTGTTATTTTTCCATTTTTAATCCAAACCTGAGAATAAAGATGTAAGCTAGAAGTCGTTTTCAATCCAATTCTCTTAATTGATTGGTGTTTTCAAAATAATTAGCATAACTACTTAGAAGCCAATTTCTATTGCTTAAACATGGTCTTTTAGTTTATACTTAGTTAATACCAATTTATATTGCTAAATAATAGAAAAGAGTCCATAAAGTGCCTTGTCAAGTTTGTAAACTTTGTTCTCTTAACCTATTACCATATATCCTTAAGATTGTTTCACATATACATCCTTTACCAAATCACCTTTAAGAAAAGTTAATTGTATATCTAGTTGATAAACTGCCTAACCATTATAGGTTGCTAAAGAAAATACAATTTTAATAATATCAAACCAAGTAACCAATACCAAAAGGTTGACATGCCTCTTTACAACTAATCAAGTTTATCCGCCTAAAGTAGGTGGATTTATAAATCCATTTCAGCTTTATAGTTTCTTTTCCTTTCAGTAAATTCACTAAAGTCTTGTCTTATTTTTTCAATTGACTTAATTTCTTTTCTTATTACAGCTTACCATTCTTCTTTGACCATTGTATTTACAAAAGAACTAGGTTTCGAAACAAAAATGATTATGATTGATAGATATTATCAAGGTTCCTTATTCTTCTACAATGGTTCTATTTTTTAATTCAATAACTTTATAGCCTTTAATTTCTTTATTGTGGCTATTAAAAAAGTTGACTCTTGTCATCCAATTTCTTCCATAATTTAATTGGTACAAGTGCATAGTCGATGTAACAAAATGTTTGTATTCATTCTGAGCTTTTAAAAGAGTTGATATGTGTTTAATTGTTAATACATTTACAGTTAGCGATTAATGATACGAAAATATTTAAGATACTCACTTTAATTCATATATGATTTTAGGTATAATTTGGAAGAAAAGAAATTAAAGTGAGTCAAAAGTATTACATTTGGGTTGTTTTTTGAAGAATTACACTAACTTATCTTCATAAAGTAAGAAGAAGAGAATTAGAGCAAGAAGAAGACAATAAAATCTCTTCAAAATAACGTTTGTTGGACTAGAAGAAAATTTGAAAATTTTAGTCCAAAAGAAGAAAACAAAGAAGTAGCCAAGAGAAAGACCAAATTCAAAACGACATAATAGCAATAAATTAAAGCAGTAAAATGTAGCAACCATGAGATCACGTGATATGCATTACAAGAAAAAGAAAATTTGTACAGTCATTACATGCATTACAAGACAAGAACAAAGTTAGCTCTCCACTTATCTATAAAAACCTAGCTACCATATGCTTTGGAACGTAGCTTGGGAATAAAGACAAGATAAAAATGTGTGTCAGGTGGTGTGGGAGAGTGAAGGTTTGGTTGAAGTAAAGAATAGGTAAGGGTTGAGAAAAATGGCTGAAACAACATATGCATAATGTTACACCTATACATTTGTCCTATATGAAGCTATTTGTCCATTTAAATCATGAGAAAAACCTAGCTTATGAAGGAATCGAATGTGTGATGGCTGCAACAACATGAACTGAAGATATATACAACAAATTACAAAATGAGACACCTTACGCTTCCATTTAAATGCCACTTGTCCCTTCCATTTAACCTAGTATTTAAGGTATAAAGAATACATAGATAGGGGATGTAAAGGGGGGCTGGTGATGAGTAAACAACTGAGAGTGAATAGGGGCAGCAATTCCTTCGGTTTTGAAGCAAATTAATGGAGCAGTTGGAAGACCTATTTTCTCTTCAGTTAAGCCTCATCTCCCACAATTTTTAAGATAGTTTTTATCATAATAAAGGGAGGTGTTAGCTAGGAGGTGTGTAAAGAACCAAGAGTGAAAAGAAATACAACAGCTTATATATTTTATACTCTTCGATTTTGGAAGATAGGAAAGGAGAATAGAGAGCTGGGAGGTGGCAAAACGAGAGTGAATAGTAGGGTAGTCGAATAATCTTAAATTGTCACATCGTGGAATAGTGGAGAGAAAATATAAGAGAATAGTAGGCGGTTGGGGAGAAATAAGGGACGTGATCCTCTGTCCCATTTACTGTGGACCCACATAAATAGATGGCTGATATTTAATGAGATAGAGTAGGTACACAATAAATGAGACAGAGGATCTGAAGCGGAGAAATAAAGAGAAGAGAAACAAAGGGAGAGCAGTGGCGTGAGAAGAGAAGAAAGAAAGTTGTGTGAATAATGTAGATGGACCACTGTCTTTATTTGTCAAATCATGAACAGTAGTTAGGAGTGAAACAGAAAAAAGGGAGGCGCAGAGAAAGGGGTCATCAGCTAGGGTATTTTTGTGGAGGATGAAGCTTTTTCTTGGGAGACCCATAGAAGACTAAATTTTCAATGCTGGTTTAGAGGCGACATCAACGTATGAATTGATTAGGTATTTGAATGATGATGATTTTAATGCTCTATTGAATTGTTTTTCATAAAAATCCATTGATAGAATCGAATGCGATATGTAATCGTTGTATTCTCGATTTATATGTAGGAACTAATGGTTATAAATCATTAGAGATAATGTAACATATATATATAATCCGAGCTTATGTGATTGTAACCTAGGTTGGCCTGTTTTTTCGATTTGTAAGGTGATTTTCTGGATAAACTTAGAAAGCTTATTCTAGGCGTCTTGATAGCTAAGGTTAATTATCGAGCACTTCGTAATTAACTAGGATTTAAGGAAAAATTGAGATTAACAGAGCTTGTTGTTAATCTACGATCGATAGTTTCTAAAAGAGATAAAAGAACAACAAATCAACAAGCCAAATTTATCATTTTTCGTATGTTTTCTTTAATTTGTTTTTATTAGTTAATTTCGTTTTATTTTCTTATTCCAAAATCTAAAACCCCATCCCCCCAAATTTGTCCTAATCACCAATTAATTTCGTTTCAACATCTTTTCACATACTCTCTGTGGGATTGACCTAGACTCACCACTACTATAGTGGTAGTCTAGTTATTTTATTTTGACTAGCGTTACGACGCGTCTGTCAAAAGTATTCCCTTTAAAATCTTTTATTAGAAAATTTTATTTTGTGTGATGGTTATTAATTCATGAATTTGATATGAATAGAATTGCATGTGGATTTAGCATGTCATTAATTTGATAACTAGCTAAACCTTTTGGATTAATTTAATCTTGCACTAAACTCTTTTCCTCCTACTTGTTTAAGATTGATTGAAGTTTTAATTAAATACTTTATAAATTATTTTTGCCTTTTTGTTTATCTTCGTTATTTGACAGATCCCATAATTGGATTTTAGTTTTGACCTAATAGAACCATTAAATTTACCCTAACCATGTATTATGAAAGTGAATAAATGTATAATTTTAGATTAGAGCCGAATCATTTAATAATCCTATAGTTCATATCCACAACAAGGGACTTAGGCTATAGAGAGGTTCCGATTTTTAATTACAAATTTTCTTAAATGTCTTTTGAGAATGACATTAGAGACCTAAGAAGTGAGGCGTACTTCATCGATATGATTGGTTTAATTAAAAAGACAGAATATGAGACTGTGGAAGGAATTTTTTATAGCTCTGAATATCCCTTGTTGAGATATAAAAAATGATGTTTAGAAGAGGGTGAATGGGTTGATTGTGAGGTTGTAAAGGGTGATCAAGATGCTATTGGAGTAGGTGAACAAGTAATTTATGTTGTTGGAAAGGGTGAAAAAGGCGATTGTAATGTTATATTATTAGTTTACTTTTAAAGAGGGTAAACAACCCACTATAAATGATGTAGTGAACTTGACGATCTAACATATGAGGGTGATAAAGAAGAAGTTAGTGACCTTGATGATTCTAGTTCATTTGATTTTGAGAACATATATGATGAAGTTGTTGATGAAGAATCTGTAAAAGAAGTTAACTAATTTTTTATGGCGGTGCATAAGATGTCCCGACAAAAAATATTCCATATATGCAGACAAATTTAGCATATAAAGATTCAAATGAGCTTAAGAGTGTGGATGATAGTTCATATAAAGGAGGAAGAAGATGATATCAGTTTCTAGAATTTAAAGTAGATAATGATCATGATAAGGTTAGTTGATTTAAAGTTTGGTATGAGATTTTATTTGATGAATGTGTTTATAAGATTTTTATTCCAGTATAATATGCAGAAGGGTTCTGATTATATGTATATCAAGAATGATAAATATGGAATAACTGCTAATTGTAAAAAGGGTTATAGTTAGATCATACATTCTTCTCCAACACAATATGAGATTGCGTTCAAATTAAGACAATCCAATCCAATCATGAGTGTGGTAGAGAAGGTTCCATTTTTAAAGGACTTTAATGTTGAGATTACAAACAAGAAGGCATATAGGCAAAGAACTTTACATTTTGGTTATTGACAAATGAAAAGTGAAAGCAATTTGAGAAATTAAAGAGCTATAGGTTAACTATATTGAAGTATAACCTATGTAATTGTTTTATAATTAAGTATCTAAGATGTATTTTTGATTCCATATACATATGCTTGGATGCTTATAAGAAAGATTTTTTGAATAGTTACAGGCTTGTTCTATATGTTGATGATTGTCATTTAAAGGGTAAGCACGAAAGGCAATTGTTATCAATCATTTATTTAGATGTAAATAAAAATATATTTCTAATCATATAGATTATAGTTAGAATTGATAATCAATTGTTGTGGAAATAGTTTTTTGAATGTTTACAAGAAGATATTGACAACTATAAGGATCATAATCGGGTTTTCATTTTTGATTGAGAGAAGGTAAATTTATGTTATTGGGCCTTTATTTCATTTTATAAACATTTATTTATAGTTATATACATTCATTTATAGTATATTAACATTTCATGTGGTTTCTTTGTAATAAGGTTTGGAGCATGTCTTTAATGTTAAAATGTCTAGTTTCAAACGTAGATATTATGTTAGACATATATATGAAAAACTTTAAACCAAATTTAAGACAACAAAAGTTATGAAGAATTTAGTGTAGAATATGACTAAATCATATTCTTTCAATGAATTTGAAATGAATATGATTATTTTATTTAAATGCACTTAAATATATATGATTGTTAAAGTTATGAAGCAATTACCTTTGAGTTTTTACTTTCAACAAATACACAAAACAATTAGAAGGTAATGACAAATTGATCTATGATTAGTTGGAAAAAGTAGTAACTAACAATTGGCATAAGTATAGTCATAGTGTTGGACTCAAATGTGACATGTTAGTGAACAACTCTTATGAAAGATTTAACATTTACATCAAGGAGGTTAGGGGCAAGCCAAATATTACAATCCATGAGATGATTAAAAGATCAATGACGAAGAGATTTAGTAAAGAAAAGTAGGGGATAGAGAATTACAATAGATCCACTTGTCCTAAGATTTAGAAAACCTTAGAGAACTACAAGCAGCTTGCCAACAATTGGATGCCATAATTTAGTGGTGGGAGATTATTTGTAGGGGAGCATACAAATTTTTAATAACATTGAATGAAATTCCTTATCAATATGCTCATACTACAATTAAACACAATGGTGACAAGCCAAAAGAATATATGGACTTCTTTATAACAAAGAAAATTTTGAAAGTGTTTATGCAAGTCAAAATTTGCTAATTCTTAGTGAAGACTTGTGTCCAAACCTAAGTAAAAATTATGGTTATGAAATCCTTCCATAATAATATAAAGGAATGTCAAGAGACCCAAAAAGAGGAAGGACTAAACATTTAAAAAACGACTAAAACCCTTATCAAGCTACTCAAAAAGGACTTCAGATGTCTTATAAAACATGCATGCAATATGATCAAAATGCAAAAACATATTCCAAGAGAATACGTGAAAACGACTAAAACCCTTATAAAGCTACTCAAAAAGGACTTCAGATGTCTTATAAAATGTGCAAACAATATGATCAAAATGCAAGAACATATTCCAAGAGAATAGATGAATAATGTCTAAAAAAATTAAAGTAACCAATTGATATAAGAACCAACATATAGGCAAAAGAAAAGAAGGACATACTAACTATTTTTATTTGTATATGTTACATAATATGGATAGCTATTTTTTTGTATATAGTTCATATTGTGGATAACTACATTTGAATATAATTACAAAGAGCTACTTTTGAATATGGTATACATTCTAGATAACTACTGTTATATGTGCATATTATTGATATCTATTTTTATATATGGTACCATTTTCGATAATCAATTATGGTTTCCATATACACTCTCTTTTTGATTATTAATTATGATTGCAGTTGAGTTTTATAGAAATTTCATAGTCATCTTTGAGTGCATACGAATTTTGCATTATATATATATATATACTCTTTAAATTATGAATTCATCATAAGATTTACTAAAATTTCATATATGATTTTTATATATGTTGTTTATGAATTATTTGAATACAGAAGTATTGATTTTACATGAAAGCAACTTAGCATTCTAAAATAAAAGGAATAAGCTGAAAAGATTCGAATAAGATGATACACATTCATTAATACAGTAAATATTTGAATATAGCACTATCTAAAATTTATCCATATAATTTGACCATAAAGTGTTGTAGATTCTAGAGTTGATCAAACATTAATAAACTTCATAATATCAATTCTGAAGTACATGCATTTTTTATAAGTAAATTACTAAATAGCACTTAATGGCGACAATAAAAAAGATCCAACTACAAATCAACAGCCTCCACAATAACAAATGGGCTTCTTATTTCTTTAGTTTGTCATTGACCTCTCGAAACTTATTTATGACATTTAAACTTCTTCTTTTGTATTTTTCGTCATGCCACACAAAGTAATCACATTTTTGTTTTCTCTTCAGATATTATGTAACTGAAAATTTAATAACTCACCATGTTATAATCCAATTCAATAAAGTGAAATTTTATTTAAAATTTACCCTAAATTGAGCATATCCATAAAATCGCCTCTTTGGATTAATCTTGGTCTAAGAATTTCCCATAGGTGTTATTAATCCGCATTTAAGATAATGTAAGTTGTCTTTAATATTCTTATTGACTATATTAATAGACGAATTTGTAGTCTTTGTTTCCTTAACTGAGAAAATAAGCGAATACAATAACTAAAAACTAACCTCAAAAATAGACATAAGAACTACATCAAAATGCACATCAAGATCAGATTTCATCCTTCATTACCAAGAAAAATTTTGCAATCATGCATATAAAACAACTTTATAGTTTGAAATGGCAAGCAACCTTATCCAATACAAACGCTTGGAACTTAGAAAAGAAACAAAAAGCAAGCCATCTATAATAGAAATAAGGCCTAGATTTTCTATTCAAAGTTGGAATATCACTCATTTAGGTGCTACAAAACTTCCATAATACATAAATTATTAAGGGAGTAAATGAATTATTAATATTTAAAGTAGGAATTTATATGAATCTAATGATTATATTTTGCGAATGTAGCACAAGAAGTTTCACGTAAACAAATAGTAGATTTTCTACTATTATGTTTACGATGGTGAGCACAATATGTGACTAATTCATATGGGTAAACAACAGTCTTTTACTATATGGTGCAATAAACATGGTGCTCATCAACCATAAAAGTTGAATCAAAATCAATAGACATTCAAAAAGTTAAACCATATCCAATATGGCATACACCAACCATAAAAGTTGAACCAAATTCAATGAACATTCTAAAACTATATCCTAAAACCTGAATGAGATCCTTTTCCATTTAAACTATCATCATTACTAGCAAAGCTAAAACAAAGATACGAGTATAACAATAGGAAGCTAATCATTCTCATAGGTTAACTATATACTTTACAATTACAAACAAGCATTAACCAACATTAAAGATGCAAAAGTGGATCGATTCATAAGAAACTGAAAAATAAATCTCAAGCCAATCAACTTATAAAATAGATGAGAAATTGCTGTAAGTACAAAAATTAACCAAAAAGGCAAAAACATTTAAAAATGCCAATTTTAGGGTAAGAAATCCCATTTTAAGGCAGACTAATTCTAAGACTATCGCATATCAGTAGGGCTATGTCAATTGGAGCACTTTGATTGCTCATTCTCATGCGTAGCCAATTCGACATTGTCCACTTTCCAACAATATCTGACATTACGTAATTTTACATACTTTTCATCCATGCAATAGATACACGAAGATGATGAAGAGGTTTGGAAAAATTAGGTTATATCTTTTCCTCTATGGCTTCTCTTGCTTAATTTAACTGAAAAATAAATTCTTATTTTACGTCCCTCCTATAACAATTGCACAATCTGAGGAGGACGAAGATGTGTTAAAGTAAAGGGAAGCAGAGGAAAAAGTGAAAGAAGCTGTATTCATTTTTCGCACTGTACAATTACATCAACTCAGAACTATATACACAAGACTGTGTAACTAATCCCTAACTAATTACAAGGAGCCTAACTAATTATGTACAGCCTGTTAAGTGTGAGCACAAATATAACTACAACAAATTAATCATTCTCAACATGCCCCCTCAAGTTAGGAGGTGAAAAGATATCTTTCATTCCTAACTTGGCAGTAAGATATTTGTGCTGTGAAATACTTAAACCTTTTGTAAGTAGATCTGCAACTTGTTCATTGGTTGAAATGTGCTTGGTCTGGATGTGCCCCCTCTGAATTTTCTGTCTAATGAAATGGCAGTCAATTTCGATATGCTTTGTCCTCTCATGGTATACAGGGTTTGCTGCTATTTTAATGGCAGCCTGACTATCACAGTATAGAATCATAGGTTGAGATAGTATAATTCCCAATTCTTCTAACAATCCTTTCAACCACATCAGCTCTGCAACTGTACTTGCCATGCTTCTATATTCGGCCTCTGCAGATGATCGAGACACAGTGTTTTGCTTCTTTGACTTCCAAGAAATCAAAGAATTTCCCAACTTCACACAATAGCCTGTAACAGACTTCCTTGTAATTGAGCAAGATGCCCAATCTGAGTCACAGAAGGTTGTTATATCTGGTGTTCCTGATGCAGATAAGAAAATTCCCTGCCCTGGATTCTTCTTGATGTATCTAACAATTCTTAAAGCAGCTTCATAATGAGATTTTTTGGGCCTTTGCATAAACTGACTAAGGTGTTGAACTCCAAAAGCAATGTCAGGTCTGGTGTTTGTTAAATACAAGAGTCTCCCAATTAATCTTTGATAAATACTTGCATCTTCTAGTTCACTGTCATCCTGCTGCAAATGTAAAGCATCATCACGTCATCTTCAAATTTTGTTCCAGAGGAGTGTTTGCTGGTTTTGCATTTCCCAAGCCTACATCTTCAATCAACTCTAGGGCATA
>JAOSBO010000001.1:5857040-5869009 GCA_027563915.1 Erythroxylum rotundifolium
ACTGTCTACTCAGCAGGGAACAAGCTAGTGAAAATAGCATGAATGGAAAGTGATTTGCAGTTTTTTTAAAACAAATTTGTAACGTGGGATCATTCGAAAATATGAAAGTGATACAAGCATTCATCTAGTTATCTGATATTAGTCCTGAAGCCTTTGAATTTGACATTTGGGTTTGCAAAAATCTCAATCTCAGTCTTCTTGTCAGTCATCGGGAGAGATTTTCATCATTCGAAGAGAAGGAATTCTGCCAGTTGCTTAAAATAAACGACATTGTTAGAGCAGATGCTCAGGTAGGCCCTCAAAACATCAGAATCTGATCCACCAGAATAGCCAGAGGGGTCCGAACACATGCCAGCAAAAGAAGCCTACTTTTTGCGCAGAGGCTATCAATTATTGCTCTGGAAAATGCACAGCAGTGCTATATCTCATGATGAATTTGAAGTTGGAAAGGTTCAAGAGGTCCAGGTTCTAGCATAGGTTATTTGGTTCGATGACAAGGCACTTGAGCAGAGATGCTGGGATACTCACGGTGGTCTTTATTGGTAGGACCCCGGAGTTTGGCGATGGTTAAGATTGGAATAAATGTATTAACATAATCTTTGGAAGTCAAACTTCATTTTTTCCTAATCATGTACATTAATACTATTTCTAAATGATATTAGAGTCTCTTTTGTAACAAAAGGAGTAAAAATTCTAGGGCTTTCTTCATTCTTTCTCGTAGCATTTTGTTTTCATGTTATAGGTTTCTAAATCTGCTCCAAAAACAAATTTTAATATACCTAATTGTTCCTCTTCTTGAGATGATTACAATGGTGCAAAAGTGATTTCCAAAAGCCTATCCACTCATTGTCTCACATCAAGAAAAGTTTCTAGACTTTGAAATCCTAATTGCAAGTGTTAAATAAAGAAGATCTAATAGACGTCGTTTAACTTCTAAGAAAATGATGATGCTTAGTTTGAAAGGGTTAGAAATTAAGGGATTCACGTTTGCTGCCATGTCATCCAACATCCTAGTCATCACCACACCATCTGCCACATCATTTATTCATTGTTAGCCACGTCATTGCCATCTTAGCAAATATTTACGTGTCAATTTCCATGTATCAATACTTGATTTTTCCATGTGCATTCTCTTCCTTAGTTCGATTCAGACAAACCAATTTGGTTAAGTTTAAAAGGAGTTGTTTGATACTTTGACTGCCAGGTTGTATAGCTTTCTTAAGAGGGAACTCCTTTAGCGTATTATTAGTGGAGAAATACCTAAACCCATTCCAAAGAAAGACAAAGACATTGTTGTATTTACCAAATGACTGATGCCATTTGATTGAATGAACCATCAAATCTTAACATGGTTTTGAAATACATGTGTCAAAGCCATCAAACTTACCTTTAAATGTTTTGACACAACCTATAAGGTATGGAATTTTCTAAAAAAAATTATTTTGTATTTAATGATATCCACCAATTTCAGTTGTATGGTAGACTTCATTGCATGTAACAACAACCTGGACAAACAATATAAAGTTGTGTGTCTGAATTGCAAAAGCTTTGGGATCAACTAGCACTTGGCGATCTTGCCTAGCCTAGTCCTAACGTTGTTGTGATCTACACAAATCTTTGAGATCGTTAACATATATGACGTTTACTGATGACTCTCAAAAGATGAATTTAAACCCATTTATAGTTCTCCTCTTTATAGAGGAACTCTACTCAATATTGACATTGTCATTAAGAGCTCATTTCAGAGAAAAGTTGTCTCAATATGCTTTATATAGAAAAGTTTTTCCATCTACTGATATTATTCTTGCAAATCATACCTCTTCTCAAACTTCTCACAACTCAAATAAGAGGTTCTGTAAAGGATCTTGTAGCTACTGCATAAAGCCATAAATCACATCTTTAAATGTAAAAAATAACTCAAACAGAACTTTAGACAAGGTAATTCTTCCAAGTCTCCTTAGCCTGCTTCCATTGCTGCTACCATTGTAGGGCTAATATAAAGTGCCTTTTTTTCTCAAATTCTCTTTAAAGGACCTCCACACCCTTCTTCAACAACTTCAACCAAATTTTGGTACGGTCTCCTCCTTTGTCTTATCTGTCACATCAAGTACCTGAAATTCCTGGTGTCTTGATCCAACCTATTGCAACCATATGACCTCTGATTCTTTCATCCTTGAATCTCTAACAATACCACAAATTTCACACGTTTTTCACATTACTGATAATTTTACTATACTGTACACCATATAGGTACTATTCACACATGCAAATTACATTTACGTGAAACCTTTCTTATTCCCAAGATTTCATTAAATCATATTTCTATTGGACAATTATGTGAACTTAGTGTTAACTTATCCTTTTTGAGTCGTGGTTGCATTGTGCAAAATCTATAGATGAACAACATCCTTGCGAAATGGTTTAAGGTTAGATGACTATTTGAACTTACTTTACTAAATCTTCCTTCAAAGCTTTTTATTAGTTATGTCACTTTCGATACATAGAACTCTCACTTGAATCATCTTTCTACCTTTAGATTAGGGTCTTTAATCTCTAGCAATACTCTAGGTCATGTTAAGATTGAACATTTTGATTGTATCCCTTGTCAACTATCTAAAAGTCATACTTTACTTTTTTCTTTTAATGATTCTATCTCATTAGTACCTTTTGATCTAATTATTTGGGCTCCTGCAACTTATGAAAAAACATGAAATATTATGTGATCGTTGTTGATGATTTTCTCCCTATACCTTGATTTATTTAATATGGCATAAATCTGCACTATTTTTCACTTTACTCTCATTTTACTGATATGATTCACATTCAGTTCTCTTGCAAGGTTAAAGTATTTTAGACTGATAATGCCATGAAATACAAATATACAAAATTCATTAATTTCCTTAATCAACAAGGGACCATCATTTAGAGATCTTATCTAAACACAACTCAACAAAATGGTTACGCCGAAGGCAAACATAAACATATTCTTTACATTACTTGAGCCCTTTTTATATCATCTTCTTATCCTGAAACCTTTTGAGGAGAAGCAACCTTACTGTTGTCTATACTATTAATCACATTCCCTTTCCTATCATAGGTAATATCTCTTCCTATAACCGCTTGTTTAATCATGCTCCTAACTATCATTCTCTTAAAGTTTTTTGGATGTAGTTATTTGTTAATAGAACCTCATAAGCACACCAAACTAAAACCCAGAGCATGTTTATGTTGTTTTCTAGGTTAAGGTATAGAGCATAAAGGATATAGATGTTGAAATCCACTATCTCAAAGTCCTTGAATCTCTCAACAATTCACTTTTTGTGAACATAAAATGATTTCATCAATACCAAAATTTTAAGTTATCGAAACCTCATATGATTTTTTTTATCCTTCCATATCTTTGATTCCTAATATTTCCTCTACAACCTTGTTTTATAGCTCTAATAACATAAGACAATCAACACTTGATTCAATTGTATCTTCTCCTACTACAAATCCTCTAAAATTTCACCAAATAGCTTTTCCCCTTCTATTCATTCACCAAATAGCTTTTCCTCTTCTATTCTTGTTATAGTAGTAATCAGTAAGCATTGGGAATTATTCCAGATGGATGTCAAGAATGCCTTTCTTAATGATGATCTTCATGAAGAAGTATGTATGCAACCTCCATCTGGGTAAGTTCATTCACTTAATAAAGTTTTTGTCTTTGTAAAGCCTTGTATTGTCTTAAATAGGCTCCATTAAATTTAGTTAGATTATAAACCTGCCTGGCTTTACATCCAACTCTTATGATCATGTTTTATTTATTCAAAAAATAGATCAATAGTGCACTCTTCTCTTTCTATATGTTAATGACATGATAATAACCGACAATAACACTCAGGGGATTGCTACTCTCAAATCTTGTCTTCATCAATAATTGACATAAATAATTTAGGTTCCCTGAACTATTTTTTAGGTCTTGAAGCATCTTGTAATAATTTAGGCTACTACTTATCTCAAGTTGAGTAGGCTACTGATCTTATCTCTTGTGTTGGTCTTAGTGACATTAATATTACTGGCACTTTACTCGATTCTAATGATCATATCTTTACAACTGATAGAACTTCTCTAAGTGATAGTACACTTTATCAACAACTAGTCTTATATACCTTACTATCACTAGTTTAGATATTGCTCATATTGTTAACATTGTTAGTCAATTCATGTTTGCAACTCATACCACTCACTTTTATGATGTTTATTGTATACTTCGATACGTTCGGGTCACCTTATTTTATGGGCCTCACTTCAGTCATTCATCTTCATTAGACTTATGTGCATACTTTGATGTGGACTGGGCTAGAGACCTAACTAATCGTTAATCTAACAGTGGCTACTATTTCTTTCTTGATACATCTCTTATCTCTTAGCACAGTAATAAGCAAACGATTGTCTGTCATTAAAGCACTAAAGTAGAATATTGAGTCGTAGTGGACACTACCTCTAAACTTTTAAGGTTATGGTGGTTACTTCAAGACATTGATGTCTCCTTTTCTTCAGTTGTTTCTCTCTTTTATGATAATCATAGTGCCATAAAAATTTCTCATAATGATGTCATTCACTAATGAACTAAACCCATGGAGATATATTATCGTCTTCTGAATCATCATGTGCTTCAAGGAACTATACACCTTGTCTCAATATCATCTTAAAATGTTTTCAAAATCTTCTCTCCAAACTCAAGCTATTGTCTTCACCACTACCTCGAGTTTGAGAGGGGATATCAATGTAATCTTTGTAAGTCAAACATCAACATATATTTAGCCTTCATTTTCTCCTAGAAACATGTACGTTAATACTATATAGTTATTTAGTTTACTTGTTTCTTTAGTTGGAGTCACCTAAAGTGCAAGAATAGATGGATGTACATAGCATTGAAAACATACGGAAAGGAATAAAGAATTTTTTCATTTTTTTTTGTTCTTTTTTTCTACAAAATGCAAGACATATGAGTGGTTAGCAAAGGGAGGTAACCAAAAGATATTATAAGAGTTTCATACTACCGCAAATGCCTTTTATCATAGTTCTTCTTTATGTTTTTGGTAAGCTAAATTGAGTGAAACAATTCCATTAAAGTACTATACCTGTCAGCTTTACTTTATATAACTAAATACAATATGTTATGATAAAGTTGACATCTATCTTATAATGTTGCCTTTAAAGTTTATAAGTTTTTCTTCAAATCAAAATGTCACTAATTCTTATCATTTATATAATATTGACATATTTCTAAAACTTTGTCATCAAATTCTTAATAGGGGTTAATAGCAAGGTTGCATAATGGATATATAACATCGTTTTCTAACTTTGAAAACTCTTTTTAGACCTAACATATGAGTAAGAAAATTTTGTTCATTAAAACGTATTATTATCTATACTAACAAAGTGAGTTTCTACTCATAATACATAAATAAATACACACACACACACACACACACACACACACACACACACACACATAAACAAGTAATCGGTTTATGTCATGGCATCCTATATATTACTTATATATAAGTAACATGTTTATGTCATGGCATCCAAACAGATTAGTGGATAATATATATTTGGTTACTCCCAGTATTTTATTCGATTATATATATATAAGTAATAGGTTTATGTCATGGCATCCAAACATATTAGTGGTTAATATATGTTGGTTACTCCCAATATTTTATTCAAAATAATAGCCCTCATTACCATTATAAAAATATTACTCTAATCTCTCTAGTGGACTAAGATATTATCCAAATTTAGTTGACCTTGATTTTTACCATTAAATTAGTTAAACTTAAATTAGGTAGATAACAACTTTATCAATCACACCTTATATGTTATTCTAGATCTATTAGGGGACAACTCCTGTTAAAGGTATCTCATATGATACTATTAACCTTACCTCTAAATTCATATGACCATGAATTTGCTCATCCAATTTATACATATTTAGTTAAGTAGGATCCATTATTATAAAATCAATAATATTCAGGTTCCTTGAGTCTATTTAAGAAGTCTACTAATAAACATCTAATTTATTTTTATAACAATAAAAGGTAACAGTCATGTTCTAAACATGTATTAATTTAATCATGTAAAATTAACTATGTACTTAATAAATTACATGTAAAATGTCATACATTTAAACTTGTAATCTAATATGCACATACAATATATTAAATATATAAAAATGTGTAAATTATGTATATGTATAAAATATCAAGCATTTTGGTTCTAGTTATTGATATAATTTTCATAATATAAAATAATATTTTTAACTTTTTGAAAGAATTAAATTATAATAAATCATTGATTCTTAAATAAATTAAATTCCTTTACAATCAAAATTTGATTTGATTTGTTTTCAAATTCAATTTGAAAAATATTTTTTAATTATTTCAAATCATTTAATAAATTTTTACTAAAAATAATTTTCAATAATTACTCTTCTTACTTACTATAATTTAGAAAAACTTCCTTTTCAAAATTTAACAAGGCATTCCAATCTAATTAAAATAATTCTATCTTAACTAGAATTTTTTAAAATAGAAGTAAATTAATATAAAAATCCCAAAGAGGGTAAAACGGTTGGCCCTAAACCACAATGACAATCTAGTTACATGGAATGCTAATTATAACAATACAAAGGAAACTAACTTAAAGTTGATATGTCTATGAGTTTAGCATAATAAGTATTTCATATTTTTGTTGGTAATACCAACATTCTTGTGAGCAATATGTAAAAGGAATTGTTTCGTCAGAGAGTCATTAGATTCCATACCTGCATGAGACTCCTCAACATGAAATCACTGCGTCAATTCCTAACTTAATTATGATTTTTGATTCCTTTGGAAGAGGTGTCTTCTTTGGTGTCTCCTTCCATGGTCCTCCACTCTTGTTTTAAATTAGGAGTTACTCACATTTTATGTTGCTTTCAAATCTTTACCTTTAAGATAAAAATTCTTGGGCGAGATTGAGATCAAGGAACATTCCATTTGCTAGCCATTTCTAGGTTGAGATTGATCTTAGAGGCACTTAACTTTATGATTTCTCTAATTAACCTAATGGTGTTCGCTTTCCATGTTTGCTTCTCCATTTTAAGTTGCTTGAAAATTCTAGCATTCCCCTCCTCCAAATTGCATAAATTGTGCAACCAAAATAAACTTAAAAATCTTTTGGTTATCTTCGTTTATTTTGTGTGGTTTAGAAACCTCATGGCACAATCTCATTCCAATTATCTTGCAAAAAGTATTTATTGCAAGGTATTGAATTTTCCTCCAAATTATGTTAGTAAAATGACATTTGAAGAATAAATGCTTAACACTTTCTAACTCTACTTCATAAAGGCTACAATTTGGATTAAGATTACCGATCATTCCCCTTTTTTCAATTTATCCTTAGTTTTAAGTTTGTTTTAATGGTTAACCAATGTACAAAGGATGCCTTAGAAAGTTCCTGCTTAAAATATAACAATATGAACTAAAGAACTTTTTGCAAAGGTATTCTAAATACATTCCGACAAGTATTATTTATGAAACATTTGGACGAGTGTAGGTGCCAAATAATTATGTCCCTTGTATGTGGGTTTGGTATATCATTTGGGAGATTTCCTATTACCAAGCATATGCCTCTTATATTACAGCATCATTCCCTCTCTTGAATGATTTATATAATTATAGTGTTATCTTGAAACATATGTCTCATACTTAATAATGTAGGGACTTGATTGTAACACCTGGTATCTGATTTACTCGGTAAACTGGAAAAAAGGGTATTTGAGACTAATGTCATTAAAACCAGATCAAATTAATGATGTTTGACACTTTTTCGGTCGTCACAGGAAATTGTATGAGCTGATTTTTTAAAGAACTAGTACAAGAGGGGCATTTTTGTAAATAGTGAACAAAGTGGCTTATAAAAGAAGCTAACTACAAATAAGACAAAAAAAACTTGTCTTCCTCCTCCTCCCTCACTTACGAGATTCACCATGGAAGCTCCTCTCAAAATTTTCAAGCTTTGTGATAAGAAAGTGAAGGAGAATTAAGCCAATTAATCCCTACCCATCACCTAGTGCCAACACGGTCTAAAAGGCGGGTCGTGTCATTGATAGAGGAGTCTAAAAGCACATTCTAATTCTTAAACCAAAAGCATATCGAGTAGGACTCATTTTAGTATTCATCACTGCATAAGTTGTTCCTTATTTTAAAAAGTTGCACAATTGACCAAGAGGAGTTAGTTCTTTATTTATTTTTTAGGAAATTTAACTCTCTTAAGAAGTGTAAGTGGATCGATTTAACCTAAAATATTTCCCTATATATATATATATATATATAATCTTTTCCATTAAAACTATTTGTTATTCTAATAAACTTTATGCCTAATCCTCCCTCCTCCTTTGCTAAGCATACATCTTCCCATCTAACCTAGGCACCTTGGGAGTTTTAAGCTATTCCAAACTGAAGAAATTCTTTAGTAGCTTTTCAATTTCCATTATAAGGTTGTTTGGGAGAATGACGTGTAAAGACTAATACATATACATGTTATCTAGAATGAAAAGAATAAGTTGAAGTCTCTTAGAATGATAACAATTTATCGTTTCATTTATTGATTCTCTTATGGATTGTCTCAAAGTCTCTTTATGGTTATGTGGATTCTAAGGTATATGAAAGAACGTTCCTTAACACTCAAACCAAAGACGGAGATAAACCATTGAGTTTGGTTTCTTGAGCTTACTGATAAGATTATATAGCTATTTTTCATGTTAATTGTTAGTTATGTTAACGTTTTAAAAACATGAGATAAGTTCATTAAGAACGTGATTGAATACGTATCAGCTTCGCACAGAAGCAATAAGTCATCTACATATGATAGGCTCACTTTGTTCAATTCTTGACATTTATAGTGAAAGGATAATTTGGTGTTGCCCTTTTTATTATGATCTATTAGCCTATTCAATACCTCTGTATATAGTATGAATAATATAGGGAAAGTGAACCACCTTGCTTTAACAATTTAGCATCTTGAATTGTTATTGTCAATTCTCTATTGTTGAGAATGTTTCAGGATGTTGTTTCCATGTATTGCTTGATTTAAATTTAGGCTTAGCAATTAAGCCCGAGCCCATTCCATCCCTACCTAAAGTCAATAGACCAAAAGACCAAAACCCAAAGCTTAAAAGTTTTAGAAAACAATATTGTTTTTTAATTTTAAATTAAAAATAATCAAACCAAGTAAATTTTCAGCCTAGGTCTACTTGATGTTATCCCTATCCAAGTCCTAAATTGTTGGGAAAACCTAAAGGCTTCTAATACACGCAAAATAAAGTCCCAATTGATTGAGTCAAAGGCGTTATAAATTTTTGTTTTGATAGCATAACACTAGGCCCTTTCCCTTGTGATATTTCCACAAAATTTCTTGTATTAAGAGTATGTTGTCTCTAGTTTTCCTCTCTTTCATGAAAGTTGCTTAACTTAAATTGATAATAGAGGATAACACCTCCTTTAGTCTATTTGCAATCTACTTGGAAATGTAAATTAAGTTGCAACAGGAAATATACTTAAAGTGACCTAAAAAGGAGGGACTTGATATTTTGGTTACCAAAGTAATGAAAGTTCTATTCATTTCTTTTAGCATACTCACATTGGTGAAGAATTGCATTTTGTAACTTGCTCCTTTATTACCAAGTTCCAAGGCTCGAAAGAAAGAAAACTATTTAAACTACCTAGACAAGGAAGAGATTTAATATTTTAGGTACCAAAGTGATGAAATTCCTATTCAATTCCTTTAGCATTTTCTCATTGGTGAAGAATTCCAATATGCAATTTATGACTTACTCCTTTGTTAGGTGCAACGACTTTTGGAAGAAAGAAATTACTTGAACCATTTGGAGCAGGGGCTTTGTTAGGGTTCAATTTCCAAGTCATTTGAGTTAATTGCTTTGTTCTCTTCCAGTCATGTGAGTGAAGAATGATTTATGTCTTACATAGACAAGTGGGAGTTAGTCTTTCCCTTGAGGAACTTTGAAAGGAATCATGAACCCTATGTTAATCTCCTTATAAGTTATATCTCCATAATGGTCCTCGATTTTTTTTTTAAATAGTGAGTGATGGTTATTGAAAGCTTGAACATGCTATAACATAACGAGCTTTTAGCGATGAAACATTTTGTCGCTAAAAGTATAAAAAAAACATCGCTAAATGTATTTAGTGACTATTAAAAATCGTGACCGAGATCCTTACAAAAGCCCAGTAGCAAAATACTATACGCAACATTATTACACAATCGTCGCAAAAAATATTTGGGCACGAGTGTGATACGTAGAAAAAATGTAAAGGTGACACGTACCAAAAATATAAAGGTGACGATAAAGCTATTTTCACAAGTTATATTTATTTTTGCTTCTATTTTGTGATTAAATGTTTCTAATGATGAATATGTATTGGTCGGTGAAAATTATTTGCGATGAGATGTAATTAGTAAGGAAACTATTATAGCCCCTTTTTTTTTAGCTTTCTTCCACCCATTCTTAAGATCTAAGACTGCTTCTTTTCTAATTTGGATTAAGGCTTCTTCTTAAAATTTGAATTGTTATGTTGGTGTTGCAAATTCTATTTTGATAGAGTTTCTTCAACTTTTCCTTTGCAATATTAAGTTTCCTTCCTGATTTGGATGCTTCAAAATCTTGGCTATTCTCCTCCATACCCTTTTTACCTGCTTCTATAAAACCTTCAAACTTGATTAGATAATTGCTAAACCTAAAAAAGATTTTTTACAAACTTTTTTAGTTAATTCGTGTATTTCAACAGGGCAATGATCAAAGGAGAGATAATTGATGAATTTTGCTTTACTCTCTAAAATCTGCATTGCCAAGCCTAATTCACTAAAGCTATATTCAGAAGTATTTTCTTCCTTGTCCACTTTAGTTGTTCTGAGGAAACAAATCCCCTCAAAACTCAAAGTCAATACCTAAATCACTAGTGCATTTACCAAACCCTTCACTGTTACTCGTCTGATTGTGGGAATAAAATATTATTAAAAATTCCCCAACCGTACACCACTTTAGTCGTTGTTCCAGTTTACTTGCCAAAGCTCCACTTCTTCAGTTACTGGTGTATTTAGAATATGAGGAATAATTCTCCAAGACAATCCATACTCAACCTTTATCATTCCCTAGCCAAAGGAAACTTCTGTGAAATTTTAAATTTGTTGCATAAACAACGATGCCAATCTTCATAAGATGAAGAAAAAGAAAGGTTTGTAACATATGTTAACATATAAAATCAACTTTTCGTTATATTAATATAATTATAAATAAAAATAAACAATTCAAACATCAGACTACTTCCTCTCTGTCTATAGATTCTATCTGTGGTCCTTTCTGCGTTATTCCTTGGTTCCTTCTTTTTCGATGGAACTAGGTTTCTACTTGGAGCTCTAAACAAAAATAAGCTCAAGACTACTTTTCGAGGCCGACAACTGAAAAAATCAAAAAAATGATACGTCAAATTGCTGCCGTATGGCCCAATCAAAAGAGTTTTTGTTTTTTTAACAAATGGGAGCACTGTTAGAATTAGGATATTGGGCCATTCACAACAGGGCATTCAAA
This sequence comes from Erythroxylum rotundifolium, assembly GCA_027563915.1. NCBI lineage: Eukaryota > Viridiplantae > Streptophyta > Magnoliopsida > Malpighiales > Erythroxylaceae > Erythroxylum > Erythroxylum rotundifolium. The sequence continues at coordinate 5,868,679 of JAOSBO010000001.1, forward strand.
CTTGGAAGTCACCTGTTTCACTTCAAGATCAGAACAGAAGGATTCGTGCTTTCGACGTAAGTTGCATTAACTGCATGCTTTGTTTGATAGACGTAATTTTCAAGTCAATTTCAAAGAGGAACTTAACACGGGCATCTAGGCTGTTTCATATCAGGAATCTCGAATGAGCATATTTTGAGAAGATTTAGTACATCAACAACTTGTTCAAACGAGATATTCAGAGAATCATGCTTAACACCAGGAAGGTATTCCAAATATAAGCTGAAAATGATACAATCCCTCTGAATCTGGAGTTTTGTACATGTAAATAAACCTAGCCAAATGTAATAGA
>JAOSBO010000001.1:5877074-5888034 GCA_027563915.1 Erythroxylum rotundifolium
CATTAAGCACCAACACGTGATGGGTTGGGTGCACCTTCCTTTGGCTCATACGCATGCATGTTTCTTCAAAGGGACGGGTCAATTTGGTCTTCCAAGTTCTATTCTGTATACTATCGTATTGATAAATATATACCGTACTACCTCAGTACCTCTACTAGAATGCACCTATATGTGCCTGAAAACTGTCTCTATACATCAAATTTTGACTTGTAAAACAAAAATATAAACACCAACTCTTAAATCTTAACCTCCAGAGAGAGCTTGCAGAATTTACATGTTTCTACGTGTACTAATCCGGAAAGCAAAACAGTATGGATGCGTTCACTAATAAGAAAGCCCGTTATTGAACTTTGTCTCAAGCTTTCCTATTTTGGGCTTGAGTTGAAATCAATTTCTTCTATTCCATTTCTATTTTAGCCTATCACTATTTTAAAAACACTTAGGGTGTGCTTGATTAATGGATATGAGAAGGAAAGAATAGGTAAGGAATGAAAACGACTTGCTTGGTAAGGAATTATAATTGAATGAATAATAATTTCATTCCTCCTTTTTGGGTATTGATCCATACCCCTCATAATAGAGAGGAATGGAAATCATTACTTGATATATTTATAATTTGAGAAATTAAATAATTAACCATTCCCAAACTCATTAACTAAAACATAATTAATTAAAATAATATAATTAATTATAATATAATTATAATTAATTATAATTCATTAATTAAATATTGTAATTAATTAATTAAAATATAATTAATTAAAATAATATAATTAATTGTAAATAAATAAATTATAATTAATCATAATTCATTCATTAATTAAAATATTGTAATTAATTATATTATATATAATGTAATTAATTATATTGTAATTGATTAATTAATTAATTACAATATAATTAATTACATTATAATTAATTAATTAAAATATAATATTCATTAATTAAAATATTATAATTAATTACATTATATATAATTAAAATATTATTTATTTATTTATTACTTATAATATATTTAATTAAAATACTATTATTTATTTATTAATTGCATTATAATTAATTAAAAATAAAATTTAATTTGTTAATATATTTTATAAACCAACCACTATCAATAATAATGGTAATCATTCATTCCTTTTAACCAACCATCAAAATTATAATGATAATATCCATTCTCATTCCTCACTATATCAATTCCTATTCCTGTTGCCATTCCCCTATGCGAACTAACAGTCTCCTTAGTCCGAGCTTTGTCCATACCCAACATAGTCAGGTTTAATCTTAGCTAATTAATTGCATAACATCCTTTTAACGGATGGAGCAAGGGTGATTAGAGAATTTGGCTTAGCAAGCAAGCATCTACACGAATGTACCATAACATGCTCAGGACCCGATTGTAAATTTTTATACTTAATATTCAAACATTAATACATAAATCATTCATATCCATTAAGATCTTAAATATAATAATAACTATATAAATAAAACAAATAAATCATTTATTTTGAAAGAAATTCGATATGATATAAAGAGAGCTTTCAACAATCACAAACTAATTTCTCTCTCTTAAGTCTCTTTCTATAATAGATAGCTTGATGGATAGTAAAATATGCTCGCTATATATTTGACTTTGTCAACGTACTCTATTAGGGTGGAAAGAGGACTAGTTTATACGCTTGTTAACGTTAAACATTGTACGTCTATCAAGTATTAAATTAACAGTCAAGATTTAATATATTGTTAAATTAAGACCCTAAACCATATTTAATATAACCCTACAAAAAATATAAGCTATAACATCAGGCTATATTTCTTACATTCTCCTACTTGGCCAGGTATTTAGTCATTACATTTAATAGTATAACATAAGGCTAGCAAAAAATTAAATCTTATAAACCGTTAATATCATAAGAATCTCAACACAACAAATCACATAATGTGGGTTATGGTCATATACAATATAGTCGTATACTCCCTTCTATATACCATTACATTAAGAACTTATTATGACTAGGTTCATAAGTTGCATATAAACAACATGTAGTTCACGTACTTGTTATGAAAATACATAAAAATTTCTTATTCAAATGATAATGTATACATAAACATAATGAATAAGAAATATAAAATTCAAAAACATATTATTATTGAGCTCAAGAGTGTTAAAACATCATCATCAAACATTATTATCCACCATTAATACAACCAAGACCCATCCTGAGCATATGTTCTTTAAATATCTTTGGTTGTAAACCCTTAATTAAAGGATCTGCAGCCATGAGATTCATCCTAATATGTTCTATGTATACTCTTTGTTTCTGAATCTCCTCTTTAACAACAAAATACTTTAATTCCATGTGTTTTGCTCCTCTAGAGTATTTGTCGTTTTTAGAGAAGAAAATTATTGCAAAATTATCATAATAAATTTTCAGTGGCTTGCTTAATATCTTGACAACCCTAAGCCCTGAAATAAAGTTTCACGACCATAATGCATAAATTATAGCCTCATAACAAGCTAAAATTCTACTTCCATAATGGATGAAGCAATAATAAACTGTTTGGTACTTTTTCATGATATTGCTTCTTCAGCTAATAGGAACAAATAGCCAAACGTTGACTTTCTACTATCAACACACCTAACAAAATTTGAATTTGAATATCCAATCACTTCTAAATGATTACCCCTCTTATAAATGAGTATGTAATTCTCTTGTTACTTGAAGGTCTCAATACTTTCTTTGCATCCTTTCAATGATCAATACTGGGATTACTTTGATATCTACTCAACATCTTTACTACAAAATTGATGATAAGTCTAGTAAAGGTTTGTAAGTACATAAAATTGCACACAAGAAAAGCATATGGAATTGCTTCTATTTCCTTAAATCCATATCATTCTTTGAACATTGCATAAGACCAAATTTATCTCCCTTTTAAATAGGGAGTATACTTGTTGAACACTTGCTCATGTTAAATTTCTCAAGAATTAGTTTTCTGAGACAATCCTTTTTATCTTTTATGGAATATTGAAATTTGAATCAAATAGGATGCCTCTCTCATAATTTTCATTTCAAAACTCTTAGAAAGAAATTTTTTAGTCTTATGTAACAAACCAAAGTCATTAGCAATAGGCAAAATGTCATCACCATACAAAACTAGAAATGTAAACTTACTCCCACTAATCTTTAGGTAAATACACTAATCAACAATGATTTTTTGAAAACCAAAAGAAGTAATGGTATTATTGAACTTAATATACCATTGCCTGGAAGCTTGTTTAAGTCCATATATTGACTTTTTCAATTTACACACCATACTTTCTTTACCTTCATCGAAAAAATCTTTAGGTCGATCCATATAAACTTCTTCCTCAAGATCCCCATTCAGAAAGATTTTTTCACATCCATTTGATGCAACTCTAAATAAAATTGAGTCACTAATGCTAAAATTATCCTCAACGAATCTTTCTTTGAGATAGGTGAAAAAGTCTCTTTATAATCAATGTCATCTTTCCGAGTTTAATCTTTGGTAATAAGTCTAGCTTTATATCTTTCAACATTGCTATTTAAGTCACGTTTGGTCTTAAAGACCCATTTATAACCAACTTGTTTAGAACCTTCTGGCAAGTCTACAAGATCCCAGGCATTATTTTGAGCCATTGATTTCAATTCTTCTTTTATAACATCAATCCATCTTTCAGACTTATTACTACCTATGGCTTGCGAAAATGAAACAGAATTATTATCAATGCCGCAATCAAAAGCTGATCTTGCAAATAAACTACAAAATCATCAGAAATAGTTAACCTTCTAACCATTACAAGTTTATTTAAAGCTAAATCACAAAAAAATTTGTTGTGGTTGTGTATTTAAGAACATTTATAGGTAATAGAATATTAACTCTTATTTCATTAATAACCACAACTTGATTTTCAACATTCCTACTAATCTCACCATTCTCTAAAAATTTAGCATTGGTTGTTTCAACAATTCTAGAACTATGATTCGGACAATAAAATATATACCTTTTGGATTTCTCCAGGTAACTAATAAAGTAACCACTAACTGTTTGAGAATGCAGTTTTCTTTCATGTGGATTGTAAATTCATGCTTTTGCTGGACCCAAACATGTAGGTGTCTTAAACTAGTTTTCTTTCTAGTCCATAACTCAAAAGGAGTTTTAGGAAATGCTTTACTAGGACCTTTGTTTAACAGATACATAACAATTTTAAATGCATACATCCATAAACTTTTAGGTAATGAAAAAAAAACTCATCATACTCCTAACCATATCCATTAATTTTCTATTTTGCCTTTATGTCAGACCATTTTGTTGTGATGTGCTTAGTATAATATACTATGCACATATGTCATGACTTTCGAGAAACTTAGCAAACGTACCATGACACTGTCCATATTCATCATACTTTCAGAATACTCACCACCTCTATTATATCTTATAATTTTCACTTTTCTATTTAATTACCTCTCAACCTCCTTTATAAACACCTCAAGGGCACTTACAATTTGAGTTTTTTCATGCAACAAATAGATATATCCATACCCTAAAAAATCATCTATAAGGGTAATGAAATATTTTTCTCGATTGAAGGACGAAATGTCAAAATGTCCACAAATATCGATGTGTATTATTTTAAGAAACTGATTGCTTCTAATGGCTCGTTTCTTGCTATGTTTGGATTGTTTTCCCTTAATGCATTCCACATATAAGCCAAGATAAAAAAATTATAGATTTAGTTGAATCTCATTCTTTACCAGCCTTTCTAACCTTTCTTTAGATATATGACCCCCAATGTTTATGCCATAAGTAAGCAGAATGTTCATTTGCCAAATTACGTTTCAATTCAACATTATGATTAATAATAAATAGGGATTTAGGAAAAACACCATCAAATTTTAGTGTATATAAACCATACATAAGCATTCCATAACCAATAAAGGAATTATTCTTATATAAATTGAAACAATCACGTCCACCCTTAAAGGTATATCCACTAGCATCAAGTTTAGAAACAGAAATTAAATTTATAGAAATTGAAGGTACATAAAGAGTGTTCATTAGATCTAAGTGATGCCCAGTATCTAATATCAACCTGTAAGTCCCTACAACATCAATTGGATCCTTCATTCATTTCCCCATAAACATAAAGTTGGGCTTATGGTTTGCATTGTAAGGAATTCATGTATAATATTGGAAATATGAATAGTGGCACCAGAATCAAACCACCAATTATTAGAAGGAATTTCAGATAGGTTTGATTCAAAGCATACATAAACATAACATATACCTTTCTTTTTGAGCCAACCCTTACGTTTTAGGCAATCTTTCCAATAATGTCCTTCTTTCTTATAGAAGTGGCATTTATCTAACTTTTGTTTCTTCCTTTCACCATCAATAACTTGTGAAACTTTAGCAAGTTCTTTTTTCTTAAAATTCTTGGCCTTTGGTTTGAGTTTCTTTCCAATTCCTTGACCCACTAAGTTAATAGAATGAACTCCTTGTTTCTTTAATCTCCCTTCTTCTTAAATAAGCTTACTGGAAAATTTATCAATATTTCACTTATCTTTTAATATGTTGTAATTGATGTGGAACATACCATATTTAGTAGGAAGTGAGTTAATGATAAATTGCACTAAGAAGGAGTCTTCTAAAGTGATACCCAATGTCTTAAGTCTTGATGTGATATTAGTCATGTCAAGGACATGATGCTGCATACTCTTTGACCCATCAACTTCATGGTTATGATTTTAGCTATAAATGTCCCTACAAGTACCTTATCAGTAGAACGAAACTTATCTTCCACAAGCTTAAAAAGATCTTTAACATATGATTTTTAGTCCTAATAAGAGTAGACTTATTATTGCTGGCAATTGTCATTCGCATAAAGTTCAAACATAACCTATTAAACCTTGCGCACGCCTTAAGGTGTGCCTTTTCAGCCTCTGTACTAGTATCATTAAGATCAACAAGCTTATCTTCTAATAGCACCAAGTCAAGATCTAAAGCACCTAAATGGAAAGTGACTTGTTCATTTCATTCAAAGAAATTCAAACTAGTGAACATAGTAATAGAAGAAGCTTGAGAGAGAAGGTTGATAACTGCAAACATATAAATGCTCATTAATTAATAGATTTAGATAGGAAGCACATACATTAAATATACTATAGGTTTCCTTTGGATAAATACAACAATACATATCATCACTATTATTAGAATGTTATTTAAACTTTATAAGAAAATTAAATAAACTTCATCAAATACATTTAACATCTTTGGATAGCTATATATATATGTGACAAGGGTATACCAATTTTCTCCTTTATATTTATTATTTAAAGAACATTGATTTACCTTTAGGTAAAGTTTTTAATTTCTATCAACTAATAAATTTTTCATAACAACATTTCATAAAATACATAAATTATACGACCACACATTCAAAATTAATTTACCCACTTTGAGATTGACAAATTAATTTTAATCATACTGTCATAATAATAATAATAATATATCCAAAGCACCATAATAAAATTTTGATTATAGGTAAAGTTACATTAATATGACCAAAATGTAAGAAATCAAAACTTTAAAAATCATTCATCCATCAACAAAATTTCATGGATCAAAATTGTAATTTTCCATTCAAAAACAAATTCCAAAAGTGATGAAAGGTGAAGCAATTGGCGGCAAAATGACATGCCCATTATTCACGGTAATTTTCCATATAGAATTGGAAAGACACCCGATATCTATTCTTTTGTCATTCAGTATTCAGCGACCACAATCATGAAAATTACTATAAACGGCGGCAACAATTTTTTTCAGGGAAAAATTATTCTTTATATAAAAACCTAAAATCATAATTTTTATAAACTTCATAATTGAAATAATCACCAAATCAATATCTAAAGATTATTATCTAATGAAAATTTGAGGCTCTAATACCACATGTAAAATTTTATGCTTAATATTCAAACATCAACAGATAAATCATTTATGCCCATTTATATCTTCAATATAATAATAATCATATAAATGAAGCAAATGAAGCACTTATCTTAAGTGGAATTTGACATGATGTAGAGAGAGTTTTCAACAATCACGAATTAGTTTCTCTCCCTTAACCCTCTTTTTGTAGTTGATAGCTTGATGGATAGTCAAATATGTGTGTTTTGTATTTTATTTTGCCTGCATACTCTATTAGGGTAGAGAGAGGACTAGTTTATATACCTGTGAACATTTAATCTTGTACATTCATTAAGTACTAAACTAACGGTCAAGATTTAAATACTATTAAATTAAGAAAAAATTATAAATCAAATTTAATAGTGGTCTACATAAAATACGGAATATAATATCAGGTAGTATTTCTTAAAATTGTACCTTAGCAAAGCACAATTGCCCTTGAGCTTGCTATTAACTGTCATTGTGTATGGTTACTGTGATTCATATGCTAAGATGGAACGAAAAAAATTTGGAGATAAAACAAAACAAAAATTGGAGACAGTGAGGTATTTGGTTATAATGGACAAGACAGATAAAACTGTGTGCCTTGATGATAGAAATGTGTTTGGTTGTAGTTGACAGAACATAGAAAATAGTGTCAATGACCAAAGTACCCTTGCGGTATAATATGATTAGAAATATGTAATTCATTGATTATTTTAAAACGATTGATTTTTATTATTATTATTTTAATTGTATCTATAAATAAGGAATTAAAAAATGAGGATCCTAAAAATTTAATGAAAGGAACTATTAAATAACAAAAAATTCGTACAAGTTAACAATAAATGAATTATGTTAAATATTTTTTATAATTGTATCACCTTTTTTAATTGTATTTGTATTTTTCAATTACGATGACATAAAATGAGGAATATTAGTAATAAATGGGCGTATTTTTGTTTAACAACCCACGTATTTTGTTTCTGTGATAGACATAAGAAAGTTGCGCTACAGTTTTGGAAGGAACAAAAAATTTGTGTTTTTGTGACCTGGAGTTGGAAAAAAAAGGCCAGTGTCAGCAACTAAATACTGCTGGGCACAAGATTTTTGTGTTTTGTTATTTGTCTCTACTCACAAAAACATCAACCATACGCAGCATAAGAGCCAATGAAACAGGAAGGAAAAAGCAAGAGAAGGGCAAGTTAAATGGTGAAAGACAACCCACAAAGACAGTAAGTCCAAGTATGGTTCTATAACTTCCCCGTACCTTAAAAGTAAAACCCCATGGTGTAGGTAAGTTGGTAATGAGCTCTTATGACTTAAGTGAATTAGCGGGTTTGACCCTCCTCATGTATGTAGCCGTTCAAAACTTAGGGTTAGAGCTTTAACTCCCACAAGGAACCTACCCAATTCGAGCGGAGATTAATTTGAGTATAGATAGCTTAAAGATGCCTTCCTATAATTGAGACCCTTTTCTTTTCCTTTGTTAGGAGTACAACTTCACGTGGACTTTTTGATATGAGCGTTATGTCATATTTATTATTTAAATCGTGTTTATTATAACTGCGGTGTCAAACTCTGAGAACAAAAGGGAGTTATTTAATTTATTGGATAGGATCAAGTGGTTAAAGTGGGAAAGCGGATGATTACGTGGTTTGCTTATAGTTGATGGTGAGTTGCTTTCTTCTCATTCTCACTTCTTCCTTGTAAGCTAAAGGTTTCTCTTCATGATAGCTTGCTTAGAATTAGAAGAAGAAGAAGAAGAAGAAACCATTAAAAACATGCACGACAGCATCTTCCAGCTGATCAGAGCTTGAGCTATTAATCTCTTGTCTCATCATTCTATTTTGCTTCGAGTCAGATTGGTCGAGAGTTGCATTGTCAGTTCCTTAGCTATTACTATTAGGTTGCTTTTCAGAGTACAATGATGCATGAATCATTAGGCATCCCTGCCTGTTTCTCATCAAGTGAACGGCAGAACGATGACCCAGTCACCGTGATAAGGTCCGGCCAGAGCGCATTCATGTCAATATATCGAACAAAGCTAGCTGGGCAATGTCGTTTGATCACCATCACCTGGTGCAAGGATCTATTGTTACATGGCCTCTCTGTTACAGTTCAAGCAACAAATGGCAGAGACCACCACCACTGCAAAGTTGAACTGAAGCCATGGAACTTTTGGAGGAAACAAGGGTCTAAGCAATTTGTAATAGACGGTAGGATTGTTGGTGTGGTCTGGGATTTTAAGGCAGCGAAATTCAATGGCGAGACAGAACCACAATCAGATTATTATCTTGCTATTATCTGTGAAGAAGAGGTGGCTTTACTTCTTGGTGACTTGAAGAAAAATGCTTACAGAAGGACACGTTGTAGACCTTCGCTTATTGAACCAATATTAGTATCGAGGAAGGAACACTTATTTGGCAAGAAGAGATTCACAACAAGAATCAAATCTCACGAGAAAGGGCAATTTGTTGAGATTTCAATTGAATGCAAAAAAGACGGTGATAATGGAGGGGTTGATCCTCAACTGGAAATAAAGGCCGATGGGCAACTAGCCATTCAAGTTAAGCATCTTCAATGGAAGTTTAGAGGAAATGATGCCATAAATTTGAGCAAAACTAGAGTCGAGGTTTGTTGGGATGTTCATGACTGGTTATTTGGTTCAGGTCCGAGGCATGGCCTATTTATAATTAAACCTGTTTCACAATCTCCTTTAACAAAATCAGCACCATCGTCACCTACATCGTCGTTGTCATCCACATCAATGCCATTTCTGAGTCAAGAAGTGAATAGTGTTTCAGTAGCAGATGACATTGCAGGTGGTCCATCCAGCTTTTGCTTGTTTCTGTACGCTTGGAAGATGAACTAGTTGGTGCAGAACTTACTGCCATCCCGATCCATTCAAAACTCACATGATCATGTTCTTGGTTCAGAGTACAGTGAAATAGTGCTTCACACAAATCAAGTAGATTCAGCTCCCACTTAAAGAGAGTTGGTTGTAAGAGTAGCACCGGGGCCCAATCGGAGCTGGAATGTTGTCATGGAATGGACAGGCCACATCGGAACACATGCACATGGCCAAATAATTTCCCTTATCGTGAATTATGTTCCATCTTGGAGCATTTGTGGTTCTATCCTCCTCATATAATCATGTGTCAAAAGGGGTCAATCATAATTTATGAGTGTGTAATGCCTTTCAATTTTATGTCCATTCTCGTAAAATTGTGAAAAGATTTTACTAGACTTCGCTGTTTTTCATTGTTAAACCAACAGACGTACTTAAGAGATTAAGACAATCTGCCTTAGAGCTATACTACGATCCTAAAAGGCAACGTTTTGATTAGGAAGAAACAGGATCAGCAAACACAAAAAGCTAACATATTATGGAAAAAGGTGGGAGCTTTTAACATGTTGTTTGCAGGATTACGAAAAATATTGGAGAAACATCAGCTATATGGCATCAGTGGTCCTTTCTTTTGAAAAGCCATCTCCACTTGGGGTCTTGGAGCTCTTATTGGTTGTTAAAAAGGAAAAGAAAAGGTAGCAAATTTGGTAAACATGGTGGCTAATGAGCAAACATTGTCTGCTTGACTCTACCTTCAAGGGTTGGAAGATGGGAGGGCCGAATGCGAGTACTTTCTCCTTTTTGGTGGAATTCCCATTAATGTGGATTTTAAGTTGCTTTTATGGACTTTGAAGTCGCAAAATGTTTCACCACTACAGCTCATATTGAGAGTATACAAATCGTACCTGTTTGACTAGATTCTTTTAATGAGTAGTCCTTTAAGTATATATATACTATGAAATCAATGGAAAGTTCTTTATCTTACATAGATCATTCAAAATTTTAAAATGCATAAATAGACATATCTCAAGGAAATTTTAACATACAAACTTAAGACAAAATGGTAAAGAGAGAAAAGATAAATCTTATGAATAAAGTATTGTGAACCCCTTAAGAATGACAGGGCCCATCCATTTCATTTAT
>JAOSBO010000001.1:5888134-5901606 GCA_027563915.1 Erythroxylum rotundifolium
CCAACAGGGGTAACCTGATCTAGATTCTCAGAATGAGGTGTAACATGATAATTTGCTCCACTGTCTATATACCAGCTAGGATCTGAGACTGTATATGGATTGGCATAATGGGCCTGAGGTGAATAAGAAAAATTGTCAGAGGCACGATGATAATTATTCGAATATGAGGAACCACGATCTGGAAGAGAGTAACAGGTTGCCACGGTGTGTCCAGGTCGTTGACAGTAGTGACAAAAAGGACGGCCACTATTGCCATTGCGAAGGCGAGCCTCTGAATCCTCGCCAATTTCCACGACCATTGCCAAAGTCAGAACGACGACCTGAGTCAGAGCGACGAGAGTCATCATCTCGTTGGGCTATATTTGCAGACGCTTGAATGCTAAGATTTGAGAACTAATTCAACTGAGTGAGACAACTTTCAAATGCTAAGAGAGTCGAATGGGCCTTTACCCATGTGAGATCGGGTTTGTCCGCAAGCTTGACCACGATGGCATTATAATCACCATCAAGGCCATTGAGAGTGTGAAGAATCAAATCATCAGTGGCCACGGGAGAGCCAGCAAGAGCAAGTTCATCAGTAATACCCTTCATTTTAGTAAGGTAATCTTCCATTTTCAATGCATTCTTTCTCATATTGTGAAGCTCACTTTTTACCACCATGACTCGAGCCTTGGTGGAAGCACAGGTCAGTGAACGAGCATTTTTCCAGAGATCTTCAGCCGTGCGACAGTGAAGTAGTTAAGCCCCAACTTCTTGGGTCATCGTGTTATGAAGCCAGCCGACTAACATGCGATTCGTCGAGAACCAAGCATCAAAAGTGAGGTTGGGCTTTGTTCCCGCATCTTCAGAAAGCACCCGTGGAGGAGCAGCGGTGGTGCCATTGATATGCCCCTCAAGTCAATTCCCTTCAATCAAGGGGAGAATGATGGATCCCCAAACCAGATCATTAGTGCGATCCAGCTTGATCGCAGCTGTTTGGCTAGAGGAACTGAAAAGTGAATAGGTCTTGGATGAGGTAGAATCATTAGTTGAGATGGAAGACATGACGGCGGCTATAGTGGTGTTAGGTCTCTAGCTCTGATACCAAGAGAGAAAAGATAAATCTTATGAATAAAGTATTGTGAACCCCTTAAGAATGACAGGGCCCATCCATTTCATTTATACATGAGATAACACAACATTCTAGAATAATACAATAATTGCAATAATGATAATCCCTGATTATAATCTACAATAATGGTAATAGATATCATTCCTAATTATACTCTAACAGGTAATGAGAAAAAAATAAAATTATTATTTACCTTTGATATGGAATTGAAATTAAAAACACAAAGAAAGAAACAATTCTCAACTAATTTTAATACACAAAAGAAATTAGAAATTGCGTAATTTGACAACAATATTTACATGATAATGACCCTACCCTAAAGTTATGGGTTACCAACAATCAAACATGTGGCTTTTTCGCATAATAACTCAACCTTTGACCCTAAAGGAACTAAAACATTTTCTCTTTCCCTAAGACAATGTATTAGGTTTCTTCTAGTCTAAATAGTGATGGAGCTAAATTATCATCAAAGTGCATATATTATTGTGATTGTGATGGTTATTAAAAATAATTCATAAAAGAAAGAATTTGTAATCATTAAAGATATGTTATAATTCATAATTTGAAAGCATCTTAGGCTTTGAATTATATTTACTGTCTATTAACCATTGGTAATTTGAAAAGAGTAAAAGTTTAGTTAAAGAAAAATGTTTATTTGGGAATAATAATGACAAAATAGAAAAAAGAATAAAATAAAGAGACACACAACTATTTACGTGGTTTGGCGTAATGCTTACATCAATGTGCGAGAGAAGAAAAAAATTCACTAATTAATTTGAGCAAAATGTGGAGCAAGTTGTTTTTTCACGCTTTCACGTATTACATCTCTTAGTAATGCAATTCTTACAATTTTTTATTGACCAATAAGTCTCTCGTTCTTTTATGCCTGTCATTCTTTTGTGTATTCGCGGAAACTGAAAAGAGCAAAAGAAAGGAGATTACATGTTTTTAAATGGTTCCCAAACATATATAGAAGAGGGAATGGCATAATATCAAATAAGTCCTGTTTTTATTGGTAAAATTGTGTCTAATTATTAATGAAATTGAGAAAAAGAGAATAGTTAAAGAATAGTTAAAGAATGATTAAGTAATGATAAACAATCAAGTAGTCCAAATAGAAACGAGACTATATTATGTTTTCCTTGCTAAGAGGCACAATCTGACCTTCTCTAATCATGAATTTTAGGTTATATTTACATTGCAACTAGAATGTATATCTTATATTTATTTTATTTTAAAAACAAATTATTTACAATTTCATGTTTTGTTACCTTCGATTGACAACTTTTTTGAATAAGTTGTCAATGTGTATTGACAACTTGGTATTCATTACATCCTTAATTCGTTACAATTCACAACCTCTAGTTATACCTTTACATCTTTTTTTTTTATATTGACAATGGAACTTGACAACAAATCAGTAATGATAAAAAATACGCATTCAATATTTAAATATATATGTGAGCATAAGTCTATTTGTAGATGTTAAAGATTAACAAACCTGCATATCCCTCTGTGCTAGTTGATTCATTGTTGTTTGAGGAAGAACGAGGTTGTGCTTGACTAATTTCATTGGTGGCTGAGGATGACTGTTGTTGTTGGCTAAGAACCGATTGATCTAGTTGAAGTTGCACATTTCTCTATTCCACAATTTCAATACTTGCCACCTTTTTTCTTTTATTCTATCAGGTGCCATTATATTGGATATCCATAAAAACAAATATAAATTTTATTAACATTACAATAGATCCAATCATCATTACTAACATCCTTCAATCATTGACATTAATCGAATTAACATAACACAATCATCAATAATCTGTACCATCATAACTCAATCATCAACAATTCACATCAACATAAGTCAACCATTAAAAATTCGCATTAATATAGGCATGAAATTAGGTTCACTTATAGAAGTATACCATACAATGCCAATGCATTTTTTGTATAAAGGAAAATTATGCTTATCATAATGAATCATTACTCTAAGTTATCAACAGTCCACATATGACATTAAATTTTAGACATGAAAACTTCAATACTCATGCATCATCTTTTAGGTCTAAAGGTAAAAAGAATTTCAATACTTTTACATATCAATATTAATGGTAAATTACAATAAATCAAAATTGTTTATATTTGACTGATATAATCTTAAATTATAGTTAATATTGAGATTTTGATAAACCTACAGATAAAAAATAATTTATTCTATTTTTTGATATTTTAATTATTTAATATATCCTTATGATATGATACTCAATTTTTACATATAGTGATGACGTTTTAGGTTAGTTGGTGCACTTGTTGTTGATCCTCCAACATCATTCCTTGATTACATTTAGTTGGATCCACTTGACCTTCATTCCCTGTAAATATATATAATTGCAAAAATATGAATGTTACGTAATTGGGATATTACACTTTCTTTCTTTCAATTGATTTTGTCTCTCCAAATCTTGGAATCTAAGATCTAGTCTTCCTTTTAGCATGTTTTTCAATCCTTTAGTCTATAGCCAAGTTAGAGCACAATAAGAGTAGCATTGAAGCATAAATTTCCCGACTAATATCAACTTCTAAACGAGTAATTTTATTCTTCAAATTCACCCAACACTTCTCTCCATTTTTTAACATCATTTATACTTTATCTATTGTATACAACCTGATAGAAAAACCTATCATCCTTTTTGGAAACAATCCAATATGTGTTTTAAATTCTCTACTAATTTGTCACAAACAATTCAAACAAAAGCAAATCATCTCCAACAAAACTTTGATCAAACATGTTATAGGCTATCCTCAAAGAAGCTTCCTAATCCATCTAAGCCTTAATGATCCCATTCTGGACCAAACAATAATACACATTCACCATCTTTCAAACAACAATAATCTTCCAAATAATAATACACAAATTCGATACCTACTTACAAAACAAAACCCAAACACAAAAACTCAAACAATGAAAGAAAAACATAAAACTAAACATAAGTTGGACAACTTACCTAGATGGATAGACAATCGAAAACAATGGACAGGGAACGACAAAGTTGGACGAGGAAGATCGACTTTGTTTTCTTGTTTAAAATAACATGAAAACAAAATCGTTTGTTATGTCATTTTGTGTTATATTAAAAAATATAGCTAATAGTTGGCGATGATTTTAGAAAATGTCGCCAAATGTAGATCATTGGTAAAGTTTTTATTGCAATGTTGCTAAATTAAGGATTTGGAGATGATTTTATAAACTGTCGCCAAATCTTATATATATATATATATAATATTTTTTATATAAAATAGTATAGAATTTATATATAATAAATAGAGTTTTGTGACACCATATAAAATTTTCAAATTAAATATTTTAAAAGAAATAAATAAAAGTATAAATCTATGTAATATTAATTAATTTTGTGTTTTTAGTTTTATAATTTTTAAAATGATAAATAAATTTATTTTTAGATTTACAATCATTGTCAATAATATTAAATTTAATTTTTAAGAATATGATACTAGTATTTAATATTGATTTTCAATGTTTACCATATTGCAATTATTTTGTATTATATTGCAACAATATAATTATATATGATAATTAATATAATGATATATGAATGTATAGATAATAATTGTAATTAGTATAACGATTAAATAGATAATAGATATATTTTCTCATATCTTAGTTATTATATTATTTTATTTAATCATAATTCTCAATCTATTATATATATATTTTCTATACTATTGTATAGAATTTATGTATTATATATAATTTCTACAATATATAGAGCATAATATATAAGAATACGGTTTGATGACAAATTATAAAAATCATTGCAAAAATTTCACCTTTTTGGAACGATTTTTGTATTCGTCATGAAAGGTGAAACCAAAATTATGTCTTTTTATGAAATTGAAACCCAGATTACCCAAAGATAAGACACAAATTGTTTGGATAGAGCATGCAAACCCAAAACAAGGCCCATTTCTACAAGCAATAGACATTCTACTTACAAAGTAACAAAAATGACAATGCAAACCATAGCTACTAACAGAGCAAAAAAATGACAACGTTGTTGCAAGTAGTAGACAAGGTAATCTATCTATGATGACCTTTTATAAATAAGGTAAATAAATCCTCTCCAATCGAAAGAGTCTCCAGATGCTTCCCAATTGGGGATGAACCATCGAAGGAGACCTTCTTCTCTGAGTTGGTCGAGTTGCTAGTTATGGGTTCCTCTATCTTGCTTCTTACCTTTTCTTCTTCTTTTTACCTTTGGTTATTGTTTTGGAATAGCGAGTCATTAGCTTTCTCTTGGAGGAGTCAAGGATCACTCTCATCCTAGGTGAAAGCTAACATTAAGGTATGAAATTAATTGATTCTTTTATACAAACTCATTGTCTTATTGCTTAATCCAGATTTCCAGTTAGTAGCTAGAGATCATAAGGTCTTGTTTTAGAGAGATGGCTTCGATCCATAGCCTTCATTCAACTCTTCAAGTGAGTCTTCCCTCTTTGCAAAATTGTGCTTAACTACTTTAAAGTTGATTTGTTCATCTGCTTGGATTTTTGCATGCATTTTTTATGTGATTTCTATCTTATTGATAACCTAGAATTGACATTCTTGTTTTTGTACTCCATTTAGTTTTGAATTCCATGACAGTAGCTCTCTCCATATTTAATGAGGGGCTTGGGGGATCTAACTCTTTTTATCATAATAGTGGTTTCAGAGGAAAGCAGACTTAATTCTGCATCCCCTAAGCATAGTACATATATAGTTATCATTCTCAACGTTATCATATAAAGTTGTCTAAATTAATATATCATAAAATTAAAATTGATAGAATATTGTAACATTCAAATAAGAAGTCTTCTATTCATAAAGATGTCAGATCACTTATTAATATGTGGCATGTGCTTTGGGTTTTATTTATCTTTAAGGATGAGTGGCAAACAAAAAATGTGCTTATGTAGGGGATTTCTGGTTGTTTAAAAAATTAAGTTCCGGTGATCTTTGCTTCTTTTATGAATATTTTGTTAATTACATATATCTTTATATAATTTTTCATTTCCTTTTTAAATTCTACTATGTTTCTACATTGATTATATCTATGACTTGATTTTTTTGTTAACTTTTCAAAATAAAAATGTTAACATAAATTCATCATGAAATGTTTATGTGACAGATTGTTTCCAATGGTGAAAATGAGTTTCGATAGGAGGTATCTGGCAGAAATCTCCCTCTTGAAGAACAAGTTGATCTTCTTACCTTCAAATTCTAATCACCGCTTGCCTTCAATGGTTGATCTTTTTCTTCAAGGTTTATAGTACATGGAAATAGTGGTCATTGCGATGTCCAGATGATTCATACAAGATTCGGGAAATAAGTTGTTTTGGAACAATCATCGATTGCAAAAACTATGTTTAATCATTGTGATGATGATGGAGTCATTCAATTAGGTATGCATGTATTTGAATTTGGGATCCTTATACTGTTTGATTTAGCCTTTTAAGTTTCTAGGATTTAATTTTTCAAAGGTTTGTGAAAAAAATTAACATGATTGTTTTAAACTATTTGTTCCTTAGGTAAAACTCATGATATGTGTGTGCAATTCATCTAATTCAGTGATCCATACTGCATTTGAAAACTTGTTCAATGTATCTTCTGCTAGTTTAGTTAAAGCCAAGAAGTTTTTAGAAAAGGATGTCAATAAACTAACTTTTGAGAAAGATCTTTGTCTATTTCAATTGATGCCTTTGAACGTGCAAGGAGCCCTCTTAGGAACTAGACATAGGGAGCTTTTTTATCTTATCTATCGAGTCTCAAGTTACATGAAATTTAGAAAAATAATTATTTCCTTTTCTTTTCGATGAAATAGGCATGAAAGTTTATTTTTTGTGCTTAAGAATCGTTAAAGTTCTAATTAAGATCTTGTATTACTTACCATCAATCATTATATTATATTACTTACTATATATCATTATTTTTTTCTGTAAGAATCATATATCATTATATTACAAACTTCATATTAAAACTATTTAAAAATTTTGTGATATCATATAAAAATTTTAAATCATATAATTTAAAAATAAAAATAAAAAGTATAAAATTATGTAATATTAATTAATTATGAGTTTATAGTTTCATAAATTATTTAAATGATTTGACGTTCTTGTTAAGTAAATTTATTTTTACACGTCTCATTGTCAATAATATTAATTTTGATTTTTCTTAATATGATTTGTAGTCACAAACTTATCAAGTGAAACTTAGTGAATTCATAATTATAAATAAGAGAGTTAATTTATTATTACACATTCAAAACCATCACCAAAAGATAAGTCTTTTGTGAAAATTTCAAAAAATAGTTGCCAAAGGCTTTCCATTTGGCGAAGATTCTTTTGAATTGTTGCCAAAAGCTTGAGTTATGGCAACAATTCCAGAATGGTCGTTATTAAAAGGTGATCTTTTGGTAAACTATGTTTTGCAAATTAATTATCAAACACACATCAAAAATTTATTTTTTTCACATTACATTAAAAATTAAGCACTATTTTTTAGTCTAGGTTTAAAGTTTTGATGGGTGTTTGATAATTAATTTGCAAAATATAGTTTTGAAAGGATACTTGATGAAAAGAAAAAATTATCTCCATAATGATTCTGCATAATCATATCCTTTTTAGAAAAGTGCCTTTCCAAAAAAATATTTCTCATACACTTTTAGTATATATTCTTGTAATTTTTATTTTTAAATTAATAAGAAGTCTAAAAAATATTATTACATAAATTATACCATACAAACTTAAGTTAGCAAGTTCATCACTCATTTTTTTATATTTAAATACTTAAACTATTATATATCTCTAAAATATTAGTTAAGAATTAAAAGATTAAATATTTTAATCAAGACATCAATTTAAATATTCTATTGTAATTGCATTCATTTGTACTTTATAATTTGTATAATTTAGGACTCGCTTACAATAAAAGTAAGAAAGCGGCAATTTCTTGTCTCCATATTGTTGTCATTATTATTTTCTTTTTATTCCTTTCCTTATCTTCATCTTACATCACTTGTATTTTCTCTTATCTAGTTGTCTTGGCTTTTCTTCATAATGTATGTCGTCCATCTTTTCTTATCAAGAAGAAATATCACTAGGACAGCTTCGTAAGAGTGAAGAATCCTTAATAGGACAACAATACAACAATATACAAGCAAAGCGACAATGTAAATTGCCGAAGCAAGAGATTAAATTAATGAGTGGCGTGGACAAGAATGGTTCCTTCCTAAAAAAGAAAACCATCTTTAATTCCTAGCACATTTTGACAAAAAGCATTCCTATACGTAGTACATCCTAATGGCCTAATATATCGTTCATGTTTTTCTATTTAAACTAATCGAAGAATTGGGATTTTGTTAGGTTTTCATAACTCAGTTCCATAATTTCTCAAAGGTCTTTACTGCAAATCAAAAGAGATTGGGTAAAGAAAGTTTTACTTTTAAATCTTCACCTTTGAAAATCTAAAAAGTTAGAGCCAAGCCATTAGTCCAAATTATTTCTTATACTTACATTTTCAAGACCAAATTACTGAAATATTAAATTAAACTATGTCACATTAAAAGTTGGTGTCTTTAATTAATAAAAGTATTTATATTTATTGCATTTGATAAATTTTAATTGATTTCAAAATAAATTTAAAGTTTAAATGGCATAGAAGATCCAATAAAATAAATTTTATATGAAAGAAGTTATCTAATGATAATTATACGACTAAAAGGCAAATTTTGAAACACGTAATCTTTGAAATATGTTATGATAATTACATTGAAGAAAACATTACCTTAATGTCTTCAACCAAAGGGTGAGAATAAAGAAACCAAAATTATAATGATGTAAGTAAAACACTAATGAGAAATTATTTACACATACAAATTTATTATATAATGATTGAAAAAAAGAGATTATGTAGCAATTAGTCTCTTTATATTTATTATATTTAATTTAAATTGGCATAATCTTGATAAGAATGTAACATTTTAACTTGAATATTTTAATTTAAAAATAATTTGATTTTTTAATTTTGAAAAAAAAAGAATCAGCCAAGGAATTACATGCCATTTAGGATATTCGTAACGTCAGCTCCAGGAACACAGTTCAGACTAAAGATAGATGCTTTTGGGTGCCCACCCAACTTGCAATTATTTCAGTCCATCTAGTCATGCTCTAATCCAATAGTTGATAGAGCATAAGCCTAAAGATTGCAATAAACAGCACATCATTTGTTGTGTTTAAGTTTGGAAGTTAACCAATGTAAGATGTTTGTCTGACAATGACATAAGTGTCTTGATTGTAGTTTTCTCAGTTCGAAAACACTCTTTACCTCACATGGACCGTTTCCTTGCAGAAAATAACGCATTATTGCATAATAATGGGATTCTGAGATCTGTTGTGTGGCACTGAAAACAGCCGCAGTTATATATCAATATAACCGACAACCCAGTTGCCATTGAGCCGTCTAATGTCCAGGAAACAGAAGTACTGCCTCACACGTTACGAGGAAAGATCAAGGCAATGCCCCATTAAGCATGAGACAGAAGGTGTCATGCTTGAGTCATACTTTGTGCAAAATTCAGGAAAAGAAAGAACAAGCACGCAATGTAACAACAAGACAACTGAATCAGTGGATGAGTGGCTGCCTATGGCAAGCCATGTGCAATGGAATTGGAGGGTCTGAAAATGAACCATCCACAATGTGGTCAAAAATCCATTTGTTAGCAGCTTGAGTGTAGTGGACACCATCCCAGTTGATCCAAACTGAGGGATCATGGCATGGTTTAACAGCCACATCTTTTCCCCTCTCCTTAATCTTTCCTCCACATCCAACGTTTTTGTTGTAGTTATACTTTCCTCCATGGCCACAGCATGCTCTTGTGGATTCCTTGAACCCTGCAATTCCAATCTCAAACTCATCAACAACACTTTATCAAACATCAAACTCGTATCATTATGTTTGTTATAGGAATGCTTGCAAGTGTCTAGGTTGTTGTTACCATTCTTTCTTGTGTGACTAAAAAGGCTGTACTTGAGAGAGTATATGTCAACATAAGTTATAGCAGCTTCTGGCAATTCCTTCCTCAATTGGACAACGATCTTCTTTAATTCACGGTTAAAGTACTTAGCCACACCATTAAACGGAGATCCACATCCTGCTCTATCCACTCCTGAAGCTAAAATTGGTATCCTCTCCAAGACATAGGCTAGGCAGCCAAATGGCCCTGTGTTGTGAATCCAAAAATTTCTTCCTCCTTGCCCATATATGTCCTGTCATTAACACAACCAATCTTAATGTGAGACACATTATTTTAACATGTGGAAGAAAAATCTAAGCATTGACACTAATGGACAATAATAAGAGATGGTATCACTAACCCTAACAATGTTTTTGAACTGACAGAGTACATCTGGAACGGATTCTTTAACTTCAGTGGTAGACAAGTTTGAGAAATAACCAGATGTAAGATCGTTCTGACCGATATCAAATGTGTATAAAGCCTCAGAGAAAACTTGAGCTTCAGGTAGCAGTTCTTTGTAAACTCCACCTACACCAATTCATCCAAACGAAACTTCTTTTAGGGTCTCGAAATTTCCGTGGGCTAATCTCTGGGTAGTATTATTACCTCTGTTGCGAACAACCTGAGACCTATTAACAAATTCATAAAATTCGTTCCATTGGACATCCAAGGAAATAGGACTAAACCCGCTTTGACGGAGGGTAGCATTTTGGGGTCTAATGGTTGATCCTGCAGTTGCGAAGTTGGCACCATGACTGAAGTTGCTTCCCACAGAATCAAGGTATGCGCTCAAGAATGGCAATCTAAGGTGCTCCGCTGAGTATTCATGGAAAATTAACATCAGAGATAATCCAATATCTAGCATCATTAAGGGAGATATGATTGCCTTTGCATGGTTGGATGATCAGAACTTAGCAGCATTTAGGACTACTTCCAACGTATTTAAGGTGCTCAGATTTTGCATACAAGATCAGTTCCAGGCGAGTTGAGGTAACGTTGACATAATCTATGATATGGAAGACATTTTATATTTCCAGTGCAACTCAGAAAGGGGGGAATTAAGCCCTCTACTTTTGACCTTGTGAAAGACTTGAGAATTAATGGGCTAGCAGTGTATGGTTCTGAATAAAAGATTACAATACCCTTAGTTTAATTAGATGATTCTGCATAAGGATTTCATGGAAATTATTCAACACATTAAGAACAAGCCTTAATTAGTATATCGGACATAATGAATCATATTGAATTAGTTATGCAGAAGAAGCATGAGCCGATGATTTTTCTTTTGACGAAAGAGGTTAAAAATTGCAGACTGAACGTGCATCCCCGCAGTGTCTGTCAATATCAGTTACAAAAAGTTTCGGTGGTGGACCCTTTTGTTCATTGAAACATTTTGGAAAAAGGATGCAAGAATCCGTGAAAGGTTGATCCCATTGAAACTAGTTTATTCGACCAAGGCGTCACTAGCTATTGTCAAGATAATGTAATCTGTCAGTCCTAACAGATAAGAAGACAACCAAATTTTGGTTTCTTTTTTCATATGATCAACAGAGTGATTGGGCAAGTGCAAGCAGTGTGTTCTTCTCCTTCATCATCTCACCCCATCACTCAGACAAAGGACACTTAGAAATGCCATGGAAAGCATACAACATTCAATCGAAGCTTTCCTAGTAGTAATATAAGGTAAATGATTTTGGACACTATAGTCTACTCTGATGTCCGATATCACTTTTATAGTATTGATCTTACAGAATCAATGTATACGCAAAAAATGTGAGATGAACGTAACTACACTCACTATCAAAACCATCCATGCTTCATAGAAGGTATGGACGTATGGTCTGTGACACATTTTTAACACCAAAACAAAGGCTAGATCGTGCAGACTTGGATTCCATTCAACCATGAGACAGAGAGGAAAAACTATCACAACGACACATCTTTGAATGTGTTAGTACAATGTACCTATGAAGTCAACAATGAGGCGGCCGTCACAGTATCGTCCGGCGGGTCCGTGGAAGTAAGATTCTCCATGAGGTGGAGGGGCTTGGCCAAATGCAGCAGATAAGCCACCAGTGTCGGAGTTTGAGTCTCCAAAGTTAAAGATTGCTGGGAATTGGCAATGAGAAATGGCCAACACGGTGCAGTGTGGTGCCAAACTCACCAAGAAGAAAATGATAGAGGCCGAAAAAGTTGAGGAGTGTGACCCCATGATTGAAGGAGATAAGGGTAAAAACTGCTCTTCTAAGCTGTTAGTCAAGTGTAAAACAAGCGAGAAGAAAGTAATGAACGTGCTACATACATATATGTACACATGTATAAATATATAGGTGTATGACGTGTGTGGTCTTCGATCAGGCTAAACATAAACACATGATATGAGCCGTGAAGCACGTGTTTCTACTAGTTTTCCTCCAAAGTAGTTAATATGTGTTTTTCATTTGATATTTTCAAAAGATAAGCAATTATGATAATCCAAATCCAATTCTAATCCACAACTTGTTATGTTAGGCACACATGACCCAACAATTAGTTTAGAAAATTTCGTAGAGTATTTAGAAATGAATTACCCTAATTTTTATGGATCCTTTTCTCCATTATTATAGGTTGTTATTGTTATGTAGTAATACTCTTGCTAGTCTCATCACTCTAATATTGTTTATCGTTGGTCGACAGTTTCATACAATAATTATTTTACTAGGCTTGACCCTAATGGATTAGAGATTACAGCAACAAGAAGACTTTTTACAGACAAGGTTAAGGTATTCCCTTTTGTATTTGGTATAAAACCCAGGCATACCTTGTCAAAAAAAAGGATTCTTTTGAATTAAACCAAAGCCTTAATATTGATTTTTAGAGTGTTTAATTTGAGAATATTTCATGAATGGTAATATGATCCGGCAATGATTTATATTATGGGAATGATAACTTATTATCTAGTCATATTTTATTTTGTTAGAAATCATATTGCCATTTAGTACATAATCATGTTTATCCATAAAATATATATACATATAGAAATAGAAAATTAAACTTAAACTTAAAAATGAAATCGGCATAGAGGAAGTTTTGTGCAATAAATAGAAATAGATAAAAGTTTAATTAACAATTATCCAATATTGCCACTAGGCAATACTATGATGAAGTAGGAATCAGACAAATATAAAGAACAATATGTTGGACTCCGTACTTTTTTTAGGATTTTATATTTTATTTTATTTTATTTTATTTATTTTATTAAATTATCTAGCATGAAAATAAATTAGAATTTATGAATTAGGAATTTT
>JAOSBO010000001.1:5917846-5933654 GCA_027563915.1 Erythroxylum rotundifolium
TGTGTTTGGGTACATTTATGCATAATTGGAGTGTACTTTTGGCTGAATGGTAACCTTTACTTAATTGATTAAACTGTAATGATACATGTGAAATTAGGCAAAATTGTCTTCATGAAAGTTGTAGGGCTTGATCTTAGCTTTCCAAAGATATATAGTTTGTAATTTTTGAGTTTCTGGATTGAAAAAAAAAATCTTGTTTAGATGTAAGGGTGTCTGGATGGAGGTAGTTCGCGATCGAGAGGCGGCGCGATCGCGACAGTGCAGATTTCTGCCATTGGCAATCGCGGCCAAGGCGTGATCGCAATGCAGGCAAGAAAATTGCGATCGTGATAGAGCACGATCGCAACGACTCCAAATCCGTAAATTCACGATTGCGACAACCTCAATTGTCCAGAAGCGTCCTTCCCCTGTTTCCCTCCCACACCCGCAGGTACCTTCTAGTTTTTTTTAATATTATTTTTTTAGAACACCCAAATCTTTTATCATTTGATCAATTTTTTCTATGAAAAATTTTGCATTAAATTGATGTGTATTATTTTTACTTTTCCTATGAAATTAATTTAGTTAATATAATTATTATCTAATTCTTTTTTGATAATATCTATTAATTATTTTATTAATGATTGATTGTTTATTAAATCATTTTATTTTTGAATAATTTAATTATATGTCCGAATTTATTTTAGAATCCCACCACAAATATTCCGTGTCTAGACTTTAATTAAGTATAATGTTATAATTTATTTTATTGAAATGTTTCCAATTATTATTCTTATTATTATTATTACAAATAATTTTCCAAATGGTGGCACGTAGTCACCATAAAATTCGTACGGGAACCGGGGCCAACAATTATTCCATATTTTATTGAAATTTTTTCACTTAAAAGAGCATTACTGAACTTAATTAGTTTTCTTGACACGATCATGACAGGTGTGAGTCAAATGTGGAGATCTGATTCAATTTTCATTTTTGGAGGGTCATTTTGCACTTTTTGGCCTAGATAAAACCTAGTTTTTACCCTAAAAAGCAAGAGAACTACAAAACGAAATAAGATGACCTTAATAAGCTAAGCCTCCATCTTAACAATCAAAGAAAAAAGCCAAGGAAGAAAGAAGAGAAGAAGAAGAGGAGCTGTTGCTACCAACCACTCTTTATTATTCCTTCCCAAATTTATTTCTTATTCCTCTTGTTATTTACTTCATATGATGCATGATTTGGATATAAGGATGATGAATACTTGTTTAAGGATGTTCTAAACTTCGTTTGGGATTAATTCTTTAATCAATTGTGATTTGATTGTTTTTTATATTAGTGTGTTTGTCTATTTTAATTATTTATCGTTTTTGCATACT
This sequence comes from Erythroxylum rotundifolium, assembly GCA_027563915.1. Lineage (NCBI taxonomy): Eukaryota > Viridiplantae > Streptophyta > Magnoliopsida > Malpighiales > Erythroxylaceae > Erythroxylum > Erythroxylum rotundifolium. The sequence goes on from JAOSBO010000001.1 coordinate 5,919,202, forward strand.
TCAATAACAAATCGAGAGAGTAAAGCAATAGTAACATGATTAGGTTAGGTAATGAAAATTAAAATCCTAATATATCACATAAACATCATATTGGTACTTATATGACAAGAGATCTTATGTGAGAACCCGATTGCCTATTAGAGTAGTTAAGAACTAATTAGAACATAGACTTTTTTGTTAATTGAGAAATTGCAAAATCAAAAATTTGGATTCAATTAGGGATTATGATTTGGGGTTTAATGATTAGGTCTTGAAAGAGAATAATCAACCTTTCAAAATTCTAAGACCAATACCTATTAACTCAAAAGTAATTAAGGTAACAATTGACCATAAAATGAATCCCCTCTTCTCATAATTGGTTAATCTTGTCTTGTATGATCTCTTGATTGTTAAATGGTTGTGCTCTATTTTGATTTCCTTATGTTAATTTTAGAACTTGAATTTCAATCAATTCATAATCAATTGTTTAACTTGCTATTTTAATTTTAATTTTCATCCTTATCATATTTGTTATAACCTTAGATAACATTAGGATTCAATTAGTTCACTAACTCCTCAAGGGATTGACAACTTAATTACTATGTTTTATAACTCGTGCAGTTATAGATTATTGAGGGTTTTATAATATTACAACTTGCTCAACAAGTAATCTCCCTAACTTCAGTTACAGCGTAAGGACATCAAATTACCAAAATTTTGAAAGTTGGCCAATGGGTTTTTCATAATAACCTACCTCAAAGCCAAATATCTTCAAGATATGGTTAAAGTAATCGTTGCTATCTCATAACAATTTCAATGGGAGATAAAATTAAGTATCCAAAATTTGGAAAATCAAATTAGTTAACTAGAATCATTGGTTAGTAGATTGGAGAATCAAAGTAAGTTACCTTTGTAGTCAATTGTCAATCTAAAATAAAATGAAAGTGCAATCACCCTATGAAGTTGAAAAAGACAAAGGAAACTAGAAGTTCAAGAATAATCTATGGTCAAACTTTAAATGAAGAGACAAAAAAAGAAGTGATAACTCCCTAACATCAATCTGATAATTCCTAGGATGTTCATAACAAACAAATAAGATCTTTGGTGACTAAACCTCCTTTCTCTAAACGATATGCCAAATCTAAGAAAAGGAAGAGGAGAATGAAATTCTTGAGACCTTTTATAAGGTAGCGGTAAGCATTCTTTTGTTTTATACAATAAAACAAATACCTCGCTATGCAAATTTCTTAAAGAATTATACATCAACAAATGTAAGCTAAAGGCTATATGGCTGAGAATGTGTCACCCAAGAAAAATGTGTTTAAGTGCAAATTCCTAGGTATGTTCACTGTCTTATATACGATTGACAATATTGGAATTAAGAAAGTTATGTGTGATTTAGGTGCAATAATTAATGTAATGTCTCCATCTATTTATGAATCTTTGAATGTTGGTATACTGAAAGTTATAGGTGTGGTCATTCAAGTTATTGATAAATCTGTTGTATACCCTTATGGGAGTCTTACAGGACGTTTTAATGAAATTTGATGAATTTTTTTCCTTAATGAACTTTATATGCTTGATATGAAAGAATACAATTCTCCTAACTCTATTTTACTAGCGAGACCATTTGTCACGATAGCTAGAAAAAAGAATTATGTGCATAATGATACATTCACGAATATGATGGAGATATAATTAAATTTAATATTTATGAAACTATGAGATACCTTAATGATGTGTCATCTATATCTAATATGGATATTATTGATCCTTTACAATAAGATTTGTTTGTAATAGATGTTGAGGACAATTTAAAGGTCACATTTAATAATAAACTCACAGTAAAACATTAGAGAAATTTAAGACATATTTTTTATTAGCTCAATATTCAAGCTACACTTTGAGTTATAACATTGAACAGTTGAACCTATAAGGTATGATGTTGTTAATATTGAATTGCAACAATCATGTAAAAAAAATCTTTCTTTTACCTTGTGGGCATTGAAATTGCAATTAAACCTTTCGTAGTCATTTGAAGTATGTATTTTTGGGAGACAATGAAAGACTTTTTGAGATAGTCTCTAATAAATTAATGGCTTTAGAGGTGAAATTTTTATCTGTATATATTAGAGAATTTAAGGAGGCCATCAATTAAACTATAACTAATATGAAAGGATTGAATCCACCCACTTGTATGCATATAATATTAATGGAAGAAGGCTACAAACCTTTGAGAGACGCTCACTTCATATTAAATATACACATGATGGAAGTGGTGAAAAAGGATATTATGAAACTTCTTAATGCATATGTGATCTACCCAATCTCTAATAACAAATGGTTATGTTCTATTCACGTTGTTCCAAAGAAAATAAGACTTAATATGATCAAGGATCCTAATAGTGAGTTCGTTGTCACTTGTGTTCAAAATGGATTACAGGTTTGTATAGATCATAGGAAGTCAAATGTTGTAACTAGAAAAAATCATTTTTCAATTCCAATTTTTATATATATCAAATACTATAATGTTTGGCTAGTCGTTCTACCTTTAATTTTTTTGATGGTTATTTATGTTTTTATCAAATCCCATTTGTGCCAAAAGACAAAAAGAAAATCATGTTCATATGTTTGTTTGGTAGTTTTGTCAGTTGTGACAAGCCATTTAGTCTTTGTAATGCACCTACCATCTTCAAAAGATGTATAGTAAATATCTTTTCATATTATCTTGTGTAATTCTTTAAAGTATTCATAGATGACTTCAATATTTGTGGCAATTATTTTAATTAATGTTTGGATAATCTAGCTAAAGTGATGGAAAGACGTATATAAAAAAAACCTTATTCTTAATTATGAAAATGTTACTTCATGTTTGATTAAGATGCCATTTTAAGCCATATTATGTTCACAAGGGGAATAGAAGTAGATAAACCAAGATAGATATGATTAGATACTTACTTACCTTGTAAGTGTATAGGAAGTTTGTCCTTTTATTAGTCATGTAGGATTCTACTGCTGCTTTATCAAAGAATTTTCTAAGATTACTCAAATCTCATATGGATTGTCTCAAAAAAAAAAAAGTGACATATGAGTTTGATGATGCATTTAAAGTAGCATTTGACAAGATAAAGGACTTTCTAACTTTTGCACCTATAATTGATCCACCAAATTGGAATCTTCCATTCAAAATTACATTTAATGAAAGTAACCATATTGTTGGTTCTATTATTGGGCAAAAGTTTAGAACTAGTTTTTATGTTATTTGTTATGCTTCATGAACACTTGATCATGCACAATAAAATTACACCACTACTTAAAAAAAAATTCTAGTTGTTGTTTTTACTCTAGAAATTTTTTTTCTGTAATTTCTAACCACTAAAGTAATAGTTTATTCTAACTATATAGCCTTTAAGTACTTACTCTCCAAGAAAGAGGAAAAACAAATAATCATTCTATGAATACTCTTAATATAAGAGTTTGTTTTGACAATACGTGATAAGAAAGGTGAAGAAAATTTAATAATCAACTATCTCAGTAGATTGGTCACAAGTGAAGCTCCATCCCTATTAAATGAAAATTTTCCAAATGATTATCTCTTTTTTGTTCAAGAAATTGTATCTTGACATATTAATATATCTAACTATTTTGTTACTAAAGCAATGCTAGGTGACTTGTCTAGACTTCAAAAGGATTAAAAAAAGATAATGATCTTAAAAACTATATGGGATGATCCTTTCTTATGAAAATTTTATTTTAACAAAATTTTTTGAAGGTTAGTCTCTCAATATGAAATTCCCTCAATTTTAAATTTCTATCAATTATATATATATAACACTTTTGTCCTAAAAGAATCTCGTAAGGTGTTAAGAGTATGGATTAGTTTGGCCTACTTTGTTTTGTGATTCATACATATTTTGTAAAGCTTATATGCATTGCTAGAAAATTGGGAATTTGGGACATAGAGATCAAATGCCACTTAAACCAATTCTTATTTGTGAAATATTTGATATATAGGATATTAATTTTATAGGTCGTTGTCCCCCTTCTTATGACAATATTTACATACTTCTTATTATGGATTGAGTTTTAAAGTAGGTGAAAAAGAAAGCTACTGGGCTAATGTTTCTAATATTAGAACCAGAGCAATTGCAAACAACCTTCAGCACAATCTCTCTTTATTGATTTGTGACAAAATGGTGTCTGCATTGATTTAGGCCTTGAAGTTAATTTGGCCTTAATGATTTCTCTTGGCCAAAGATCTTTTTCTTTATTTCTCTACTTATTTATATATAACATACTTGGATGATGTAATTAATTCCCTCTTTAATATGTTTACTTAACTTTTAAGTGAAAAACATTTTCACGATATTTAGAACACTAAGAGTTGTAATAAGTGGTAATGGATCATATTTTTGTAACATACTATAGAGGCTTTACTAAAGCAATATAATTTTGCTTACTTCATTTCTAATTTGTACCATCCATAAACTAGTGGACAAGCTAAGGTGTCTAATAAGAAGATCAAATCCATAATTGAAAAGATTGTCATCCCAAATAAAAAGAATAAAGCAAGCATCTTGACAATGCACTATAAGCCTCCTAGGTAGCTTATGGGACTCCTATCAATATGTCTCCTTACCGTTTGGTTTTTAGGAGACTGTGTCATCTTTCAATGGAATTAGGATATAGGGCATATTGGATTATCTAGCAATGAAATATGAGACTAGATGACACTAGTGAGCAATAAAAATTACAATTGCAAGAGGTAGAGAAAATTCATAAAAATATCTACAAGAGTTCCAAATTTTACAAGGGAAAGATAAGAGCTTTTTATGATCAAATAATTTTTAAAAATCATTTTTAATTTGGCTAAAAATTTTACTTTTTCACCGTCATTTGAAAATATTTCTTAATAAAACCTTTTATTGTTACTAATGTGTTTCCTCATGGCATAATTGAAATACATAATCTAATAACCAATAAGTCTTTTATGGTGAATAGCCATTCTCTCAAACCTATTTGTGATGGTTTGTAGGTGTATAATATTGAAGAAATCATCATGGAATGCCTAAAATATAAGACATGAGGAAACACAATGTTTAGTTAAAGACATTAAAATAGTTAGTTAGTAGGCAACTCAATATTTTCTCTTTTAACAAATTTTTGTATTTAGATTATGATTTTTTCCATTGTTTACATTAATCTATTTTGTTTTAGGGTAGAGAATGCTTTTAATTGAGAATGGGAATGCATAACAAATGCAATATTTGTATAAAGGGCAAAGCATCTAAAAGTAATTCTTAAATAAAGTGTGCATATGTTTTATTTCCGCATTAATGAAACCCTTCTTGACTAACATCCTCTCACATCTTGCAATAGAATTGCTTTTAACTCAAGAGAACAAAAATGGGAAATTTTCCTAAAGAATAAATAAATAAAATATTTATTCCTTTTTTTCATCTTCTACTAATCCTAACTTTTTTTCCTTCTTTAATTGTTGCCTCCCTCCTATCTTTATTGCCAAAGTATATGCAGCTCTCCACTATCATGCATCTCTCCTATCATCCACTTGCCCATCACACAACAATATTCTTCCTCTGCTACACAGCCTTGCCTTTCCATTGTATAGTCTCCTCTAGCGCTCTACCTCTCCTATCATTATTGTACAACTAGCTCTACCTCTTCCATTATGAACGTTAACTCCTCTATCTCTCACACCTTTTATGCTTTACCTCTCACCATCTCATGAATCCTCCATGATTAGTGCTATGCTCTCCAACTTAATGTCTTCTTTCTTCTCTTGCCTAAATAATGGGAAAAGAGATTCTGATTAATACTCCTTTGAGGAATGAAAAAGCTTATCTTCTGAGAATGCAATGAAAGACTTAAACCAAAGCTCAAGCACAGCTTCCCTCATTAACTTTAATGAAATCTCTGTCACAAGAAAGCACCAAATCACGTACTAGAATGCATTTTGGGAAAGGCAAGCATATTTTACCCCCCTCAAAGTCAATATTATGGTGCTAAGTTATTGAAACTTGTGAACGTGAGTGGCAAGTGATTGTAATATAGTGTGGCCTAGGAACGATAGGTAATTTACTAGTTATATAAGCAGGTAAAAGAATTATTCAAAGAACAGAAATTGATTAAGGAGCTAAATAGGACTTTCATCAGCCTAGTTCTAAAAAAAATAAATCTATGAAAGAATATTGACCTATAGCTTTTTGCAACTTAATATATAAGATAATATCAAAAATTATAGTTGAAAGATCAAAACAAGTGCTAACAACTCACATTGGCCATTAACAAGGTGCTTACATCCTAGGGAGATAAATTAGGGATAACATTCTGTTTGCACATGAATTGTTCAAGCACTACCTAAGGAAAAGAAGGCATAAGAAGTACTCTCTTAAGGTGGACTTTTAAAAAGCTTATGACTCTATAGATTGGCCTTTTATTCTTAATTGTTAAAAAACGTATGGTTTTTCCAAAGATATTCATAGAGTGGCTAGAAAAATGCATTACTAAAGTATCTTTCAACATCTTAATCAATGGAGAACCGTCAATCATGTATAATTAAAGGATCTAGAAGACTTAGATAGGGAGATCCAATCTGTTCCTATATAACTTTTTTATAGGTATAAAGGTTTTCCATAGGTTGCTCTTAAGGGTGATGGAAAGAAATTTCGTATGCTAAAAGCATGGACTACTAAGCTTAAACTTTGCAGATATTATTCTTATTTTCCAAGGTCCTAACTCAATCTTATACCTTATTACTTCTTTGAAATTGCTTAGTAGAAATTCAAGCTTGTAGGTTAACAATGAAAAAAGTGGTATGTAACTCTTAGCCAGAGCAACTCAAAATGAATTAAGGTTCCTACCCTAACTAGCTTCAAGCTCTAACATCTTCCTTAGACATGCTTGGAAATTCTCATTTCTTCAACCAAGCCTTCTTATTCAGACTATAAACCTCCACTAGAAAAAATACAAAAATATGATAAATAGTTAGAGCTTAAGATCACTGTCAATGGCAAGGGGGGCTCAACTAATCACAAATGTTTTGAACTCTCTCAATATTTATTAGGCCTCATACTTAGCATTCATTGCTGCAATCATCAAATCAAAAGACAAAACACTAAGGACTAGAGGTAAGAAGAATGTCAACTATGCCAAAATTGAATGGAATGAGGTATGTATACCTACAAAAAGGACTAGGATTTATTCCGCTTAGAGTCACTAATATGACTATGATAAGTAAAAGAGATTGGAGGCTTTTAAAGGATAAAAAAATTATTTAGGCATGTTGGGCGCACAGTTACTATATCTAAGGATCAAACTTTTGGTATCTAAATACCTCAACAATGCTTCCTCAATTATGTAGTTCATACTCAAGCTCAGAGATAAGATTAAAAACTCAATTCTCTTATAGAGTTAAAGAGGGAATCAATGTGTCCTTATGGAATGATAATTGGACACCATATAAAATATTGGAGGGAAAAACTAACCTTCATCCTATGAAGGTAATATTTCATTAGAATGCCACTGTCTCTCAAGTTTTATCAGACCAATCCTTATTATCAAGAATGCTGACGTATTTAGGATTACTATTTTATGTTACTAAATCACTGGAAAAGATGTAATTATATGAAATGGTACTTCTTCATATGAATGCTCTAATGCAACAACCATGAAACTATTTTAGACCATAGGACCAGAAGTAAGGTGGCATAACATCGAGCTTCCTATACATTATGATTAGCAATTAAAAGAAGACTACCTACGATGGACAGGCTAAACAAGTTTATGATCATACCTAAGTGATGCTTTCTAAGCAATTTAAACTAACAATCACTAGGCCATTTATTGTTTAAATTTACCTTCACAGATAATGGCTAGATGAAGATGCTTTAGCTATGCAATATAAGGAATCCACTGATGCATGGTGTGATATTAAAGAATGGAGCAGCAAAATAAGGCATATGACTAAAAAAATAGATTGACATACAAGATTTCACTCTCTTACTCGATGACAAGCCTGTAGGATGAGAGGAACAAACGAGTGTTTCAAGACCATGGCAAAAGCAACAAGTTCCTCATTAATGAGCTTTTGGTCAAAATCATAATTTAGTTGCATATTTACAAATGCAAAATATCGCTCAATACTCAGATCATGGACGGGTGGGGACATTAATTAGTGTAACACTTTGCTTCTATTTTTGGTTAGCTAGCAAATAGTTTCTCTAAACTGAGAAATGAAGCATCAAATGCTTCTTAAAATTCTCCTTGTAGTCCCTTTTTGATGCTTTCAGTGGCTTAATAGTCTTTTTTTTCTTAAAAAACTTGTAGTGGCTTAATAGTCACTTTAAAGATGTTGAGCTACTCTTTCAGATTTTAAGACTTTTGACTAACACCTCAAATATAGAAATACTTTGACTCTACAGTTCCAAAGGAGATTATTAAATATTGTCATTCTTGATTCAAATCAAATACAAAAGTTTTTGGCTATATAGTTTACAAGGAGAGTATTAAAATACTGTCATTCTATATTTAAATCAAATATCAAAATGTTTTAGGTCTATAGTTTCAAAGGAGAGTATTAAATATTGTCATTCTTGAGTCAATTAAAAATTAATGCCCCATCTTCAAATTTCACAGCAAAACGAGGATAGTTGAACTGCAGAACTGAAACCTATAGTTCATAATAGAGCTTCATTTTATATTAAAGCCTCAATTACTCCCTGTGAAGACGGAGCATTGCTCCGGGAAAATAACAATAAATGTTTTCCTCGCGGAACACTTTTAAATTTCAAGTTCTTGGAACTAACGAATATTTCGTCACTCCTGATTCGTGCAATTAATCATAGGATAATATTAGCTTGTACAGGTGTGTGCTGATACCAACATGCACATGGGACATGGCCATTAAATTAAGCAATCGGTGCTCGTCAACTTGTTATAAAGAAAAGCTTCAATCTTTTGGAGATACCACACCTCAATAAGCCAAATATGCCGGTCAGACACTGCCAAACAAGTAATACTACAGGGAATCTAAAGTCATATAAGGATGGTCGAACCCAAATTCTTGGTCAGAGAAAGTAAGCTGCAGATTTACTATATATGGAGTAGCTGAAACTTTTGGCAACAGCCCCATAATCCATTCTTCCTTTTGCTCTCCATTTTCAACATGGAGCATCAATTCTGCTTCTCAATCTTTCTTTTTATTTTTCTCTGCATTTCAATGTTTATTTTAAGGAAGGTATCAAAGACTAATCAGCAGGCTCAAAACTTGCCTCCAGGGCCAAAGAAGCTGCCAATAATAGGAAACCTGCTTGAACTCGGAGGGTCTTTACCTCATCATCGACTAAGAGACTTGGCCAAGAAATATGGACCTCTTATGCACCTTCAACTTGGGGAACTTTCCACCATTGTTGTTTCATCACCTGAAGCTGCCAAAGAAATTATGAAAACTCATGATGTTATCTTTGCTGACAGGCCATATCTGATTGCAGCAGAAATCGTAGCCTATAACTCAAGTATGGTGATGTCAAGGTATGGAGATTTTTGGAGACAAATGAGAAAGATTTGCATCTTGGAGCTGTTAAGTGCCAAAAGAGTGCAATGTTTCAGATCAATCAGAGAAGAAGAGGTGTCCGATCTCATCAGAAACATTTCTTCTAGTTCAGGATCACTGATCAATCTCAGCAAGATGATATTTTCTTTAACGTTTAGTGTTACTTCAAGGACTGCATTTGGTAAGATATGGCAAGACAAATACGCATTTGGACCAATTATACAGGAAATTATACAGGTTGGAGGAGGATTCAGTGTCACTGATGTCTACCCTTCTCTTAAATTTCTTCCAGTTATAACTGGGATGAAGCGAAAACTCCAAAGGTTGCATAAAAAAATTGATAGCGTACTTGACATCATCATCCATGAGCACAAAGCCACTAAGTTGGCAAACGAGGACAGCGAAAAGAGTGAAGTAAGAGATCTAGATCTGGTTGATGTTCTTCTGAATCTTCAGGAGCATGGAGATCTTGAATTCCCCTTATCTACTGATAATATCAAAGCTGTGATATTGGTAAGTATTGGGATCTTATCAGCTTTACCTGAGTTCCTTTCCATCTGATTACACAGCAACCTAAGTTGTTGGGGGAGGCAGGTAAATGAATCCTATACAAAATTTAACTGGTCTAATTAACTCCTTTGATAATCCTATTGTAGGATGTTTTCGTGGCTGGCAGTGAGACATCATCTACTGCTCTTGAATGGGCAATATCTGAATTGCTGAAGAACCCAAGAATTATGAAAAAGGCACAAGCAGAGGTGAGACGTGTTTTCGATAGAAAAGGAGCTATTGATGAAACAAGCCTTCAAGAACTGAGCTACTTAAAATTGATTATCAAAGAAACTCTCAGACTACACCCACCTCTTCCATTATTGGTACCCAGAGAATGTAGGGAGACATGTGAGATCAACGGCCATGTAATACCGGCAAAATTCAAGGTCATTGTCAACTCATGGGCTATAGGAAGAGATCCCAATCATTGGAAAGAACCTGAGAGATTCTATCCAGAGAGGTTTCTTGACAGTTCAATAGACTATAAGGGTGCTAATTTCGAGCTCATCCCGTTTGGTGGAGGAAGAAGGATATGCCCAGGCATAACTTTTGGTATAGCTAATGTGGAATTCTCACTTGCACAATTGCTGTATAATTTTGACTGGAAACTCCCCAGTGGCATGAAGGGGGAAGATCTCGACATGACCGAGCTTTTCGGTGCTGCCGTTAGAAGAAAGCATGATCTGCATGTAGTCCCTATTCCTTACAATCCCCTGCCCCTTCAATAAGCTGCAGCAAACTGACTGGCATTTTACTATTTTTCCGATTGTCAAGTGATAAAAAAAACTCATGTTTACTTCCATTTCTGTAGAAAGAAAAAACAACCTTTGAAGCGGTTCACTTAAGACAAAATGGCTTCATTAAACGTAGATGTTCCAATTAGCATACAAGTGCTTTGCTTGCTGTTTGATCTAAACGGTAAAGTGGAATTTGGTGTTGGTCTTGTCACAGCAGGAGGTCTGAACTTTGTTTTCCTCATCTTGCAACAGCCATTTTAAAGCACCAATTTCATCATGAAGCTGCCATTTTAAAGCACCAAATAATATAATTAATAATTATCGATGGAGAATTAACATGATTAGACTCAAATAAGCTTAATTTTAATCATATGCTCTAAATTTAATCGAAATATTAAGTAATGAAAACATTGAATTATACCAAAAAAAATCATGCACATAAAGGTTATTCAAATTTTCTTTGACATTTCAAAATATTTATGTAATAATGATGTGTTACTAATAAATAGCAATCTTGATATATGAATATAAATTATTTAATTAGAAAATTAAATATAAACTAAAAGAGTTTAATTTATCTAATAGTAAATATGATTTAGAATTAAAATTTATATTCATTGTCAACGTATTAAGGAATATAATAGGTCACACATAAAGAATAAGTTGAAGAGAGAAAAAGTGACTTAATTAAGTTAAATTTGATTGTAAAGTTTGAGAAATTTAGGATTAAATAAGTGATTTTTAAATAAATAAGGCCTAATATGAGATACTGGAACTTATTTGGGTCCAATTAATATTCAATTAGAATTAATTTTAATTATAATAAATTTTAATTTTAATTAAATTACTAAAAAGTTTACAACCTATTATAATAAGCTTGAGCTTTGAAGGACCTAACAATTCTTGTTTAATCCTCTTTAGACTAGTTGTAGAGTTCTTTTCATATATTTTATGGATGTTGATAGAGGTCAGACACATGTACAACTATACTTGTTAAGATGAACTAATTTTAGAAACGATTTGAGAAAATTGTCAGAAAAAAAAACCATATATATGACTTTAAACTTAAGAAAAATGTTTCTTTAAATAATTAGAAAAGATGATTCTTAATTAAAATTTATTTATTTCACTTAATTTAAATAAATTATTTTATTATAAGAATTATTATTCTATTTATTTACAAAATTGTTTCTTTATTTATGGATAATAGGTATCTTGATTTATTGTAAAATTATTTTCTTTGATTAAATTTAAAAAGACGTTTTCATTTATTAATTGAAAAAATGAGTTTTTAATTTTTAAACTATATTTTTCAATTTAATAAGGACAGATTTTGTAATTAATTAAGAAAGGAATCTCTAAATGAATAATGAAAAGAATTAATTGATTAAATTTAAAAATGTTTTCATTAAATTTTTTAATTGGTTACTTAATATTATAAAATAGTTTTTTGATTAAGGTAAAGTTATTTATAATTAAACTAGAAATTATTTTTAATTTGATTTGAATATCTTATAAATTAAAAAAAAGAGCTTTCTATTTTATAATAAGTAAAAAACTAATTTATTGATACTTATTTTTAATTCATTGTATTAAAGAAGTGAAGATAATTGGAAATAGTTTCCAATTGAATTTTAAAATTATTTTCAAATTTATAATATAAATTTAATTCATTTAAGAATCAATGAATTTAATCTAAATTAATAATCCATAATAATCCAATGAGTTAGAAATATTATTTTAGATTATGAAAATTAATAAATAGAATTAAACAAAATTTCATACCATGCATATAATTGGATTATATATGCATAAGTACCATGTTTTGTTTATATATATATATATGAAAATTGACATGTATTTTTCTATTTGAGGAGACCAATAAAAATTAAACCCCTTACTAAAATTGTAAGTATATGATTGTTGCCTTGCATTATTATAACAATAAACCATAGATTTATTATTAGGCTTGTTAAGCAAAATCAAGGTTGATTTAACTCGAATGTGTTTATTCTTATAATAATGAGTCTTACTTAACTAAATTTATGTGATTTAGATGAGCAAACACATAATTACATGAACTTAGATGCTGGGCTAGGAATATAATATAAGATATGTTTTGACAAAAGTTCTCACCTAACACATCTATGATTCATATGAGATGTGATTGATAAAGTTGTTCTTTATCTAATTTAAGTTTAGTTGGCTTATTAAGGAAATTCAATATTAACTAAATTCAAATAGATTCCTAGCCTACTAAAGATATTAGAGTAATATTTCTGGAATAGTTATAAGAAATTTTTTTGAATAAAATAATAGAAGTAACCAAATATATCTTATTTTGTTATCATGATGTGAAATATATAGGTTTGAAAATAGTTATCAAAGATAAAAGAAAATTTGTATGTACATTATATGATTTTACTATTAATTCTTGTTAAAAGTTTTTGTTGACAAATTTTTAGAGATATGTCAATATTATATATAGATGACAAAATGAGATGACATTTTGAATTGACATATGTTTCATAAACTTCAATGAAAACCTATATGATGTATGTTAATACTATAATAGCATAATGTAAGGGGTTGCATAAAGTAGAGTTGAAAGTTATAGTTGTTGTGTCTAGTTTCTATTGCTTTCAATTCCCTTCAATCTTGATTTTGGTTACAAATTCTTGTAAATTGATCTAAATGAGAGAAAAATGGAATGAAAATTGTGTGAATATTGCATGCATGTTGATTGGATTAATTTGTCAATTTTGCATGAAAAAATTAAAGTTCACGTCACTTTGCATGAAAAATATAACAGTAAGGACATCACCACTGTTGGACCTCGTTTCTGAAGTCCAACTCTTGATCATTATCATTTCATAACCTGCTCTAATACCAAAAATATTGGCCCTGGTCCCCGTACGTAATTCATGGCGACTATGCATCACCATTTGGGAATTTAATTACAATAATAATAATAATAATTGGGAACATCTCAATAAAATAAATTATAACCTTAAATTTAATTAAAAATCTAGACATGGAAAATTAGTGGTGGGATCATAAACTAATTTCGGACATGTAATTAAATTATTCAAAAACGAAATAATTAAATAAAATAATTAATAGATATTTTCAAATAAAGGACTTAGATAATAAATAGATTAAGTAAATTAATTTCATAGGAAGAATAAAATAAGACTCACCATTTAATTTAAAATTTTCCATAGCCACAATAAAAAAAATATTAAAAGATTTGGACAAAATAAATAAATAAATAAAATTAATTTGTTAGAAGGGGGAGGAGTAGCGGCGCCAGAGTCTTCTGGACTCTGGCGTCTCGCGGTCGCCACCTGTTCGCGGCCGCGATTCTAACGTTGTGCCGCTCGCGATCGAGCTGAGCAGCGATCGCGAATTTTGAGCCTTTGTCGCGATCGCGAACTAGTGAAAATCCAGAACGCGCGATTGCACCGTAGCACAATCGCGATTTCCCCATTAACAATACCCCTACTTCTAAGCAGCACAACTTTCAATCCAGTGACACAAAAATTACAATCTATATATCAATAAAAAGCTCAGACCAAGCCCTACAACTTTCATGAAGACAACTTTGTCTAATT
>JAOSBO010000001.1:5940232-5951892 GCA_027563915.1 Erythroxylum rotundifolium
AGTCTATTTGTTTCATTTATGCATTTTATGTCAACGGACCTCGAATAATGCTAAAACATGATAAACCAGTCATAGATGAACATAAAATTAATGAAAATAACTATGAATTAAGTCCTAAACATATATGAAAATATGAGTGTATCAATTGGTAAGTGTTCTTCAACTAGTTTGTTGTCCACCCATCTAGGTACATTGTTCGATTGAGCTAGTGCAACATTAAAATTATCATTTATTGCTAAGTGTTGTTTAACTAACTTCTTGTCCACATGACTATATACATCAATAGCCATCTGCAATATTTCCTATTGTATAATAGTTTTAAAGATCTTCACCATTAGTTTCCACATCTTGGTAGATTTGTTAGGCTTCTAAGGTTATAAGAGGGTTATTTCTTTTTTCTCCAGCTCTCCAAAACACATAATAGACAAAGTGTCAAGAAAGGAAGAATTTTTCAAAACTTCAGTACATACTTTGGCATAGCCTATTCTTTTCATGGAAGTTGTCTGAGTGTCCATGCATAATGGTCTACTGAGTGAACTAGCTATTAACTCAACCTCTCTAAGGTCTATGGTTCTAGAGGAAGGTTGTGGAAGTTGATTTTTAAACTAATTTCTACTTTTTATATATATAGATGTTGATTCTTCCCCTAATATGACTCCTGTTTTTTTAAGGAGACTATTTGCTAACATACACCAAACTAAAATAGATGTGTGAGTGTACCCTCATAATGGATATTATTGGTGAAACAATTTGTTTTAACATTTTTGATGGTTTGAAGTATCTTAATGATGTATATTCTATGTTTACTATTAAATTCAAGATTTTGTGAAAAGTTTAAAAGACCTTCATTTTTTTTATTTTAAGTATTTTTATAAAATGTAAATGACATGACCAACAATGTGGTTTTTCCTTAGAGTGTCTTAAATTAAATAAACTAGCTTTATTGGGTGTCTAAAACTATTTTCTTTACTTTTAAAAAAAAGATAAAAATTAAAATTTGGATAACTTCATAAGCTTTGCTTATCATCTTGAATTATCCCAATCATAGTTTGGATGAGAAAGCTATGCCAAATTTAAGAAGCATTATTTAAATCAGATATTAGACAAGTTAGAATTAATTTAGATTTGTATATAATTAATAATATTTTGTTCTTATTTAAAATATTTACTTAAAATTAAAAAGTTTAAATGAAGGTGTATGGAATAGTTAAATTAAGCCAAAATTTTAAACTATATAAAAAATTAAATGAAGTCTTCTAAATCTAATATCCAATTTATCTTCCAAAAATTTCTAATTTTGATCATATTTCTTAAATTGGGCATGACTTTCTCATCTAAACTCTAATTAAGATTATTCAAGAATCTATGAAAAGCTTTAAGAAGAGCTCTAAACTTTTTTAATTATTATTAGAAAATGTGAATAAGATGACCAGAAATATGGTTGACTTAGAGTTTGTTCATTAAGTAAATTAGCTTTATAAAGGACACGACCTACGACATGAGGGTATCCCAAACCCTATTCTTTACTTTTTAGAAAAGGAAAGCTAAAAACATAAAATTTTTAAACAACTTCATAAGATTTCATCAACATCTTGAATGATCTATATTAGAGTTTGGATGAGAAAGTTATGCTAAATTTAATAAGCATTGTCTAAATCACATATTGGACAAGTTTAGGAATGTCAATTTACTCGACCCGACCTGATTTTGACCCGAGTTGATCAGGCGATGAGCCAAGCTTAGACTGAGCTCGATCAAACCCGGTCGGGCCTATGGCCTGACTGAAATGTCAAAAACAACATCGTTTTTTAATTTTTATAAAAAATATAAGGCAAGGCCACAAACCGCTCCTAGTCGAGCCCAACCCATTGGCATCCCTAAATAAGTTAGAATTTATGTAATTTTATGTGTGATTAAACATATTTTTGTTTTATATAAATGATTAAACCACTCCTAGCCGAGCCCAACCCATTTAACAAATTTAATTCATGATGGACGAAAATTAAACCAATTTTTTAATTATAAATAAGATTTAAGCCTAGTAAATCTTATATCTTACTTATCTTCCTAAAATATTTTATTCAAATAATACTTTTTAGATAATGCAAAATTTTCTTATTATAACTCCAATTAGGAGTGGCAATTAAGCCCAGACTCAAGTGATTTCAATTAGGCCTAGCCAGCCTAAGGCCTAACTCTTTTAAGCAAAACAATTGAAAACAACATTGTTTTACTTAGAATAGTTGAGCCTTAAGCTAGTCTAGGCCTGAGCACAATTAGAAAAAGACATTATTTTACATTTCTAATTTAAAAAATTATTTTAAAATTTTTGATTAGGCTATCCCATTGCCTTTCCTAACTCTGATTAAGATGTGTGTACATTTTATTATAGGTCTACAAACATTCCATTGAAAACTTGGAGACGTAAATTAGTAAAAACAAATATTAGATCTACAAATATTCCAATATAGATGTGTATGTATAATGTGCCATTAGAATACTGGGCCACTAATGGGTTAAGTTGTATTGTAAGCTTTATTAGTAAGCCTTTATGCTTAAATTATGCTACAATACAAATAAAATGTATAAACTATGCAAGAATTTAGGTGTTAGTGGAAGTAATAAATGACCTATCTAATGAAATACCAATTATAATATTGAAAAATGATTTGGAAATAGACGAATATACTATTAAGGTTACATATACATGGAAACCTAAATCATCATCCACAAGCATATGGAAACCTACAGAAGGATGTTCAAAATAGGTGGTTATTTATAATTAACAGGAAATATTGAAAGGGAGGAAACATTAACCAGTGAGGACCATTCCCAACAAGATGAGGTTGCAAATGAGGAAAACATTATGGAGAACACAAAAGAAATTGATGCTCATACAAACCAAATGAATGGTGAAAGCAATAAGCACATTCAAAAAGTTTCACTAGAAGAAACAACAAGTGAGCCTCTTAACCATATGCTAACTAAAGAGAATACTGAGGGACTTCCAGCCCAAACAATGTAGGATGAATTTAGAACCACAAAAAAAAAAGAAAATCTAATAGGAAGAAGAGGAAATCTTCTTCCACAATATAATTATAACCATAATTATATGGAATATAAGGGGACTTAACTCCTCTACAAAGCAATTAGTGATTAGGAGCTTCATATAAGACAATAAACCAATTATTTTTAGCATTTTAAAAAATAAAATTAAGAAGGAAAATTATAACATCTTAAACCTTTTGTCAAAAAAAAGTGGAGAATGTTTGATAATTATGCATGCCACCAAAATGGCAAAATTTTAGTTCTCTACAATGAGTGAGATGTAGAGATGATGGATGACCAAACATATGATCAACTAGTCCATACGAAAATCAATCTAAAACAAGAGTATTTTATGACATATGTATCTATGATCTATAGCAAACCTCCCATATGGTGGCAATTTCTATACAAGGAGCAACAAAAAAGGGATGTTAGTTCTTAAGGAAGAAATTGGATAAGAGTTTAACTAATCTAGAATGGTTCCAAAGATTCCCTAATAGTGTAACATCTTTTCCCAACATAATGACATTTGACCATTCCTCCATCATTATCTAGTCCTAAACTACAATTAGACCCAAAAAAATTCAATTTAGATTTAATAATTTTCTAAGTAAATTGGAAGGATTTGAGGAAGCTATCTTAAGAGGACTCAAGGTAAGAAGTATGCTCATAAAACATTTCTAATGCATCAGGAAAATGCAAAGCATTAAAGAGGAGTTGAAAGCCCTTAATAAAGAGAGGACAAACAAAATCCATCTTTGCCTTAATGCTACTAAATACCATCTCAATCAGGTACAATCTAAACTATATTTAAGTCCTACTAATGAAAGAATATAAGATCTTTAAAAGTAGGCCCTCTTTAGTTATGCTCAAGCCCTAAAATTTGAAAGTTCAATTATGAAACAAAGGTCTAGGGCCTTATGGACTTCAGAAGGAGAGTGAATTCTACTTTTTTATATAGAAGTAGCTTCAAGAAAATCCTCCAATAGACCAGTATTCCTTCAAAAGTAGGATTCTAAAGTCACATGCTAAAAAGAGCTACTAAAAATGGTTGTATACTATTATTCCAACACTTTGGGAGCTCCCTTTAGTGCCATCTCTTCAATTCAAATCTTTAAAGAAATAGCTAAATCCATCTTACGTAACCAAAAATTAAACTACTTTCTAAATTAATTAATATAAATGATGTCGAGCAATCCTTAAAAACACTAAGCCCTCATAATGCATCCATACTTAATGGGATGAATATGTTCTTTCTACAAAAGACACAACTTTAGATTGGGATGATATAATCCATTTAAGAATTTTCAAGGAAAGAAAACTTCTTAAAAAGATAAATATGACATTTATCACCTTGATGTTGAAAGGAAGGAAGCAGAAATCTATAAAGGTTTGTTGACTAATAAACTAACGAACTCATTCTACAAGATTATGTTTAAAATACTAGAAAAAATATTGAAAGAAGTCCTTTTAGTCCACATAGATACCAGCAATGACCCTTTATACCAAGGAGACTGATTGGAGAAAATTTTCACCTGATCCAAGAAATCTTCAAACACTATATAACCAAGAAAATTAGCAAAAACTACTTCATAAAGGTGGATTTTCAGAAAGCCTATGATTCAATGGACTAGACCTTCATCATAAAAGCCCTAAAAGTATTTTGGATTCTATAGAATCTTTACAAAATGGCTTTACTAGTGTGTTCCTAAAGTTTCCTTCAATATCCTAGTTAATGGAGAACCATCTTCTATGGTTAAAAGATCAAAAGAATTAAGACTAGGAGATCTAATATCCCCTTACCTATTTACAATTTGAATGGAGACTTTTACTAGACTATTAGCCAAGGTGGTAGAGAGAAATAGCCTATTTAAATTCCATTTTTTATGTAAGAAGGAGAGAATTCCAAGTCTAAATTTTGTAGAAGATTGATTCCTATTTTCCAGTGTTGATTTTAATTTAATCACTACACTTACCACAACCCTAAATATGTTCAACAAATGTAAGAATGCAAGTAAGCAATGAGAAAATTGTTTTATACCTATCTACTAGTGCATCTCAATATGTTACGTGGTTCACTATTCTAACTAGTTTTAAGATTTTGACTTTTCCCATGCCATTTTTAGGCATTCCAACATAGTCAAATAAACTAGCACTCTCATCCTATTAACCACAATTTGAAAAAATTAGTAACATAATATACAGTTGGTGTTCCAAATCTTTATCACCATTAGGAAGCAAACAAGGCCAAAGTCAAATGAAAGGAGCTTTGTACTCCCAAAGACCAAGGTGGACTAGGTTTCATTCCTTTAAAGGTGATCAACATAACTATGTTTGCTAAATCCACTTGGAGGCTATTAAAAGATTAAAAAATCGCTATATATTAGGTGGATTCATAGTTAATACATTAAAGAAACACACTTTTGGAGTTTTAGTTACCCAAATAATGTTTACTTATTGATGAAAAATATTATAAAGGTCAGAGATAAGCTTAAATAAATAATTTTCTTCAGAGTAGCAGATAGGAAACAAGACTTTTTTCTAAAGAGACAAACAAACAAACTATGGAGAAGTGGATGACCACATTATCGTACAATCACTTAAAACCATCTACTAGCAAAATGCCACTATGAATCAATTTCTATTTAATAAAGCTCCACTGGTGAGTATGATACCTAAATTAGCAACCCTAACATACTTATCCAATTTCACACTAAATTCATAATTGGATTTTAAAAAAACACTTGATCATCTATATTTTAGGTGTCCTTTTCCAATCAGGGTATGAAAAGCAATTATATAGAAATGTAAAGTTGGGGTTCCATTATGTACGTAATAAGACACAATCGATTGGAGCGCAAAATTGATACATAAAACAAAGAAGGCAGATGGATTTTGGGATTTCATTTTTTTACTTGGTGTTAAATCTATAAGAGGAGAGAAATAATCTTGCCTTCTGAGAGCAAGCTAGAGTTGTAACATCCCTCATCAAAGATCTCCTCTATAAGATTAGGCTTCATCTGGCAATATATGAAAACATATTATCACTTAGTACTCAGATAATGAACAGGTGGAGCATTTATTATTAATAGAGGTGGTTGAGACATATTATTAATAGAGGTGGTTGAGACATAGGGAAACATCAAGGATAACAAAAAGTGTAATGAAGCTTTTTATGCTTTGTGTCTTAGCACTTATATTATTTTGATGCCTTAGAGGCTTAATTAAAATATTTTCATTCTTCAAAAGAAAACTTTGATTAAGACAATAGTCTTAAAAAAGAGATCTAAAACTTTTTTGTTTTGAGTCTTTTAAGAAAATGTGAAGAATGTGGTCAGAAACAAAGCTATGTCATAGAGTGTGTTAAGTAAATCAGCTTTATAAAGGGCACGCTTAGGGAAATGACTATGTACCAAGCCGTATTCTTTTTTCTAAGAAAAATTAGGAAGAAAAAGTTTTTGAGAACTGTTTAATTTTTGTGTATTGTCTTGAATTATCTAAATAAGAGTTTGGATGCAAAACTTATGCTAAATTTAAGAAGCATTGTCTACATCATATATTGGACAAGTTAGATTTTTTTTTTTTTTGCATATAACTCATAATATTTTGTTTTGACATAAATATTCATTTAAAAATTATCAAATATAAATCATAGTAGATGAATTTGTTAAATTAAATTAAAATATTATTAATTATATATAAATATAATTTTTCGTATTTAAACTCTAGTTAAGATGGTCTAAGGTTCTATACAAAAGGCTTCGGACAAGTTAAGGTTAATCTAATTTTTTACATAATTAATAATATTTTATTTTTATTTAAGAAATTAGTCCACCATTGTTTTGTCGCTCCATATTAAGTTATTAGGAATATGATTGACCAAACAAACATTTACAAAATAATTTTTTTCTATAAAATCATCCATAAACATTGTTTGGCAAATGAAAATTTACTAAATTGTGATAATTGAGGATCACGTAGCACTACAACAAAATATGGAATTTAATGACATAAAAAGTGAAGTTTTTAGACGCTTTTTTTATCTCAAAAATAATTTTAAACGCTTTATAAAGTGTAAAAAAAAGTGTCACAAAACTATTTTTGATAACTTTTTTAGACACATAGATGCATCGAAAAAACATAAACTTTTTACATATCTAAGCGTCGAAAATCTATTTATACATAAATCCGTCGAAAACATACATTTTTTATGATTTTCTTAGACACATAAATGCTATTTTAGACGATTTATGTAAGCTTTTAGATTTTTTTTGTCGATATTTTTTGTTTTTAGACAGTTTTACGTTAAAAAACTCCACCATTTTTAGTAAAAAATAAACTTACAATTTATTTCATGCATCTTTTTTAATTTGTTTTGTGAATTTTTTTTAAGATCACTCACATACTATTATAATAAATTAATTACATATTTATTACTATAATAAAATTTACAAATTAATCTAAAATACATATCAGCATATTATTATAATAAATTAAAACTTTGTTAATCACTTATTGCCACTTTGACTTGAAGTATTAATATATTTATTTCATTATTACCCTTGAGGTTTGATTACATTACTTAGAAGATCTTCCTCTGTAAAAGTTGCGACAGATGCATTATTAAGCGTGTGTGCTCATTAATCATATGAAAAGAGAAAAATGAATTCAATGATTTTTTTTTGTATACACAAGAAGTACAACTCAGCACGTATTAGACATCTTATTGTTTTCACAACTAAGTCAAACAAAAAGAAAATGAACTTTGTTGTTGCAAATCTCAACTTCAAAAAAACATCTCTAGTAATTTTCCTTACAAGTCAAACCTCACGTTTCATCAACCGTTCATGTCTACATTCAGAGTCCAATTATTTTCTTTAATCTGAAAATAAGACACCTGAAAGATAAAGAGGAGAAAAATAACTTATAACACTACAAATGCAAGTTAATTATATGATTTGATGGAAATTTACAATGTCAAACTTCTGGATTAGCTAAGAAAGCAAAACGAAGCAAAGCATATTTGATAAAATCGTGCCATATAACTTGCCCAGAACATCACAACTGCGTCTAAGTGTATCAAGCAATAACAGTTACTTTCAAGAAGAGAATATCAGTTGATAAGTCAAAGGAACCAACGATGGAAAAATGTAAATCTGGCCAATCCTGATTCTGATTGTTGTTGAATGGTTAACATAGATCATATTTTGTTGCATAATAACTTCTAACAATGAAAACGTATGAATCAAAATGAACATTAAATAGCTAGGAATACATGCTCAACAAGCTACCTCTCATAAACTCAATATGCCTGACAACTAGTTGTGTCAATGGATATCGACATTGAATGTATACATAACATGTAATGGGTGACAAAATGACAACACTTGTAATTTACTAGATTTGAGTTTATGATTAACAACAATCAGAAACATGATTTACTATATTTGAGTTACTATACTTGAGTTTATGATTAGCAGCCCAATTGATTCATTTAGAACAACTTAGGTAGTAGGAAAGAAGCACATTACACATGATCCAAGGGCATTCAAAGTTTTTGATCCTATGCCAAAGCCCAATTAATTCAGACTGAATCTATTAACTTCAGATAAAACATTTTTGTCATTACTATTAACCTCACCCATATATATATATATATATATAGAACAAAAGTCCAACTCTCCTATCCAAAACAAACTTGACAATAGATTTCTACGATCCCAGTACGTAATTTAAAGAAGTAAATAATCATTTTACATTTTGAGTGTGTTCTTATATGATGTAAACGAATTCATGAACTTTATATTAAGACCAGGTCTAAATGATAATACCTATAACGATAAGAGTATATTAACAGCATCGTACAAATGATCAGCTGGTATAGCTTCTCCTACAATCTCTAGTGGCATTTGTGATAATAATATTGCTACCTGCAAATGCTTAACAAAAATTGGCCCATAAATTAAATAGCTCGAGTTATGATATTAAAAAACTTGAGACAATATCAGGTACAAAACTTGAAAATAAGTAAACGTTAAAGAAAGTACTAACCCTGAGAGCTTTAGCAGTGCAATATGAAACAGGCCAATCATTGTCACAGGTGGAAAAAAGCCATCCACCCTTGGAAATATGGCAATACCATTTGCTAGGATCACCACAGCTCTTTTTCCGCATCTTGATAAGGAACTTAAGTCAGTTTATGCCAAGAAACATGACTATAATCAAATTTGGCTTAAATACAAAGAAGTTGTAGAGTATACGTCTTTTGGAATAAAATGGTGTTTACTTATGTGTTTCTGATGAAACTATGTGCTTTTTTAGCATTAAACCATATTCATCGACAAGATTGGTAGCAAGAATTGCTGGAACGGAAAAACCATCATCCCACAGCTGAGAACGATTGTACGCCTGTCATTAAAATATTCAATTAACAAGTTTATGATCTTAAACGAAAATTGTTATATAGTTTGAACTATTTAACTATCCTAAAGTTAAATAGTTCAACAAAATTCAAACTATTTACTATCCGAACAAGACAGAGGTACGATAATCAATGAATAGACCACATTAAAAGTCAACCAACCATGTTCCACATTCGAACTCCTCACATTTATGAAAATAACCAATGTTTGAATAAAAATATAACAAAGTAAATTATGTGTGGTCTTGTAGTACTTTCCTATGCCTTTGACAAACTTCTAGTCTTCAACTCAGGAAAACGCCTAGCAGATGTGAAGTGATCTCTTTTTAAATTTTAATATAAATATAATCCAACTATGTTTTAAAACAGGGGCTTATCCAATGCCCTATCATTCTACCTAATTCTTTCCCCTCTCCATCTTCTCTCTGATGGCTAAACTATCCCTACTTGCCTACCTTCCCCTGCTCTTATTTCTATTTCTTAACTTAAGTTCGACTCTATTATTAAAAAGAATAGCAACAAATGATTTAAGGCTAGAAAACTTTAATCCCATATAATAATTCTCAGATGTTAAAGTCGTTCTAAGTATTATTGTTACCAAAAGAAATATCAGTTTTGAGTTTTGATTAAACGATCGTTCATTACTACCTCATAATTAAGCCATAGTTATAATTTCAAATTTTAGTAAATGATAACGCCACATTTGTGATCAAGTACTCAAACCCCACACTTTCCATATGAAGGAAAAAACAAAGTAAAAGCAAAGCAATATTAGACACGCTTATATTAAAACAGAAGAGGAGTAAGGAGTTAGGGCTAGGAATTATGAACTACATTTTACAAAATCAAATCAAATCCAGTTCGGAGAACTTCACAATCAGCAACTAAAACGAAATCAGGGGGAAAAAAAGAGAATGAGATGAGATTAAAAAAGATATAGAAAGCAAATACATTAAATTCTTAGACACCCAGCATCATAAAGATATAGAAACCAAATACATTAAATTCTTAGACACCCAGCATCATAAACTACCAAAAATTTTATGATCTAAACCTCACAAATCTTGGACCGCACTAAAACTACGGATGAGCAAACGATAAACTACAATATAGTAGGCCCTCCACACTTTAGCTTATCAAAACAAAAGATTAGGCAGTAGGAACGGGAATGGATCACCCAGAAAAAAGAATTTTGCAGAGGCAAAATACACACGAAATGTGGGAAAATAAAACCAGATTTAGAGCTTAGAGATCCCACATTGTTCGCGAAGAGAGGAATGAGAATAGACGATCAATGCATAATCACTAACAGCAAAGGACAGAGACAGGAGAGCTTACAGTTACAAGCAACAGACGAAGTCTTCATCTGATCGGAGAGCAGTCTGTAGATTAGCAGTGAGAGAGAGATCGAGGGCTGCCTGCCTTCTTTAAGAAATAAATGGAAGACTTGTATTGATTAACTTCAGTTTATATAAGTTGAAAAGGAATTAATTTATTATATTATTGATATGCGTGAGAAGTTGTATTATTTTGCTTACCCAAAGGTACCCATGTCTTTTTCTTATTGCTTAAGTTTTATCCTTTAAATAGTTAACCCCATTTCAAATTATGAAAACACCATCTTTCGGATCAAATCCCATTGGAAGGATATATGACTCTATTCTTCATCTTTATTAATGAAATGTTTGTTTATAATTACTTAGCTTTTAAAATTAATTAATTGTTATTCCTGTATGCATATAAATTATAAAAGCCACCAATTTTTATCTAGTTAATTAGAAATTTTAGATTTTAGACACTTTTTTAAGTATATTTTTTAGACAAATTTTTTTGTCTTAAATAAATATCTAAAAACTTCATCAATTCTTAGATTATTTAAGACAATTATTATATGCGGCTAAGCTTAAGTATTTAAAACCTCCTTATTTTAGTATTGTGTAGATAAGCATGGTTTGTGATATAAGGTTGTACTCAAGCATATATTGCGAAAAATATTTCATAGAGAAGATTAAGAAGCATTCTTTTATAGAAATAAAAAAGAACTTATTGTGATGGTACTGTTTATATAAAAGCATGGCATTGTTTGTAAAGAGCAATGATATGTTTATATAGAACTATGATATTATTTATAATCAAATTAGATATTTACATATTAAAGTATAGATGGTACTTATTTATTTACTCTTATGGT
>JAOSBO010000001.1:6058114-6068985 GCA_027563915.1 Erythroxylum rotundifolium
TTAATAATGCTTAAATAGTCCCAAAAACCTTAGGTTTAATGAAGCCTTGTATATTGTGTCAGCCTATGATTCCCACGAACGTTGGAATTAGATACAAATTTCCTTTTCTTTTCTTCTCCTCTTTGATCTTTTGTTTAACCTCCAAGTTGCTCCCTCTTCTGTCCTACATATAAAATAGTCAATTCTTACCCTTAATTAACATCAAATACACAAGAACAACAATGGAAATCAAACTTAATGAAAACATGCAAAATGAATCCTAAACTATAACAATAAACAATAATTATGCTAGAAAACACATGTCTATTACCTATAAAAACATGTACTAATGCACACCTATCAACTTCCCTACACTTGAATCTTTGCTTATCTTTAAGCAAAATAAATACAACAATCAATTCTATCACTTCATTTTCACGAAGATCAAAACATACAATCCCTTAAATTGAAGCCAACTCAAATATCAAGTTAATGCACATATCATGACTGCTTTTTCATTGGTGTATATAAGCAAACTCACAATTGACACCACCACTCAAGGATAAATAAAGGTGCCCAAATGAATATTCCTTACGGTTTTCACTCATTTCTCTCAAGTGTTTAAGGGTTACTGTTTCGCTCAAACTTCCTATAGGAAACTACATTACCATAGGCTTGTTGATAAACCAATTCTCCTCTACAAGGATTACATGCATAAATAGATCAAAGGAAGGTTGTAATGTGGTAGGGGTTAAGATAGGTCAAAAGAGAGGGAAAGAGAGTTAAGCACGAACATTAGTAAAGTAAAAAGCGGATAAAATTAGGATAATCAAAACATACTCTAAGGTATACCAATATAACCAATATTTTGCACTTATTGATGCAACTCACTTGTTCTTCCGTTTTATTTTCTTTTTTAATTTTCATCATTTTTATTTTTTCTTTTTTTTTCATACATGGAAGAACTATGAATCGAAACTAACACTCTATACAATGTAGTCTAAAGGAAGAACTATACTCAACTTGTCTCGGTAAAAATTTCACACAATCCCAACTAATGTTTTGGTTAATACTTTACTAAGCTTGTGAAAAGGGTAGGACAATAAGGTTTAAAGTTTCAAATTTTAAGGTGTTTTCATAACAAAAGGTTAAGGCTCAATGGGGTAGCAAGGGATAATTAACGGGTAGGTCATTTAAGCCAAGGTTTAACACAAAAAGGGCTTAGATCATCTTTATTAAGCATGCATCCTATAAACTCAAACCGATTCAAAGCAAGTTCTGAAGGTAGAAACCTAAGGAAGTATACTCAACAAAGAAATGAAATGGCTATAGATGGAGTCATGGATGGAGCTATTTGGGGGCCAGTGGTGCACTGGGCCCCCTAAGATTTAAAAAAAAATTAAATCTTGCTTCTGTATAAATTATACTTTAATGAAAGTATCATTATTTAAAAGAAAACATAAAAGATTCTCCAAACCCTTAGACTCTCAAAATATTTGCGAAATTACCAAACCAGCTTGGATATTATTTCGCATGCACCTGCATCTCTAACCTCACTATTGTTGTACACACTGAAGTGTGTCGCGCAGTCACAGTGATTTGTGAAAGATTGTATGAAGAGGGGTGTTCCAAAATTTTTCTTTCATATGGAGGTGATTAAACATTAACCCCACAAGGTTTTGAACAAATTTCAAGGACAGACCAGTACCAATAGCGACATGGAGAGTAGTCATGGGCTTTTTAGTGACATCGGCAGTTATTGAATTAGGATCTTCCTTTAAAAAGTTAGAGCGGTGGTCCAATCACCTTCAATGGTAGCTTTGTACTTTGGCAAGTAATGATTGACACAAGAAGGTAAGGCACGGCTGGCATGTCTGACCGTTTTTCTTGACCTTTTGTTCTTTCGTCATGTCTACTTTTTATATCGACAAGTTTTATAATATTTATTCTACAACAGGATTTATGGATGTTTCAGCGAATGCATGTATGACCGTTTGATCAATAATTCAACTAAGTTGTTGCAGTAGGGAATGAGTTTTTTATGCTTATGAACAGTAGAGAATATATATATATATATATATATATATATATATGTATATATATATAATAAAAGAAAAGGAGATCCAATTATTTTTTAGTATATTTGATAGCTGCTACCTCTTTTATGAAATTAGTAAATATTGGTTCTAACTAATTTTTTATTTTGCAGTTATGGAAAAATACTTTAAAAAATTAAGACCAACTGTTCAGTCATCATCGTCTGATTTAAATCAGAATGTTAATAAAGCACTTCCAGAATCAAAGGAGGTTATTATTGAAGAACTTGTGATTGACTTGGAAAATCTTCCTTCTGATCCAGGATTGAGACCTAATATAATGGAGTATCCTCCTGAAAAATAAGATCAGGTGCGTAGAACTTATTTATTAAAAGGTCCTTGTTAATCTCAAAATCATAACTTTCCTCAAACCATGGATGGAGATCGTAAGTGGAGATTTATTGTATCATGGTTTGATGATTTTAAAGATTGGTTGGAATATAGTGTTGAAAAAGATGTTGCATAGTGCTTATATTTTTATCTTTTTTCGGTTGATCGTGAAAGAAAACATACTAATTTTGTATATGAGGGTTTTAGTGCTTGGCGAAAGAAAATAAAATTAAGAGAACATGTAGGAAATCATGACTCTGATCATAATAAATGTCGAATTGCTTATGAAAATTTAATGAATCAATTCCAATCTATTGAGTCAACTTTTTCATGGTAATCAGAGAAATAAAAAATTGAATATCGGTGTAGGCTAAATGCATCAATCTATAAAAAGTAGGCAAGGATCATTGTAATTTTAACTGTTTTATATTCATAATAAAACTTTATTTTTTATTTAGTTTTGATTTGAAAATTTTTGTGAAATCTATATTTTATTTGGGCCCTCCTATCTTAAATTTCTAGCTTCATCACTGGATGGAGTCATATGGCTTAATCCTCACTTTAGCTCAAATGAAAACTCATTATCCATCTGTACACTACCTTATTGTTCAAATGTCAATTTGTGACTAAGCTTATGTAACCAACTACTTTTCATCACTCCATATGGTTCACTTTTTACTCAAGTAGCCTAATCTGAGTTAAAGCATGTGTTCAATCTAATTCCAGCTAACATGAAAGAATCTCATGACAATATTTATCAGAGTGACTTAAATACGGTTCCATTGTTAACACAAAGCACCATTGCTGAAACAAAGCACATATAATTCGCCTAAACATACATCCTATTCAACACAAATTCAAAAAAATTGCAATTGAGAAAGTTGATGTCACCTACCCACACTTAAAGATTACATTATCCTCATTATGACAAGTCAACCCCTAAGTGAGTCAAGAGAAATTGAAACAAGCAAATGATATCAAATGAGATCCTTTGTTCAACCTCCAAGTTGCTCCCTCTTCTTTCCTACATACAAATTAGTTAACTCTTACTCTCAATTAACATCAAACACACAAGAAAAGCAATGACAATCAAACTTAATGAAAACATGCAAAATGAATCCTAAACTAGAACAGTAAACAATAATTATGCTAGAAAACACATGTCAATTACCTATAAAAACGTGTACTAATGCACACTTATCAATCACAAAGAACGGAAAGCTCGTAAGCTTTCTTCAAAAGCCTATTTCTTTTTTTTGCAAAGGTCACTTGCCTGTTAATCTTGTTCTCAATCCTCTTTAACTCAACCCTACCTTTTCCCATTATGTTCTTTCTATTATAAAGCAAAATTCTTTTATAACCCCAAGACATCTTCACTGATAAAAAAGCCTCTCTTAATTTTGTACACTTCGTAGTTAAGCCCCTTTCATACATTTTTTTTCTCTGAAAATCTAGGTGGCATTTAAAATCCACCTGGCCTCTCCAAAGACACACTTTTATATATAGTAACGACATGTGTATAACACTTTCTAATTTCTGTCCAAAATATTCTAACATTGAGCAGACTCATGAACGTTTAAACTTTTATTAAGCAAATTAAAAGCTTTGGTCTTAACTGATCAAAGCCAAAAAAATTGGGCCCAATTTGAGCTTTTAGCCTTATTATGTATGCGAATCCTAGTAGTGGAGAAATGAAATGATTTGCAAAAATGTGGAATGTCATGATCATGAATGGTTTTTGAGTGTACCTATAGATATATCTTATTTAAACACATTTTTTCCAAGTCTAAATCTAAATTGCTCAGTTTCTAAATATGATGAATGATGAATGATCATGAGTATAAGTGTTCTATGTTGAGTTCTTGCTATGATTTTTTAAAGTTATTCATCTTTTCTTAAGACTATCTATTCTTGGGAAATATGGGAAATAAGTAATTGTTTTAGGTTTGTGATTCTGATTTTGATGTTTTGCCTGAGCATAGTCAAAAGCTAAATGTAGGAAAAATTGATATGTTCTTAATTGATTATACATTTATTCCAAAACACTTAGTGATTAATCCTATAAAATGATTAAGACATTCACTTTAGTTCATATTTGGTTTTAGGTACAATTCGGAAGTGAAAAAGCTAAAGTGAGTCGAAAGCACAATATTTGAGTTGTCTTCTTAAGATTCACACTTACTTGTCTTCATGGAACAAGAAGAAGAAGGATTAGAGTAAGAGTAGGTAAGAAAATGTATGAGGATGAAGAGTAAATGGACATGGCCAGTAACCCACGACCATGAAAAATAAGTTATAGACGTGAGACACATTGTCATGGGCATAAGACTCTTCTCACGCTCACACCTGTGATAAGTGTGTCATAGGTGTGATACACTAGTCACACCTAGCACTTGAAAAGACTCCTTTTCAATAAAAAAAGAACATATGACGATAGAAACATTTATGAATAATTTTAGTGGGTTTTGGGAGATGAAGAGAATGAAGATGGGCAAAGATCTTATCCTTTAGAGACCCATGAACGTTTAGGCTTTCCCAACCTGGTTTAAAAGTGATATTGACGCTGAAGAACTCAGTTAAGCATATCTTTCATTGTCATTGTTGTTCTTTCTCTCTTAGGAATTAATTATGTTATCCTATGTTTATTATTTGGGTTTTGTGTTAAGATGATGTTAATGCATTCATTGGATTGTTTTCTTATGAAACCATTGTTAGAATCTTCAATATAATTTGTAAGCAACTAATGGTTACGGATCATTAGGGATACAATCAGTAATTGTTGTATTTCTGATTGGTATTGATTGGTGTTGAATCATTAAGGATAACATAACCTAGGTTAAATGACTCGAATGTATGTGAATGTTGCCTTGATTAATCTATTTTCCTAACTTATAATAGGCTGTCAAATTAAATCTAGAGCGCTTTTCCTAAGTTGTTTGATGGCTAGGTTTAATTAACGAGCATCTTTTAATTAAATATGACCTAAGGGAAAACTGGGGTTAATAGAGCTTATCATTAACCTATAATTAATAGTTGCTAGGAGAGGTATGAGAATAACAATTCAGTGAAGTATGTTTAATTGTGAGTAGACCAATATTGAACCGATGATCAGATCCTTAACGAATTCATCACTTTAATCATTTTTTGAATGTTTTCTTTAATTTGTTTTTGTTATTATAGTTTTGTTTATTTTCTTATTTTAAACCAAACCAAACCTCTAACCTAAACACCAATTTTTTCATAAAAAAGCTAACCAAACACTCTTTGTGGGATTGACCTAGACTCATCACTACTATAGTTGTAGGTCTAGTTATTTTGAGTAATGTTACAATGCGCTACGCGAGCAATGTTGGTGATGTTGAGTCTATCTAGAGAGGGTCATCGATCAATTATAAAGCAAGCTAGGTGGGCGGTGAGATTAAACAACCTTGTTTTTTTTATGTAAGTACAAACTCAGCCAGAATACTGTTCAGAGAAGAGAAGAACATCTAGAAAAAATTTTAAAAGAAAAACTAGGCCCTTAAAATAGACAAAGCTCTAATATCACGAAAAAAATAACTTAGAGAAAAACCAAAGTATGTCTATTAGTGAATTGAGATGTTTTGTACAGAGAAATCCTATGGTTTATATGAAAAGGCCTAGGATTATTTAGGAAACATTCTAGCTATCATATCTCTCAATTATAGGAAGAAATTACTACAAATATTAATTTCTAATTGTATGTAAGGAAATAATCAATTTTAATAACTCTAGTCAGCACCTCCACTAGATAGTGAAGTAAAGATAATCTTAAAAACAAGGTTTTAAAAACCAAATGGTCAGTTATCTGGTTCAGTTTCATTTAATAACCTTTATGTATAAAAACTGGTTGATTTTTCAAAAAATCGATTGAACCTATCAGTCAATATACAAATAATACCTAAATTTCAGATTTTAGAAATCAAACTGTCTCCTAGCCTCATCCCTCTCTTTTCTCTTCTCAGATCTCATCATAGCAAAGTCAAGTTTCTAGCTTTCTAACCCCATTTGTCTTTTCCAAAGGAGAATTAAGTGTACTCATAAGTAGTACTAAGAATCAAAATAGATCTATAGACGGTAGGCATGAAGAATATGCTTCTAATGCACTAGACAAAAATCAAACTTTAGCATGAAGGCAAAGCAAGCCAAGAAAGATCTCGCTTTTTCTGATTTTGATAAGTGCATGTAAGTAAATTTGAAGGGGTACCGCTCTTTTGCCATTTTGATGCTACTGATGTTGTCTTACTGGAGAGGACGAGGGAAGAATATATTGTAGGTTGAGGTATAGGAACTTGATGGATGGAGGAGCAAAAAATTTAAGATTTGATGAATGAATTTTACAGTGAAATGGTGATTTAGTTGTCTTCTATCAAGTTCCTTTTTTTCTTTTTTTGTAGATAAGGATAAGATAGTCGGTTCATGGAGATTTCTTTTTCATTTATAGTTATTAATTAATTAGTTTTTATAACAGTTAGAACTCTATTTCATTTCAATATCTAATTTTGATATTTATGTTATATATACTCTTTGAAGTATTGAATTTGTTGATCTAAAACGAAAAAACTAAAAACATTTTGACAAGACAATATAGCTATTTTCTAGAGCAAAGTTTAATAAGTGAGTGCCATTCTGCTGATGGTTTAATTCTATTGTTAGTTTGTTTTTGTGTGTATGTATGGTCACCATTCTATTGTTCGTTTCTGTGTACATGTATGGTTTGTGATGGTTTCAGCTTTACTTTTTCTTTAAAAAAAATGGATTCTCGTTTCTTGTTGCTCTTGGATTTTTCCTCACAACTGTTGTTGGTTTATAATTAGACGTGAGTTGATAACTTAAATTTAAAGAGTGTAAGAATTTGAAATAGTTTGATAATATAACATCTTCAATTGTAGTATTGTTAGCAATAAAATTCCTTAGTGAGACCAATTATTATGCTAAAAAGAAGTTAAAGCTCCTTCTCTCACCTGATAATTAATTCTCACCCTGACTCTTACTTTAAGCTTGATAATATGAATCATTAACTAAGAAGAAAGTTTATAAATGGTATGAATTTATTGCACTATAAAAAAGTAATTTTATATTTAAAATAATAATAAGTTTTCAACGTATTATCTTAATTCATCCTGATATAATTGTCAAATGTCTTCTTGAAGAGATTATCGTGAATAAAACAATACAATATCCATCTTCTTGAGGTATAAATTTGTTTTATGTCATTCACCACTTTAGATTTTTTTTTTTGCTTCCTAAGTAATCTATATAGATCATCTTTATAATGTTATTGAAGAAAATATTATCTTTTCATGGGAAAGTAATAGTTTTAATAAAAGGAAAAAAGAAGTTGATCCTTACTTTACAACATCTATGCAAAATAAAAAAAGATTTGTGCTTCCTATCGACTAGTATAATAAGAGCTTCTAATAGTTACAAAACTAGTATATCTCATGTGCATACTTGGTAACATTCTCAGATATAAATTCCAATTTAGGAATTAGTTAGTTATGAAGCCTAGGACAAGGTTGACAAACTATTGAAAAACCATATCCTAAGGAACAATTTTATGCTTGTGATTGTCATTCTCTATTAGAATGGACAATGAGAATTATTTAAGTAGGAGAGTCTTTTCCTGACAATAGTATACCCAATTACTATTTTTATATTTTTTAGGTTAAATCATAATGGAGAATATGGAATTGTCAAAAAAAGATTCAAGGAATATTGCAACCTTTACATATGCTAAGTCCGATCTAGCATGAAATTATTTTTCTTCTTCTCAAGCATCTGATGGGAATATCCAATATAACTATATGTTTTGCAGTATAATATTTAAAAGGGGAGGAATTTATATAATGAAAGATTATTTTGCTAGTGTTAAGGGTAGTATTGCTTTAACCAAAAAGTACCATTTGAAGTACGTGATAGGATTGGAAATTATTTGCAGTAATAAGTAAAAAAGAAAAGGGAAATAAAGAAGCTCACGCTATATCATTTGGACCATAAGTATTACAAAAAGGAAAAAGGAAAACTATTATTGACATAGATTCTTATCTCCCTCCAAGAACCACTCCTGATTCTCAACCTAGTCTAAAGAGTATTTTAGTTAATAAGGTTGTTGTTTTATGATGTAAAAGAGCATGGTACCTTTTTATTATGAGATGCATGTGCCTTTGCTTCAAGATTTTAAAAAATAATGTTAGTTAATTGTGGATACATATAAGTTTAGTTGGGAATCAACATGATGCACTATTATGGCAAATCAGTGGACTGATTGAAAACAAAGAATCTTGATCAATTTCTCAGTTTATTGCAATATTGGAATAACTTTTATAAAGTCTATTTAAAAAATGCTAATGCTTTATCTAAATTATTTTCTAATTGACAAATAGGCTGGATCAAAGAAAATTGTGCATTTTATTTCAGATAATGCAACTAATGATGTATTAGCTGGGTACTTTTTACAATCAACGAATAGGCATACTTATTGGTCTCCATGGCTGCTCATTGTATAAATCCTATTTTAAAAGATATTGATGGTATGAATCATATTTCTAGTCTTGCTTCACTCACATTTAAGATCACAATTTTTATGTATCATCATATCACATTTTTGTCTTGGTTAAGAATGCAAGAAGATTGTGTTGAGATCGTGCATCTCGCTGCTATCAGGTTTGTAACTACATTTATTACTTTGAAAAGTGTTTATGAATATAAACAACTACTTCAAAATTTAGTGATAGGTAAGCACTTTTCAAGTCAGAAGTTGTCAAAGAGTGAAAAAAGAAAAGAAGTTTGCGCCATTATTTTAGATAATAAATTTTGGGATGCTTGGTCATTATGATTATTGTGGCTCCGCTTGTAAGGTTGTTAAGAATTGTTGACTTAGATGAGAAGCCATCTTTGGTTTATATATATGATGCTATGTTAGAGCTCACAAAATAATTGTAAATCTTGTTCAGGGTAAGGAGAAACTGTACAAGACTTATGTAGATATTATTGACTGACGATGGGATAAGCTTCTTACTCAAAGGATCTACTTAGTAAATTATTTTCTCAGTCCTTATTGCTTATATAGTGGAGACGCAAGTCCAATTAATATTATGGGTGGTCTATTTGATGTGATTAAATGCAAAGATGTTTTCTCTATTGAAGAGAAATCGCAAGCGATAAATAAAATTAAATTGTATCGTGAAGGTTTAGAGATTTTGCTAGTTCATCAACAAAGAATGAACTAATGATGAAAAATGTAGCCTCGTAAGTTTTTATACTTTTAGTTCATTCTTTACTTATTAATAATATATATTCTTATTTTTCATAACTATTAATTTAAAGTATAGATGAGTGGTAGAGATTATTCGATGATGACGCTCCAACATTAAGAAAACTTACTATTAGAATACTTAGTCAAACAATTTTTGCATTAGGTTGTGAATGTAACTGAGGTGTTTTTGAACGTATTCATACAAAGAAACGAAATTGTTTGGAATATCAAAAATTTAATGAACTTGTTTATGTTACTTATAATCTAAGAATGAAGAACATGTATTTTATAGTTTTGTTTTTATTTCGTTAATTTTATTTTTATTATTAACTTTGTAATTTGTCTATTATGGATTCAAAGCGCTCAGTAAGAAGAGAACGTGTGATCTAGTTGATATTGATTGTATTGAACATATTGATTTTTGGATTGAAGAAGAAGAACTATCGCCTAATCTTGATTATAATGAACTTGAAAAGACAATTTATGAAGAAAATGCATTTGTCACAACGAATAAATTAAAATCATCTACTGATGGTCAGTTCGTATCTTATTTTGATCATATTTAAGTTAAAAGTATAATTTATTACAAATTTATAATTGAGAATAATTTCATATATTATTAATTTGTAATTTATTTAAATGCAGTAGAAGAAGTTGACACAAACACTTTAGATAAAAGCGTAGTTTATGAGTCTTTAAATAATGTTAGTAAATTTAGAGCTTTTGATGATGATCAGATACAACTTCCTTCAAAAATACAATTTTGATTTTATTGTTATTTTAAGTTTTATATTAGACTTATATTTATTTATTATTAGTTCATTATATAAATAATGAATATCGGTGTATTTTTTATTTCAATAAAATATTTTATTTTTACTTATTCTCATAAAATTTATTTCTTATTTATTATATATCAACTTTATAGCATTTTTGTACCAATTAATTTTTTATACCTTAGACTTTTCTTTTGACAAATTTAGTTTCCAATCTAATTTTTAAAACATTTCTTGAAACCACTATGTTCCAAACCTTACCTGAACCGTAGCGACCAATGTTTTGAAAACCGAACCGGACCGGCTGGTTCAACCCGAAAACCTCTGAACCGATCAGTGGTCCGGTTCGGTTTTTAAAGAAAACCTTTTAAACTTAAAACCGGCCGGTTTGCTGGAGAACCGGCCGGTTTTAAT
>JAOSBO010000001.1:6077083-6095369 GCA_027563915.1 Erythroxylum rotundifolium
GATTATGTGACTGGGTGAGCCATCGATGATGGTCACTCACTGAGTTTGCAAAACTCACCCAAAATTTGCAATTATTTGTCAGGATCAGAAGAATACCCCGTTAGACCAATGGGAGTATACCTACAGATAAAGAATGCCTCTAAATTATTTTGTCACTAAACTATAACCAACTGATTGGCTTTAGGGCATACACCGACAGTATCCCACTTATACCATATCACCATATATCAATCATTCTATTGTTGGGATAGTGGCTTAATAAGAGAATTCTAGTAGATTCTCTATAGTGATTACTTACTTAAATCTTACAAATTTCATCTTAATTATCATTATAATTAGGGTTAATAACCAAAAAAGCCTAAACTTTTGTCAAATTTTCAATTATAGCCTGAACTTTAAAAAGTAGCAATAAAATCCCCAAACTTTCAATTTTTTTCAATTCTTGCCCAAACTTCAAAAAGTGGCAATAAAATGCTCAAACATTCAATTTTAGCCTGATGTCATGTATTGTTCTCCCGATGGCCTTAGCCCTTTGCTTCCTATTTGTTATTCTAACGCCCCAAACTACTCTGGTATTATTACATACTGTACTAGTAAGCTCTTTATTTTGAGTTCATTCTCCTGATCCC
The DNA here is from genome assembly GCA_027563915.1 of Erythroxylum rotundifolium. NCBI lineage: Eukaryota > Viridiplantae > Streptophyta > Magnoliopsida > Malpighiales > Erythroxylaceae > Erythroxylum > Erythroxylum rotundifolium. The sequence goes on from JAOSBO010000001.1 coordinate 6,077,713, forward strand.
CTCAATGTGGGAGCATCAAGGCTGCATAATCTAAAAATCAAGGGGTGAAGGTGTTAAGAGAACAAACTAAAATTGAAGGAAAAAATTGAAATCAAAGCATGAGGTCATCAGGGCTATGTAATCTAATTTAGGTCATTTTTAAATGATGACGTCATTTTAATTATGTGATTAAATGATGTCGTTTCATTCATCTTCATTTATTGTGTCAATTTTGGCTAATGTGTATTAATAATTAAGGTTGTTTAAACACATGGAAAGCCACGTCATCAAACTTAACGGAAACATTAACGTTGAGCTAGAATTGAAAAAAATTAAGAGTTTGAGCATTTTATTTCTAAATTTTGAAGTTTGAGCTATAATTAAAATTTTTTGAAAGTTTGGACATTTTATTACTACTTTTTAAAGTTAGGGTTATAATTGAAAAACTAACAAAAGTTTGGTTTTTTTTCTGGTGATTAACCCTTATAATTAAGAACAATTGCCTAAATAAATCTTTGGATCTTTGATGAAACTTAACTCCCTTTACATGCCTAATGACTCTACCATTCCACAGTGCACTACTGTCTTGAACAATGCAAGAAACTATATCAAGTTCATTAAAGAACTTATTGATCTAATTAATTATTTATACTAAATGAAAAATGTATTATGGCTTAATTTGTAACCATTGCTACATTAGAACCTTTCCAATCTTGAATGATATTGTTCTAAGTAAAATAGACATTAGTTAGGATTTACTTATAAAGTTAATATCCATATAACCTTAAGCTCAAATATCAAACCATATATAGAATAATGGATATCTTGGATACTTCACAAGTATCACAAATACTAAACATCTTTAATACATTATCTATATACTTAGAATTCATAAACAACTTCTAATCTATCTCTATAGATATAATTCTCAGAATTAAGTTGTTACCTTTTTATATCCAACAAATTTTCTTCTTGGAAAATTATATTTCAATAATTGAAAATTAGAATTGTCATTCTCTATAAACAATGTCTCTATATACTCTTATTATAGAGAACAATTATACTCTCACTAACTTTCATTTAGACATGACAAATTCACAATCATCTCCAAAACAAACTCTTTGAATTCATCATAAAAGTGAATCTTTCAAATGTCTCCTAGTCTTTCAACTGTACATCAACTGTATCAACAAAAGCACCAGTACCAATTGGATGTATTGTCATGAGATTTGAACTTTTCAAATTTCGTCTTACTCCCAATACTTATCTTGAGAACCATTCTTCTATAAGTGTTCATTGAAATAGACAATTTGTTCAGTAGGTCTGTAAGATTATATCTAAACTTTTGGATATCTCATAACCCTTTATTATCCAATTTAGTTCTAAACTTAGTGGATAATACATGCTTTAGCAAAGCATCAGATCTTTAAATTATTAAATTTGACTCTTTCAAAGACATAGCGTTTTATATCTAATATGACATATCACCAAATGATTTAATTAGAACTATTGAAGGTAAGTCATTGTATTAGGGATAACTATAAAATAAATAATATTGCATCATACAATCTTATATTATATTTTCCTCCTTAGATAAATCTATACTCTTATGGAATTTTGTTATAAAAGTATTCACCAAAAATTCTCATTCCCTGTAGATAAACAAAAATCTAAAATTCACCATATTGATCTCATCAAAGTGCTTCAAAAATCTCAATGCTTAATTTCTACTTAAATTTAAACTAGTAGAACTTTTCAAAATATTTAAATTAATATTCATCTAATATATATACCAATATCATATAAACTTATTACTAATCTAATGAAATATAAGTATCATCCTTTTATAAATTGTTATTCCATCTAATACATCGCATGTATTAATTTAATAATTCAATATCATCATCATTCCTTCACCAAAGGTTGATTTAGTTATACTTCAACTTAACAAGTTTCACACGATTCATAATCAAAATGATACATATCTCCTTCTATGTAACTTTATGATTCTCGTTATGATGATTTAACCAGCATGGTATAAAAGGATAGTCTCGTTTATCCAAATTTATATTCTTGCCACTTATGTTAAGCATTGGTCTCCTTTGTTCCAACACATACAAACTATTTGTATAAAATTAGATCAACTACTTTTACTCAACAATCTATTTATTATGATGTATTGAACATTATAACAATTTTAAATCAGAATTCATATCACATACTCATAAGCATGAACCAGAAATTTATATAATTTCTACCATATTTCATATAGGAAAAAGAAGTCATGCGATCATTTCTTAAAATTATAATGATTATCATTCTATAGCAAAGCCTGTAATTAATGTCCATGATTATGCATTTGGTAGGTTAAATTAAGTGAAACAATTTCATCAGGGTATTATGTCTTTCAGCTCTACTTCATGAAACCATTTGCATCTTATTATCATGGTGTTAACATACATTTTACATGTTGTCATCAAAGTTTGTGAGATATTTGTCAACTCAAAATGTCAATAAATTTTATCATCTATATGATTTCGACATCTCTCTAAAACTTTGTCACTAAATCCTTAACAAAGGTTATAGTAAAATCAAATAATGGGCATACAATTTTATTTTATAACTTTGAGAAGTCTTCTCAAACATAATCCTATATGTAAGAAATTTGGTTTACTAACTTTTAGTATTAACTATACTAAACAAGATAAATGCCATTTAGGATAGAAATATAAATGTAAGAAAAGAAAGTAATTAATTATATGCTATGAGTACCAAATAAGATTAAGTCTTTAATCATGTATTTGGTTCCTCCCATAATTTTATTTACAATAATTCCTCACTACTATTCAAAAAGATTACTATAATCTTTCTAGTAGGCTAAAATCTCATTCAAATATAGTTGATCTTGAGTTTGCTCAGCAAACTAACCAAACCTAAATTAGGTAGATGACAACTTTATCAATCACATCTTATGTGACTCCTAGATTTGATAAGTGACAATTCTTATCAAAACATATCTTATATGTTTTTCCTAACCCTGCCTCTTGATTATAAGGTTGCTCATCCACATCACACAAATTTAGTTAAGTACAACTCACTGTTATAAGACTAAACATATTAGGGTTTAAATGACCTTGAGTTTGCTAACGTACCTAACAATAAACAGAACTTTGGTTTATTTTTATAACAACAGAAAGAAATAAACATATTTTCAATGTATAATTAATATTTTAACGAGAGATTTAATTTTTTATCTCATCAAACAAAAAATTACATGTAATAATATCGCATACATAAAATATGCCATTTAACATGCATCAAATATATTTATCAAATATATAAATATAGTATGCAACTTATACACTCATATTAAATTATATGTATAAAACATCAAAATTTGTTTGATTCTAGTTATTGATTTTCACAATCTAAAATATTTTTTCAACTTCGTGAAAATTTTTATATTAGATTAAACTCATTGATTCCTATATAAACTAAGTTTATATTCCGAATAGAAATTTAATTTGATTTGAAAAAAAATTTCAAATCCAATTCAAAACTATTTTCGATCATATTGACTCCTTTAACAAAATTTATGCATTTTACTTATTATAATTTAGAAAAAATTATTTTTAAAAATTATATAAGTAATGTATTCTAATCCAATTAGAAATTTATTTCTAATCTAATTAGAAATTACTTTCCTCCATCAGAAATTTTTTTCTAATATTAAAAAGAAAATACTTTCAAAATTAATAAAAAATTTTAAATTTAATTAAGAAATTCATTTATATTTTTATTTAGAGATTAATTTTTTAATTAATTAGAAAATCTTTCCTTAATATATTAGAAAATTATTATCAAAAATATTAAAAATAGCTTGTTTTCTTAATTAATAAATAAAAACAATTTTCAAAATTTAATCATGAAAATATTGTTTCTAATAAATCAAGAAACTTATTATTTGTAAATAAAGAAAAATTTTCTTAATGAATAGAGTAATAATTCTCTAAATAAATAAAATCATAAATTCAATTTATGACAATCAAGTTGAAATAAATTTAATTAGGAAACACCTTTCTTAACCACCTAAGAAAATATTTTCTTTATTTTAAGGAGCCAAATTAATTAATTTTAATCTAATTGAAACTAATTATTTATAATTTTAGAAACTATTTTTCTAAAATAAATTAGTAATCAATATAATTATTAATCTTAATCACATTAAGAAAATAATTAATTTAATTTTGGAATTGAATTCTTATTTTAAAACTCTTTTAAAATATATTTGGAATAAAATTTATTAAGATTGCATTAATCTTAAAGCCAAACAAGACTCGTTCTTTGTTTAGGTTACACTAACCTTGTAACCAAACAAGATACATCCTACTCTAATGTTCAAACATCCTCATAATTATCCATACTGTCAAAGACTCATTATTATTACCCTAGAATAAACTTATCCCAATATTAGGACACCTTTATCCTTGTTACCAAACATCCATGCTAATTCTTCATCTTACAAACCCTAAAATTATAAAGATGAAACCCTAGCCACCACACAAAGAAGTTGTTGTCAGCATTGTTGCTGTCTTCGACACTACAGCAGAACTTCATCACTAGCCATAAGTGATGCAGCTAGGTCCATCATGTTGCCAGCCATTAGTGGTATCCCACACCACTGTCACACACTTCACAGGTCTCAGTCGCTCCTCGCTTATGTCTGCAGCAACCCCAGCCATTACACGCCTATTGTAGTTACCAATGCCAACTCGTGCTGCCAATAGTCGTCTCTCTAACCGCTAACCATGACAGCAACTTAAGCCATTCCAGTCACCATGTGGTTCATGCTAGTCTTTTATGTTCTATTAATGCCTAGTCGTAATAAAACAATGACTAGTAACAATTTAGAGATAATCTATAAATACAATATGACTCTCATAATTATAATCTCATTATAATTGTATTTGCAATGTATAATCATCCTATGGACTTTATCAAACTTGGCAACAAAAACTAAAGAATTTGATTGAGTAACTGATGAAAGTATGAGGGATATTATAGCCTAATCAAATATATTCAAGAGCCCATTGAGTCTTGTAAGGAAAGACCATTGGAGCTAGAGAATTTGATGGAGAATTGAATCAAGTTTAGGTTTGAGAGATAACAGAGCAATAACCTTAAAAAATTTCTCTTCTCTTATTGATTTTTGCTCATTGTCATCGAAAAATGTATGATATAAAGGCATCAAACTTCTATATAAGGGAACAACTTGCCCCAAAAAACACTTTTTGGGACCTTTATGTTTTAAGTTCATCATAGTAGACATCCACGTATAGAACCTCTGAATATCACTAATGTAGCACTCCTTAGCATCTTCCAAACTTATAACATGTATTAAAGAACTTAAACATAAATTGTAGCTTTCGGTCAATAGACACTACAAAGTTAGGCAATGACCTTTCACCACTTGGGGCGATCAGTAGCCATAATTTTATGTAATAGCATGGTGAGATCGTCTTCTTTACTATATCCTCTAAACCAAATCTTAAAAGACAAAGCCCATGCTAAATAATTAGCAGAAATACTAAATTTATTAAAGTTAATTACGAATTATCCAAGCTGAAAAAGGTAAAAGTCATAATTAATTGAACTTCTTGTCCGACTTGCAGTCCATCTGATCAAAGATTCTCTCTGTTCTCTCTAGCCATCCTTCGGCCTCTGCAGGGTCTGTACTTTCATAGAAGTCCACAGCCTCCTACTTCCACAGTTTATCGTACCTCCTTTCCCTTCTCTCGAGAATTCTCAAAGGCATTCTCTCAGGTCGAGATATTGAAGACTCTCTACTGGTTCCTATTGATTCTAGGTCGTTTATGTCAGTTGACCTTCTAACTTGATCACCTATAGCGGATGACCTATAATAGACAATAACCTTGATTACTATCTGCATTTCTCACGATATTTCATGTCTAATGTTCCTATATATTCCTATGAATGCCAAACCATTGCTTTAATACCAAAAACTGTAGCACCCCCACTCTCATCCAACACGTGCCCATACATTCTGAGGACATTCGAGCACATGTCAGGTGAAAGCGACGCACTAGCTAGAGCAATCACATCACTTATTATGACGTCATAATTTAAAACACAAATAACTAAACTTTAAAACTCAATTCCTCATTTCCATTTCATAAAACATAATGTACATTGTAGCATTATAAACATCATCCATATATATCAATATCTAAACTTATTAGAGTCTACAGCTCTGCTTTCAAAATATACTACATGAATGAGCAAATTATACAGAACTTTATCTAACTCTTCAGTCTCAGTTGACTGACCTTATTCTAGATTTCTTCTAAGTGATCTTAGAAGCTATGTCTCCTTTCTCGTACCTGAAAAGTCAACATTGCAATTTTGGTGAGTTTTGTGAACTCAGTGAGCTATCCATCATCGATGACTCACTTATAACACATAACACAAAAAATCATATTCAAATCATATAACCATATAATTCACATTACTTCATTTATCATTAGATCAATCAAAGACTATTTTATTCATTCATTTCACATTTCACATTCAGTACGGTTTATACAATTCAAATCAATCATCCATATAATGCATATTAAATTGTATGTGCAATGCTCATAAGACTCACTTTCAATTATTATGTTGTTATGATCGAGTGCTTTTTTTACTGTCCTATATTCATTGCGGATATTGAGCTCATTAATAATTGTCTCTTATCCGTTGGGGATAGAATGCTCATTATATATAGTGAGCCAGAGGCTCTTACTATATTCTAAGCTTTAAGCTCTTTTTCGTTGGATGCTCTAATCACAACTGCTTTTATCTTATCATGCATGCATGTAATGAAGTGCATGTATTCACATATATTCAATCAATCACTTATACTCAATTTTCACATTCACATTTTTCATCAGAACTAAGTCTGGCGTTCAACAATCAAGTTGAGGACACTTATTTAAATCAAATTCACATACAATGAGCACTTTCAATATGTTCCTTTTCATACATCAAACGCCTCAGACATTCAATGTCCAGAATCATCAAATTCATATGACATATTAATTCAATACAGAATTTAAACAAACAATAAATCAATGTGATGCCATCTATGTTACTCACAATATATTCCAGTTAGCTATTGCCCTAAGGTCTTGGTAATGTCTGGATGTGGTCACTCAATTGGCGCTTCTATTTTATGCAATACACATTTACACACATTACAACTTTGCACAATTAACTAAGTACTCATTGATGCACATATGTATATGTTAAGTACAATGTATGCTTAATAACAATCCTGGGTATATTTCATTAATACATATCGCATAATTATTTAACATCATCTTTCAATCATTTTTTAATACCTAATGCACTTTAATCACTTAATTCGTCATCAACTAGGTTCATTCAAGATCTTATGTAGGCCTAAATACATCCTAAGAAAGTACCTTAACATTAGTTAGTTCAAACATTACTCAAAAGACAACTTTTTTTCTCTATATGTCTGCCCCATGATCATGACAAAAACCCATGGAACTAGCCACGATCATAGTGGTTCTGTCATGATCATGACAGAACCATATTCTTTCCAGGAAACAATTGTGAGGTGAGGGCCACAATCGTTCCCTGCAATTTCTTCCCCATTCATATGAATTCAACACATACACTAACAACAATTTCACTCCAAATTTTTCAGTATTAACCTCCATTTATGCAACTTCATTACATGCTAATTCAACCACTAAAGTAGTTGCACTAAAATCCATAAAACTCAACTCATTTAATTCATTATCTTTTTCTTAATCTCATTCATTCATGAAATCATACCTTACATGCATTTCTAACTTTCTCCATAATATCTATCATTCATAATGCATAAAACAATTCATTTCCATAGTTCATCATTTAGGATTCATAACCTCCTCATTTTTACCTCTAAAATATCTCAAGAACATTCATAAGGCAACTCATAACTTAAGGTTCCTCAATCATACAAAAACAAAATATTTCATCATCTTTCATTGTTATGCCTAATTCTTATTTCAAGAACTACACTTGACACCTTTCCTATACCTTGAATTCTCAATTTATTCCCTTACATGTTAGACTATAATTCATGGCTTTCATATCTTTAAAATAAGAACACATCATATGCATTACTTCTTCAATCTCCTACACTCTTCACATACACGAAAATAGGACACAAAGATGTCCATTTATTCATCTTAAATAGGACACAAAAATATTATTGATCATTTTCCCACATCATTTACACTATAAATCTACCCCAAATGATCATTTTAAATGTTGTTTACTAAACAACTCATGAATAACGTTAACACACTAATATTAGGACATAAAACTCTTTATTTTTACGCCCACGGTAAAGCACATATAATATCTCATGATCAAGATCATCAATCTCAAATCGCTCGTCATAAATGTTTCATTTACCACCACCTATGAAGATTAACAAGCTACTTACTTGATTTACTCTTAAGCTTCTTCAAAATCACCAAGAAACCCTAATTCTTCATGCTCACGATTAGCAACTTTCTAGGGGTGGATTAGGTTAGGTTTTAGAGACAAGATGAAGAAGACAACAAAATGGGATTAGCAAGTGAAGAATAAAAGCAAAGTTCAATGTTGATGAAGTTTGGTGAATCAAAATCATAAAGAAGAAGAGAAGAAGAAAGCAATGAAGAGATGATAGAAATTAACAAGTGAAAGACAATAAAATGTTTGTCTTTCACTAGAGAGAGTCATTTGGGATGAGTGGTGAGTGGTAGTGACACTTGTCACTACCACTTGTCACCTTCTCATAGTCCTATTAGGACCTTTTTAATAATTAGTCTATTTATATCTAATTTCTATTCCAATTGTCTCCCAATTTTCAATGTCAATTATCAATAAATTCTAATGTCATTTATCAATTATTTTTACTATCAGTTGACACTTATTTCTACTACCATTTATCGATTGTCTTGCCACTTGGCACAATTTTTCCAAAAATTCTAAATCAATATTCATGATCTCCAATTCAATTTTCAACATGTATAAATCACAATTCCCATCACACTCACATTAAAAATCAATTATACCCAAAAAATGTCAAATGAATGCATATACAGTCATTATAGTGTGTCCAAAAATTAAATCACGTGTGTGTGTTTATACTATATTTGCATGAGCATGAAATACACTTAGTAGCTTCTTGATAATATCTTTTGTGTACAGTTCTCTAGGGTTTTAACCCTTAACACGGGAATGCGAGATGTTACACAAACAATCTATACAGGTGTATTGGGGCACCTACAAAGGCAAATAATGGCATGTTTTCAATGACTCATTGATCAAAGTGTCTGGAACTGATCTAAAAAGATGGTATCTAGAAATTTGAGCAATATGGTAGCTACAATGATACACAACTCCTAATAAGAGTGGAAAAATTATTCTAAAAAGTGAAGCAAAACATAGTAGGTGTTAGAACCTTAAGTCCTAATAGCGGAATTATGCCAACATTGGCAAGCTTTGACCAATGTTTGACATTCAGGACAACGGAACAAGGCAAAAACTTGCAAATAGCCAAGGAAAACGGGCAATGTTAAGTGTTGGCATGCATCGGTGCACATTGATAGAAATCTTTGATGAGACGCAAGAGTCAAATGTGAACCCAAAAGATAGCTTGAGATGGACCTTGGATTGAAGTTTTGTTGGAATACATATATGACGGAGACATGTGAGGGCTCTGAGGGCTTAATGTGTGCTCAAATAGATGGATAATGATTAATGAACTTGACCTTGGTAAACATTGGACCCGACTAATGTGCTATGAAGGCTTTGGGCTTAGATGATTCAATAATTAATGGCTAGAGATCAAAGGAAGATCTTGGATGAAGTGGTAAATAAGATCACATTAGATATACCTCAGCTCTAAAAGATAAAGACTATGTGAGAGGATCATCTGAAGATAGTAGAGTTCTTCATGGATATAGATGTATTATTCCTAATTAAATGTAATCTCTTATCTTGTTAGTTGTAATGTAGATAAATCATATTAGATAAAGACCTATTTGGATGGGCGTTTCATTCAATGGATTAATGTGACATAATCTAATAAGGATAAAGGTGATCTAGTTAGTTCATTTCAATTAGGATTCTGAATTATAAAGCTAGGGATGCCTATAAATAGCTTATTTGAGCCTTGCTTTTAGAGAATTGAGATAAGGGGGAAGGGAACACATTGAGAGAGCATTCCTTTATATACTTTTGGGGAAGTATCAAAGGTTGGTTTTTACCATAACTATTGTGTGTTTATTGTTTCTAATGATTATTTAATACTTTCTTAGCATTCTTACTCAAGTGTGAGACTAAACACTTCGTGGGTCGTAAGACATTCGAGAACAAGATTTTGTCATTCAACGATCACGTGAGAAGGCTAAATCTTATTTAAACAGACCTAAGTGAGATTAATATGCAAAGAAGTATACGCGACTTTGGCATAAGCTTGATGTTTAGGAAAACCTTTGTAATAATAGACACCATTGGTAAGAGACACAACAAGAAAAGGCTAGCTAAGGTTATTACAGGACCATTTCCGCTCTGATTCGTGTAAAATCATATCATTAAGATTTTTGGAGTATATAGAGGCTATCCTCTCATTGCTTCTATTTATATTAAGTACAACATAATTACACATAATTACATGAGCCAAACTATAGAATTGGCTTTGCACTTAATTATAGTCATTACATAAATTTACAATATAACAATTTCTTGCAAATATTTTAAATTTAACATCTAATTTAAATACATTGAAATATTTGATTATGTTTTAAATTTATAATTCATACAACTTAAACTTTAAAATTTTAATAGTATAGTTACTTCTAATTCTATCTGACATTTAATATACAATTAAAATTATACTTTAAAGGCAGTTTTTCTACATTTCAACTTTAATACTAAGGTAGCATTTTGACTAGTTTAAGACAAATCTAAAATTGAAAAAAAATAGTATATTCTTTGTCAACCAAAAAATTATAGTTAAGCAAACTAATTAGCTTAAATTCTACCTTAGTGTATTGCATCCAAACCATGCCACAAAATTGTTAAAAGTTACCATCAAACATTGTAATTCCTTACTTTTAATCGATTACAAGGAATAGATTAGTTGACTTACATTAAAGTAAAGGTATCAGTACTAAATGGCAACGACTCTTTTATTCATTAATATTTATCAAAACATTAGCTAAAAATGAATTACAGAACAGAATACTCATTTTTCAACCCCAATCTTATCAGACCGCAAATTTCAAAAAAGAAGAAGAAAATGATTAAGAATGTTAGTTTTTTCACAAGGACTTCGGGGCTTTGACATTGAGCTTGCTAGGCTAGGAAAATCAAGAACGAAGTTCAACTTCCAATTTCTCAATTACTAATTGCGCCTCTTATGAAGTTTTCATGCGTGGATCTTAATGAATCATTTTATTGTTCTTAATTTTGCATTTACGGACTTGGTTTTGGTTAAACACGAGCTTAGATTTCTATACTTTATAGATTAAACCTAACTTTGTTTTTCGTTTTCAGCACCTTTAGGAAGAAAGAAACTTGTGCACATTTTTCCTCAAGGCCAAGTTAGTGTGGATAAAGGTTTCTGGTTATAGATAAGTGACAATGATAACCCTCAGTCCCTCAAGAAATGAGAACTTAAAACAATTTTACAAAGACTCGGCTTTCGGTTTTTCTCACTAGAGAGCTTGTCTTGTTCCTTTTATCTTTTTAACATAATTTTCCTTTTCTAGTTTGAATAATTAAGTTTAGGGTATAATAACTCTACGTTTATTCACATCCATAACATGCCAAAAAGTTGTGATAAGTTAGCATAGACCATAATGAAATCCATAATTTTAATTGATCAACAGAGTTGAATGGTTGACAGTATCTCACCATTTAACTGAAGAATTTATGGAAAGTTGGCAGTTCCCTGCAAACATTTTTACCAAGAACTCTTCCTTCGGTAACAGGTGCAAATATTAAAGAGATGTAGCACACACCCTATACCTTTGCTCAACAAATTGGAATCCCACATATCTTTCATTTCTATATACTGACCATAAGAAGAGTATCACACTAATCAAAAGGCTAATGTAAGTTTAAAGGCTTAACTTGAAAAAGCTCGACCAAATGATAGATTCTTTACACTCAACTAAATATTATCCACCTTTCAGCTTAGAGAAGATAGATTTATACCTCTGTGCCAAGCCAAACATGCCAAGAGTACCCCCTGTATGAAGCATCACTACTTGTCCACCCTTCACTCTTTTCTCCTTGCACAGCTGTGTAGCCATTTCCCATGCAGCCAAGGTATACATGGGATCCACTAGAATGCCGGTTTGCTGCGCAATCTTTTGGCAAGCCTCTATTTCTCCTTCCAAAACATTCCCGAATCTGAGATAAATAGTGACCATTTTAGTTTACTGAGTGAAGGTGTAGCTCAAACAGATAATCCCAGTTGAGAAGAACAAAGGTTTCTTATTTAGACGAGTTCATGAGGCACGGAAAGCAATTGATCCTTAACGCTGTCCAGTGCTAAGATATGCTGCTAGGTGCTATTTATTTCGTTAAAACTAAACAATTGGGCCGCTCAGTTTTCACATATTGGATCAACATGTCGAAGCATGACAGATTCCTAAAACCTACTTTCCGCTAACCAATCAGTTCTATCGTTACAGAACAAATTCGCCTCCCCCTAAACTCCAAAAGCAAATCTTCAGTTGAGGACCCATAAGATTTCCCAATTTTGTTCTACTTTTGACATGTTATGAATAGTGCAAGAACACTAGCTAGATAGAGAAAACTTAGCAACCATAATCTAATGTATCACTCTTCCATACTTGATGAGGGTGGAATGTTGGATGAGACACAGATTTTATGGCCACTGGCGATGAAGAAATACGTTTCAGAGAATGCTGTCATTGCCAACATGGATCAAAATTTACGTACTTCCTCTTATGGTTGCGTTCTACCCAGTTAACAATTCCAACCTCCACTTCATGCAAAGTATGATCAATCAGATGAAAACCAAGCCTTGCCCTGAAATCAGAGATCAAGTATTTCTCTTGTTGCAAGTATGCTTTTATTGTATCAGCTAACATGACAGCGGTCACCTCCCATGGAAGCCTGAGAGACAGTCCATTTTTGTACACTGTTAATATTAGTTGCTATAACAACTTCAATTCCAAGGGGTGGAACCATTAAACAATTTTAAATCAGTTCAAATAAATAAATACGACAAAACTAGAACACACCCTAAACAGTGGACTCCCAGCCCCAAACCAATAGCTGTAGTACCAGTTCCGGCATCTACAACCAATTTTATGTATCTTTCTTTTCCAAGAATATGATCTTGGCTTAAGTACTCCACTAGGCGGATGCAACCTAAGCCAAAAACAAAAAGAAAAAAGATTCTTTATCAGTTGTTCATATAAAGCAGTATGATTTAAATGCTGTCTAATCCAACTTTTATCTTAACACAAAATTCTTAAATTGATATGTTTTTCATACGCACTCTAAAATACATCAATAAATATTCATATTAACAGTCCTTGGCAAAAGGAATGGAGAATAATTCAGACAACACAGGAGCACCCAGTTAAATGCTTGATAAGATACGAATTTCAAAATCCACATTGATTCAGAAAACCATCAAGATGTTTGGGTTAACAAACCATTGTAACAGCACCATTCACATCAAAATTGAGAAACATAGATCAACCAAGTAAATCATTACCAAAATTTTCAGTGGTAGCCATTTTATGAAACATCTAGATTTCCTATAAACCAAAACATTCTTTTTTGGATAATTAAAATATTAGTAACTACAAATTTCAGACCAGAAAATGGAATTGATATGAAACCTAGATTTGGAATTTATTGAACTCTTTCCCTTGTAAATAATTGCCTATTCCCCCTAATTTTGAACGAACTCCAACAAATTTGACGCTTGACTATCAAGGGAAACTTTTAATCAAGGGATACCAACATGAAGACAGATGCAAAGCTCAAAAACATTGCATAAACCCCTTTCCTTTCTGCTTACCCAGCAAAGCTACAGCATCTCCTGCTCCTTCGTTGACAATTGCAACCTTTCTTGGACAATTATCATCAGTGTCATGTGGACCCATTTGTCCAAAGTTTGAAGGACTAGGTGATTGATTTGAGAAAGAAGCCTCAAGGACATCATTGCAGCTTACCACATGACCATTAAGTCCAGCAACCAAATTAGCATGCTTTTTGAGCATATGTTCCCTATGGGCATAGACGGATCTTGGAACATAAGTGACATGTCCATGTATTGTTGAGATTAGGTTATAGCCAGTCAGAATTTCAGGTTGCTCCCCTCTGAGAAGTAGATGAGACCTTAAGTCCCTCTCTGCACATGAAACAGCTACTCCAAGCAAGTATTCAAGTGGTTCATTTGAGCTAACTGAAAACTTTCACACTGTTGCAACACCAGAAGATTACCTACCAATGGCAGCGGCATGTGCGCTTTGACAACCTCCACATGTAACCTAAAAAATTGTTGCAGAATGATATTACCTAAACTTCAAATCCCTCAAGGTGGAAAGGAAAGAATAATGATAATCATTATCTGGCACAACTTCTAAAATAAACAAGATGGAAATTTGGGAAACCATATGCCTTGTCTATTGCCCCTTTTCTTTTACTCTATTGGAGCAAGATTATAATCATGAGACAATGACCATTGATGGTTTAATAAAAGGTATTAGGAGATGAGGAAATGAAAGGCCAAAAGCAAGTTCCAATAACATCTGGTCACCAAATGGAATGCCTGCACTGCAATTAGCAAGAAAATTTGTCTATCACACAGTTGCATTATCATATCCATAAGAACTGTAATCTCACCACGTCAGTCACTGATTGATCCACAAGGAGTGGAAGCAGGGCATCTAGTTTTCTTGCCTTGTTTCCATTAACCAAGGGATGCACCAAATCGTCCCTCACAACATAGAAGGAAGGCTCTTGACTATCTTTCTCAGTTACACCATAGCCCAAATAAGGATCGGTATTGTTTAAGAATGAAAAGTTATTGCACATTCCGTTTCTTTGTCGTCCTTGAAATGGAGAAAGCAATATCTGGTTAATTTTGGCATCAGGAGCGTGCAACATCCATTTTCTGCGAAGCAATGTTGATATTAGCCCTTCACTCCTCAGAGCGACTTTGGAAAATTGCTGGAAATGGATAAAAAACGAAAATACGAAACCATTAGCTGTAAGTTTCTTTTACATCCTGAGAACTTTTTCTGGCAGAGATTGAAAGAAAGCAGACAAACTCGATTCAGTGACTATGAAGGCAGAACTTATAACTCCCAAGTAATTAAGCAACATGAAACCAAAACCAACAAGTATAGATATTAAATAACTACAAGATAATATTTAAAAAAAAAAGAGCTTTCAGAAGTAAGGACCTGACAGTTGGTTGTAAGGTGGCCGAAGGGAAGTCCACCCTCCACGGCGGTGACGGTTACTCTCCCGATCATCAGGCTCCGCACTTTCTCTGCCACCCCTCAGAATCCGGCGGCAAGGCAATATTTCCGCAGACTAACTAAAATCCTTTTCACATCATATATTAACAAGGCATTGTGCTGCCTTCAAATAATAGCCCAAATTTTGGGCTTAGCATTTAGTATTTACATTTTTACGTCACAGCCCTCAATTTCATTTTCAATTAGCTAAATATTTAAGTTATTTATTGAATCTAAATTAGTTGAATAAAATGTCTTTCAAAGACTGTCATTGGTCAAAATCGTACATACGAGGAAGCTATTACAACATGCTTTGGAAGGGTTCCAAAGTGGTAGTAAAAGGATGGTAGGGTGCAGGGCTCACTGGAAACAAAAATAAGGGAAGAACATATTGTTAAATTAAAGATTTTGGGGAGGCATTGACAATCAGGTTGTAACACTAGTCAAAATAAAATAACTAGATTATTACTGTAGCAGCAGTGAGTTTAGGTTGATCCTACAGACAGTATTCGACTAACTTATGAAATGAAATTAATCGATATTTAGGTAATGGGAGGAAGGAGGTTTTGGATTTAATAAGAAAATAAAATAAAATAAATCTAATGGAAAATAAATTAAAGAAAGCATGCAAAAATAATAAACTTGGAGAATTCAGAAGGGATTCGGTTCTTTGGCTCATTCTCGGCCTATACCCTAATTAAGCACAATTCATTGATTTGTTTTTCTTTTATCTCTCTTAGCAATTATCGGTCGTAGGTTAACAACAAGCTTTGTTAATCCTGACTTTTTCTTAGACCCTAGATAATTACAAAGCGCTCGACAATTAATCCTAGCTATCGAGAAACCTAGAATAAGCTCTCTAAGTTTATCCGAACAACTGCCTTACGAATCAAAAAATAGACCAATCTAGGTAATAATTACACAAGCTCAGATTATTTAACCTAAGTTATGTTATCTCTAATGATTCGAAATCGTTAGTTGCTACAAATGAATCGAGAATACATCGATTACGTATTGCATTTGATTCTAGCAATGGATTTTCATGAAAATGATTCAATAGAGCATTAAAATCATCATCATTCAAATACTCAATCAAAAAACACAAGATAGCATAAACAATTCCTAATGAGATAAAGAAACAACAAAACAAATGAAAAAAAGGCTTAACCTGGGTCGTTAAAGTTGATGTCACCTCCGAACTGGTGTTGGTATGTTTAGCCTTTCATAGGTCTCCCAAGAAAAAGCTTAAGCCCCCACAAAAATAACCCTACCGCCAGCCCTCGGTACTGTAGCTGTGATGTGACAAATTAAGATAGATGGCCACGCATACAGTTCACTCTCCTTTCTTAAGGACCTATTGATCTCAAGGTTACATGTGCTAAGTTTTAATATTTATTAACCTTGGTAAATCTGCATGCACACGGGTCATTCGCGTAGCATCTAAGGTATTGATCCCACAAGGAGGGTAATATAATTTTAAATCTAAAGCTTGACTAAATTTTACACTAAATCTAAATAAACAACTAATGCAGAAAATAAATCAATCAAACATTCAATTGCGCAAATTAAATTTCAAAAATGTAAAAACAACTAATGCAGAAAATAAATCAATCAAACATTCAATTGCGTAAATTAAATTTCAAAAATGTAAACAAAATAGCAAATCACACAATCCAATCCAAATCAACCAAGAAATTACCAAGTGAGAAAAAGGGATCCGAAATTAACGAAATTATCAAATTATTAGGTCTAGACAGTACTAGGATGAATTAATCTCTCTCAAGTTATAATTCTTAACCCTAATTTATAATCCCTAATATAAATTATGGAATTGCGATATCTCAATTAGCAATTGACCCAAAACCTAAATTAGTTCAAAATTGTCTAATAACCTACCGGGAACCTATGTTCAATCTCTCATTACACGATTCTACCAGTTCGATTCAATTCTTTATGTAGCATCCCGTTACCTATGGGAAGGTTAAAATAGTAAATAGGAGTACTTAGTAAGAGGTAAGAGATGCATTTTTATGTTCATGCAAAATATAACATGCTCATACAAGTGAATAGTGAACTATTCTGCACATGAAA
>JAOSBO010000001.1:6113788-6131163 GCA_027563915.1 Erythroxylum rotundifolium
TACAATTTATATTAAGAAAAAAAAGTTGTAAAAAAGTTGCAAACTTGGTCTCTCTTTTATTACATAAGAAAGGGTATGATTGAGTTTTAAAGGTTAAATAGTTAGCTTGTTGATGAAAAAGCTCCTCCACTTTTTCATTTTTGGCTGTTTGAAGACAAACAGCCAATATTTCAGCTTTTCACCAAACAGCATTTATAGCTGTTTGAAAAGTCAAACAGTTGAAGCATGCCAATCAGCTAAAAAAATAGCTGATTGGCAGCTTACCAAACGAGGCCTTAGTGCGAGTGGCTTCCTTTCGATGTACTTACAAAACAAAATGGTATGGTTTTTCTATACCTGACCTTTCAAAATCAAGCTAACAAGAGATAGAAGAAGAAAGTTTATTATATTTGGCAAAAGGTTAACTAAATGACTTCTTACTTCGGAAATACAACTAATTTATATAATGGTACAAAGGCATGAGATTGCTCCACATGTCATCATCCCCTATATTTCTTTTAATTTTAAATCCTAAAATTGATATTATTTATCACTAACCCCCCTCAAACTTTCTAGGCTATAAAAGAAGCTTCAAGCTAACATTTTGAATTCAACCAAACTTGTCAAATCTTTAACTCCTACTTAAGGGATGTTCTTATGATGATGGCCCTAACTCACCATAAACCCATCATTACTTAAAAATCTTTTCTTCCAAGATGATTCACATGTTTCAAATGTTGAGAGTACTGAATACATATCTAGTATTAACAAGAATTATGCAAGTATGTTGTAATTATGTATCTATACCATACTGCTTATTGATGACAAGCCTATGGTTGTTGCTTATGAATGACCTTGTCATCATCCTCTCTAGCTTCACATTACCTTCTAATTTATAACATACCTATCGTTCTCAGTATTTCTAGCTAAAATGCAAAGTTTTCCTTTTTTAAAGTTAGATTTACATACTTGAGACAACCTTAAGGGTCTACTTGGTTCAGAGATTAATAATGATATGGAATGGAACGTAACACACTTCCATCATTTGGAAGGAAGTTTTATAGTAGAATGGAATGGAATAGGATGAAAGTGGAGGGTTTCATGTTACGTTGCATTTCATCCTAAACAGTAAAAACAAGAAATCTCTTATTCGAGAGGTTTAGGATGAAACGTAAACTAATAAACATACACTACCTAATATACTCTTAATCATTTTTCATAATACCGTTATTTATCCTTACTAATGGCAATCAATATTGTAGCAGGGGAAGAGTGTTAGCAGGGGACTATTGTAGCAATCGAGGAGTATGTTCGGAAGAGCGTCTTTGCTTCAGCTTCAGGTACATATTCTTCTTTCTGGGTTGCATTTGTTGTGCCGCGTGTAGACATGATTTGGATGTTGTATGCTTTTGATTGTTGAGGTTGAAAATCAAGAAGCTCTGTGCATTTTTTAACATGGATTGTGGAAAATAAATTGAGCCTATCCCCTTAGTGCTCTGTCTCCATCTGATTATGTTCTTTGTGCACTCTCAAATGTTCACACCAATGGGTTAGCCTTATTGTTGTTTTCTTTTTAAGTTATGATCGTTTATTGACAGGAATGCCACCCTATTTGGGTTATCTAGGGGGAGGTTGAAAGTTATGGAACAACCATTTCTTACAATTCATGTGTGATTAGATTGAGTGCTTTAGCCTTTGCAAAAGGAATTGATGGTCTAAATAGTGGTTTCATCCCTCAGTCATTTTTGCTCGTGATTACTACTTCACCCTATCAAATACAGATCTGCCTTTCAAATGTCTGATATACCCTATACCAGAGGCTAGTGCCTTGGAGTTCATGCTACTCTCGACTTGGATGAACAAGTCAAATTTGGCCCGGATGTGGAATGGATTAATGGTATGGCTGATATACCAAAGTTTCTGTATAAGTAATTTTTCTTCTGCCTGTTCTTTTGTATGTAGATCGTGTATGCTCCTTTTAGTGTAGAAATTAGACCAAATTAATGCACACAAGAGGACAGAATAAGCATAATCTGTTCTTGCAATTTTATTCACTGTATTCACTTCTTACCTTATTCCATGGTTCAATTTTGCAATGTACCATGTTACAATTGAGCATTTTTTGTTAGGTCATTTTATGAATTGTATATGTGATAACTTGTCTACTGACGCATTGAGTTCCACAAATATGTGGATAGTGCTTTTCTACTTACTTCTTAGCTATTTCTGATGATTCGTTAGTTAAGTTCGGATTGTTATCTGTGGTATGTTTTCTTTTCTCGAGTTTAATATTTGAGCATATTTATTTTATATTTTATCATATTTATAAGGCTATGGAATCTGGTTTCCATGTATTTAATGTATCAACCCTTGCTTAGGTTCATCTTGAGATTACTAACAATAGTATGTTGTTCTTCCTTGCTGGTTCAATAGTTGGGATTAACATCTCTAGCAATGAGAACTTTTCTTATTGGCAAAAACCTGCGGAAAACTACTTTTTTCGTTGCTTATTAGGATTTGCAACTTTTTTTTAGGACTGATCAAATGTTACCTTGCAAGCCTTCCTGAACCTCTAACCATATTTGAGCTTTATAATGAGATCTAAAGTTCACATTCTAGCATTAACAAAGTGTGCAAATAGTTGATATTTCTATGTCTTGCCCATCTTTTTCTGCTTGGCCTAATGGTTGATATATAAATACCATGTCCTCCCATTTCTAAATTTGGTTGAATGCAGTGCATAAATTGCAGTTAGCTGCTATTTACATGTTTCTTTTTCTTATTTATGTTCTCTGCTTTTGCTATATTGAACTTTTCTTGATCATTAATATGCTTGCTCAAGTGTTACATGTTCATCCATATCTCCATATTGTTTTCCCTATCCATTCCCTAGTATGTATCTGCACAAAGTTGTATTATCTTTATATTTATCTCAACATTATGATAAGATACGAATTGTAGAAGCATCTACAAAATCTGATAAGCACACTTCTCTGTGGTTCTGTAACTGTTATGCAGATGGATGCTTATGATCTTGCCATGGAAATGGCTCCTGTCATTACGTGGCGAAAAGAGAAAAAACTCGAATCTTATAGACATTATTGGAGTCACTGTGCAAAAGATGATTCCAAGAACATGAATCTATCACCTGTTTACAGTTCATAGGACATGCTTGCAGGTGAGTATGGTATCTTCAACAAGAATTTCTGCTGAGCACATCTTTTGCACATGAACAAACATAGGCTTTGTATTGTATATGTGGATCAAATTAGTTATCTTCGGTCTAAACCTTCCTATGTAAACTGGTTATTCTACTCTTTATGTTGATGCAGAAGATGGTGAAGATGTAGATGCTCCCTCTCCCATTTCCCTGGAAGTTGGTGCCTCGGAGGACGTAGGAGCTATCGAATTTGTTAGGTGCCTTGTTAAGCAACACAACCAAATCTTTACAGATGCAAATGAGATCATTTGGAAGTGAATCAGCTTTACATAGAATCCAATCTAATTCCTGGACTCATGTAAATTGCTGTGATTAAGAACCTGGAAACTCCTTTATCTTAAAAGAAGTTTTCTTTTTTCTTCTTTAATTTTTGGGAAAGACTCTGATCAATTAGACTTTTAGTATATGACCTGCTGCTGCTTACATAAATCATTACTTGTGTCATTGTTCAGAATCATTTTCTTGACATGCCTTTTCTGTAGAAGCTCTTTTTGTTTATGCTAAAGTGTGACTTAGTTAAGAAAAAAAAGATTTAGAAAATGTTAATCTTTTTGTGATTACACTAATTTAATTTTTTAATATTTTAAATTACATTAAAGTATTATATAATAGAAATCTTTAAAGGAGATATTTTAAAGTTTATATTAAATTATTTAATAAAAATTATTATGATTAATTGTTTACATAAATCTCAGTAATAATATAATAATTTTATTATATATCATTATTCAGTCTGGTCTTGATCTAAAACTCTTATATAATCTTTAAAAAATATTTACTAAATTATTTTAAAGAAATTTTTAGTTATATGAAAAAGATGAATTAATTTTATATTGAATATAATATAAAATATTCAATATAAAATTAGAACTTAGTAAAAATAAAATTAAAAATGTTGATTTTTGTGATTATACTAATTTAAAAATACTTTATCATTTTCAATTACTTTAAAAATATTATATAACATTTTAATATTATATAATAAAAACTATTATGTTATTAGTTATTTACTTAAGTGTCAATAATTATATGATTATTTTGTTTCGATTATATCATAATTCAATTTGATGCTAATGTAAAACTTTTATATAATCTAAAAAATCTGTTAAATCATTTTAAAAGCATTTTAGTTTGTACGAGAAAAATTAGTTAAATTTATGTTGAATTATAATATAATCTAGTTGGAATAAAATTATTTTTAAAATTTTAAATAATTAAATATTATTATTAAATAAATAAAAATTATTTAAACTTATTCTTTAATTTTTTTATATATTTTATATGAATAAAAATATAAATAAATAATTTTAAAATACAAATCACATATAATATAATAAAATTAAATAATTACTAATAATATTTGTAAATAATTAATAATAAATTGTATATAATTAATAATAAAATAATAAATTTTTATTAAATTTTTATCATTTTAAAATAAAAAATATAAAAAAAATATTAATCACAGCTGCACTTGATTTTTTAATTGGACATGATTTTTGTTTTAAAATCATAACGTTAAAGCTCTTACAACAACCATTTTAATATTAGGGGTATAATAGTCATTTATTATACATCACATTCCTTTCCATCCATCTTTCAAACAATGTTTCACTACATTACATTATGAACCCTTCCATCCCTCCCAAACAACTTTTCATCATATTACATTCCATTCCATTCCATTATAAACTATTTCGTTTCGTTTCATTCTATTATGCTCTGTTCCATTCCATTAATTAACATCCAACTAAACAGGCCCTAAGATCTTAAGTCTTTTCAATTTTATAAACGTCTAAGTCTAGGTCTAGTGGTTCGAGTAGTGGTTTCTCCACCTCCAAATAAGATGGCTTATTTAGTATAATATTTGAAGTGATTCGGCGCATGCTTGTAATGGTAAATAATGTCGAGTTCTGGAAGTGATTGGCGTATGACCCTTAAACCATATCTTTGATTTATGGAGGATTTGGAAGCTAAGAAGCATGAGTTCAAGTTAAAGGTAAATATAGACGACATGGGATTAAACCATAATATTTCTCCATATACAAGAATTTGCAAAATGCAAACCTACGAGAGGACTAGTTTTAATAGACTCAGGGAGGTGATTGTCTACCAGATAACTTTAGGTAAATGATGAGGTTACATTTTAATGAATTTTTTGTTAGTTTACTAGTGAAATAGGTCTGAGTCCAAGTCAGTTACACCCCTTCTCATGATGCCTGTTATCAGTAATTTAAGTAGTATGTCCTTTAGGAGAGATCAAACATAGCATAAACTATCAATTAAGGCTTGAAGGCAAATTTCTAGGTGGTACAATATATAAGCTACTAAAAGGTACCCATAATTGGAAGAAGAAGCCTTTTTTTAGGGGATAGTAGTGTTAGGGTTCAAGTCTGTATGGCCTAATCTTGATTTTTTTTAATAAAAGGGATAACTCTAGTAGTTTATTGCTTATCCAATCTAAGGTTTTGGTGGAAAGAATTAGGTGCTTACCCTCTTGTTAAGATGAAGTGACTAAGAAAATTTTATTAAAGGGTAGAGTTTCTAATAGAAAGACCTATAAATAGTTGTTATTTATTCATTTTTTGAATAATTTAAGGGATATATTAAGCATATTAGTACTTTTTCTATCATTGCACAAATAAATCTCAATGACATTACATAAAGGGTTAAAAATTAATACAAAAAGGGCCACTTAGATTGTACAATTTTCACTAAAATTTAATTTAAACTCTAAAATTTCAACATGTCAAAAAGAACGTTAATGTTTCTTAAACATTCAAAAAGAAACGCATCATTTTACAAATGCTTACTAACAACCGCGATTTAAATTTTTCATCAACTTTTTGTTAAAAAAATATAACTATTAATTTTTTCTGGCCACCTTGTCACATGTATATGCCACGTGGCAAGTGGGCCAAAAAAAAGAACATTTAGCAGCTTAAGTTTTTTTTGATATGACTACTTTTGGATTTCCCAAATGCCCTCTATGTTGTTTCTAGTGGCCTCTTCTATTACCTATTTAGCTTTGCCTTTGCCTTTAGTACCCCCTATAATGTATTCATCGATCACCGCAACTTTGCTATCAAGTCACTTCTCTCATCTAACTTTGACTATAACCACTTTCTTTACTAGTGGGCTTTTGCAATAGCAGCCACGAGGATCACTTGTGGCTCTATAGCTGACTTGTGGCTGCTATAGCTGAAAGAATCTAGTTTATCACTTACTTGTTCTACTCTTCAATATTAGTTAGGTTTGTTTGCCTTTTTATGTTTCACTAGTTTTGGTTTATCACCAAGTCTGATTTAGATTCTTATTTGGAATTGGAGTCATTGACTTTGTTAGTTCTAGAGTTGTTCACATAGTGGGTTAAATAACTGGTTTCTGAGGTGCTCTTATTGAAGGTCCAAGAATTAGCCATTTTACATCAAACAAGGCATTGACTTTATGTGGACACAATGCTTCATGAATGGTTTTAGGTGCTTTTGTGTTGGTTCAGTTAGTACAATTTCAATCCTAGGTCATTTAATAAAATCTTAAGTGATAACTTTATTGTTAGCTATTACAACCAATGGAGTGCAATTAGTCAGATCGCCATCGCCATCGCCATCACCTTTAAAGGCTACACTACAACCTTGACCACTCTTTTTAACAAAATATTGTTATTGCATCAGTAGAATGTGACTAATGTATGCACTGGTTGGTGGGTTCATGGCTATAACAGTAGGATGTTCTATAATTGAGCCATAGGTTGCTCTATAGTTGAGCCATAGGTTGCTATAACATGTAACTTGGTTATAATTTTATTTCTTATTAGTTCTAATAAGTTGGCAGAGAAGTTAAAGTTTAATAACCCACTAGAGGTAGCATAGAGAGTCCTCTAACTTTTTCCATGGCTCAAAAGAATTCATTTTTTAAGACACATGGTTAAATATGATGATATCAATCCATTGTCGAATCATGCCCAGAGTTTTTTACTTCATCTTCTCCCAATCTCTATCTAACTTCTTTTTAGGTTTTGAAGGAACATCATCCTTCACACCTTTATCCACGTCAATAGGATCAAAAAGATCTCTGCAATAAAAGAGACCCTCCATTATAGGCCTCCAAATAGAGTAGTTTATTGACGTCAACTTGACCATATAGATGTTTCCACCTTCCATCATGATGATTTTGATACTATTTGTTGGGAGGCAAGAAAAACACAACTTTTTAAAATCAAACAAAGAGAAATAAAATAACACGCTTCAAGTTTAAGAAATAAATTACAATGAGAATGAGAAACTCAATACAAAAACAAACACCTAGATTTACATTTTAAAAACCCTCTAGTGTAGAGGGAAAAAACCCGCCATCAACTTCTCTAAACTTAGGTAAGATTTACAAAGTTTAAGATCTCACCTTATAACTACAAGTTATCTCATAAAGTTTCAGGATTGAAACTAAAGTTGATATGTGAATCAACAAACTCTCAAATCAATTCCAAAAACAATAAAAAATGATAAGAATACTATACTATTTGCTTTGTCTATGTTTTCCTCACTTTTTGATGCTTTGGCTTCTCACATATACGAAACCTACATATCCTCTTTTTTATATCACAAAATAGGCTTTTTTGCACAGTACATGGTCACATACACAACTGTGTCTCTTTAGCACTACTTCACTCACAGATATACACAATCACATAGAGCTATACGCTCATCACACATGGTTGTATAAGTTATAAATATGAGAGTGTAAATGACCATGTATGTCTTCATCTTTCATGTCCTTCTTCACACAATTCCAAAGATTTACACGGTTGATACACACCATTGTGTAAGTAAAGAACAAAGGCATATGGCAGTTTACACAGACATGTATGTCCAAAAAAATGCTTGATTCACCCATCATCCATCTTGTGTTCATTTATTTTTCATTCCCACAAACCATAAAAGTGTCAAATACAATTGAAAGTCTCAAAAATAGGGTTGGAAACACACAACAATTATGTTAGAAATTCATAAGTAAAGTAATCCCACACTAGAAAGAGATATAAGATTAAAGTAAGTTATATACAAAGATAGGACTCAAGACCCATTACATTAAGGTTTTAGGTTTAGATATAATCTCTTGATTGTATATGACTTCACTTATATCTAGTCTTATTTCTCCCCAAGCCCCCTCAAAATCCTTTATTGGTATCATAGACTAGATCGACGAAGTCTAATGAATAGAGATTCATGGATTTGGGTGAAATGAATGGGTGATTTATGGAGTGACTCAAATAACTTCGCATGAGCTATACGTTCAAAGGGAGCTAGTCTAATATGAATGAATCCACTTGTGAATGGGAGATTTTGGAAATTCAAAAGTGAAGCAATCCCATATCAAAAAGAGACATAATGATGAAGTGAGTTATATACAAAGATAGAACTCATAACCTATTGGTTAAGGTTTCAATTGAGATTTATTGTGCTGGTTGCATATGGACTCAATTGGATCTTATCTAATTTCTCCCTAGGCCCCCTTGAAAACCTTCAATTTTGTCCTATTATCACATTATGACCACACTAAGTTAAAACCTAAGTCTAATTTATGTTGTTAATTAGATTTCAGCTTACAGTATAAGCATTATTGATGTTGAAATTTAGTAGATTAGAAACTCTTGTGCTTTTAAGAGAACATCATAGTTTCTTTTATCTTTAAATTTCATGTTTCATTCGATCATCTTCCACTTTTTAATAATTTAGATCTATAGGTAGATTTTCGCCCACTGATAATTTTTCCAATTCTTACGATTTTACAAACCTTTATGCTACTACAAATCATGTTTAGAGAAAATTTACTCTCCTCGTAGATCATGTAATATACATTATTTAACCTAAACCTCAATTAATGTTACCTTTTTCATATCCTACTCAAGGAGAAATCCTTCTTGCTTTCGTTATGATTATCATTACTTTTATACTATTCTCCTCTTTAGGGACCTAATTCTTATGAGAAGGTGTTTTTTGGTCCTCTTTTAGGAATAAGTCGTGCTAGAGGAACTACAAGCATTACATAAGATTCATATTTGCGACTGACTTGATCCACTCGTTAAATAAGGCACATGTAATTGTTAAAGGCCATAGTAAAAAAAAACAGAGATTGATTATTTTTGTTCAAGGCCAAGATAAAGCAAGAAGAAGGGCCTCAATAAATTGGTAATATACAAATATGTAAACTTAAAAGGCATAATTTTATTACCATAAGTTAGCATTCACATATAAGTAACCCTAGTTATAAGTCCACATACTAAAAAAAAAAAAGAAATGATTATAATAGCAGCTAACAATATTTTGTCAATGTTAGTAGCAATAATTAGCAACAACATCTGAACAACAATATCATATTGCAAAACATCAAGAGAACTGCACTAACTAGCACATAGATAATCATGAAAAATAATTTCTCCACACATTTCTATATGCAAAATCAATAATTTCTCCACACATTTCAAGATCAATATTGTCTAATATATCCTTCTTGATATATAAAATATCCAAACCATTCAACCTTTCTCGTGACATTGATGACCTCAAGTAGGTCTTTAATAATTTTAAATTTGAAAAAAATCCCTCAATTGATGCTATAGTTATAGGTACAGTCAATATGATTTGATAAGCAATTGAAACATTTGGATAATAATATGTAGGTTTAACAAATTCAAGAATTTTAGCTAATGAAATTAACTCATTTGGCAAAGTTATTTCAACACTTTTAATTAAAAAAAGTGATCACCTAAATCCACATTCAACACATTATCATGAGAAAGATTAGTTGTAAAATTTGTGCAACATTCTCTTAATTCATTATCATCCAACAACTTCAATTTATTTGAATCATATAAGAATCAAAAAATACTTTCAAATGTCATTAATTGTTCAGATCTATTCTTCAATGAAGCAATTGTCATATCCACAACAACTAGAAAGTAACTAACTTTAAAGGACTCCTCAATTGATTGTATTTCTCTATCATGGTCATTTTCATCAAATTATCTTTTCCTAATAATACAATGTCTAATTAGAAATATAGGCTCTACATTCCTCTCAAATGCAAGGCTTTTGCCAATATTCATACCAAAGGCATACCTTTCGTTTCTATATTTCTCAAAAAATACCATTACACCTTCTAATTGCTATATGGTAGCAAAGATGCATATAGATTAGTTTGCAACTTTTTTTTCACCATGTTAATATCGAATAAAATATCATACTAAATAACCATACTAAGTAAAAAATTAAAACTCTAAAGTACACTAACCAAACTTGTTTCTTCACTCTTTCATTTGGCATGATCACAAGATTTGGATAATTCCATCAAAGCCAATCTTAATTGAGGAGCTCGAAATCTAATAGTTTTAACACTTTTTATTTGACTCTTCCAATGAGTGTTAGACAATGATTTCATGGTTAAGTTAAAACATTATCATGTAAAACCTTTCAATTTTTAGGAGAGCTTGAAAATAATGTATCTATACGTTGCACAACTCCAGAAAATGAATAAGTTTGAACACAAGAATGTGTCATATCATTAAGAATAAGATTATGATTATGACAAGAACATGACATATATAATGCTCTCCAATTTATTTCAAGTAATTGTTTTTGAACTCTTACTGTTTTTCCTTTATATTAGAACCATTGTCATAACCTTAACCCCTTATATTATGGACACTAAAATCAAGAGATTTAAACATATTTAATAATTCACTGAAAAGTCCTAATATAGACGTATCATCTACCTTCATGAACTTTAAAAAGTACTCCTCTATTATTATCATTTTCACTTGAGATATTCACACATCACACTAATAGACTCATTTTTTCTTGATGGCTTAAATTTAGGGTACAATCAAGAATAATAGAAAAGAATTTCAACTCTTTAATGATCCTTATGATAGAACTTCTAACATTATGGGCTATAAGAGAAATCAACTTATTCTGAATTTTATGACCAAGTTAAGTGATGACAAATTTCATAATTTGAATATGTCTAACATGATTTTGCATTATTACATCAAACTTAGAAATCATCTCAATCAATCCTAAAAAATTTCCATTACTATCTTAGTAAAGTTTCTCATTAGATCCTTGAAAAGTCAATCTCTGTTTAGCGAGACATTTCATAAAAGAAAGTTCTTATTAAGACTTGTCTCCAACATCTCCAACATTCTTTCTCCTTTACAATGTCTTATAGCAAATCTTTATAAGTTGTTTGATTTTTACCTAATCTTACTCTTTGTTCCTTCTAAGTCATCATGTTAGTTATATACTTAATACTATTCTCATGTTTTTTGAATCTCTGACTAAGATGCTTCTAATCTCTAAATTCATTATATGTTAATGCACTTTGTTTGTTATTAGATTTAAACAACTTACATCAAAAACAATATACTTTATCTATATATTTAGAGTAACCAACAATTTTCTTTCGTTAATCCCTCCATTACTCAATTTTCTAGAATAATAAGAATACGAAAAATGTCAAAAGGTATTTTCTAAAGAAAAAACAAGATTCAATTTTCTTATAGGGGCCCTTTTTCAACTAAAATGCCCCTTAGATATGATCAAGATTATCTCATTTTCTAGAATCATAAATATTCAATAGAGAGATTAGTTACTCATTTGCCTTTAAATTTTTTAAATTGGGTGCATTTGGTATATGATTGTGCTCTCTCAAATCACTAACATCCTCATGAATATGAATCTCATCACTTAAAATTTGACAGTGTGTCGTAACAATAGTAAAAATAAACTAAACTACTAGTATCGCAGTAGTGAGTCTAAGTCGATCCCTCAGAAAGTATGTGCAAAGTTGTTGAAATGAAATTAATCAGTGTTTAGGTTTTGGGGGGTTTTTGTTTTAAAATAAGAAAATAAAATAATGTTAAATTAATTAACAAAAGTAATTTAAAGAAAAAATATAAAAAGGAATGAAAGAGGTGAATTTGTTGGAAATCCGATTTGTTGGTTCTATCTCAACCTAAATCATAATCAAACACATTTCATTGAATTGTTGTTCTTTTACCTCTCCTTAAATTATTAATCGTAGGTTAATCTATTAACCGGAGGTTTTCCTTAGGTATTGTTTAATTAAGGTATGATCGTTAATTAAACCTAACTACCAAATAACCTAGGATACAATATCTAGATTCAGTTGGGCAGTAGCCTTGTGAATTAGAAAAATCAATTAATCAAGGCAATAAACACATACGATACATTATTTAACCTAGATTATGTTACCTCTAATCATTATAAACCATTAATCGCTACAAATGAATTTCAAATATAACAATTACGAATTATATTGAAATTATAGAAATGAGTTTGTAATAAAATGATCCAATGAACACATTCAAGAAACTTCAAATATAACAATTACGAATTATATTAAAATTATAGAAATGAGTTTGTAATAAAACGATCCAATGAACACACAAATCATCTTTTCATAATACCCAATGGGTTCGTACACAAATAATCAAATGATAACAAGAATACGATTATCCATACACAAAGCTCAAATCAATAAACATATGATAACACAATCAATTCAATAAAGGAGAAAGAAACAACAAAAACAAAAAGAGGAATGATTAATCAGGTCATTGGCGTCGATATCCCCTTTGAATTGACATCAGAAAGCTACCTCTCCATAGGTCTTCTTATAGTGGAGAGCTTGCCACCATCTTCATGCTCTCCCAAGCTCCTGAAGTTCCCACTCAATTCAGCCCAAAAACACTTATTCTATTCCCTACTTCAGCTGAATTTCCCTCTCTTGTTACTGTTTCTAGCTATTTATTAAAGCCCATGCATAAACCCTTTTTGCCCACTCTTGTGTTTGTTTTTTTTTTCCTTTAGGTTGTGCGCTTTGCTATTCTTGCTTTCCATTATGCTGCATCATTTTACTTGGCTATTTGTCCACCTGCTGCGCTACTACGTTGTTTCTCCTATCCTCTGCTATGTCATTTTTGGTTGCTCACCAGTTGTTGCGTTGCTTTTTTGGTGTGCACTGCTGCCATTTCCTTGCTTGCTTCTATCTACTACGTTGTTGCTCCTTTCATGTTTGGGTCCTCCCAACAACTGGCTTATGCACTGCTATTTTGGTGTTCTTCTTCGTCCATGCTATTGGCATTTTACTTGCTTCCATATGTCCGCTGCTGCCGTTTCATGTTGTTTCTTTCTCCAATTGTTTTATTCATGGACCATTAAATTCACGTAGTTGCATGGCAACAACTGCACAACCATTTGCAACTTTGATTCTTCTTCTTTGTGTTTCCATTTTGTTGTCTTTTTCTTGCTTTTATTTACTCTAATTTTTTTCTTCTTACTCCATGAAGATAAATAAATATTAATCTTCAAAAAATGACCTAAATATTGTATTTTCTACTAACTCTAACTCTATCACTTCCGAATTGTGTCTAAAACCACATATGAACTAAAATAAATATCTTCAAAATTTTCATAGCAATAATCACTAAGTGTCATGGAATAAATTCATAATAAAATAAGCACAAATTTTTGTTATGTTGTTTAAAATTACCTTCATCTAATTCCTAAGGATTTTCACCAAAGGAGCTCACTTTTTAAATAGATTTATTGATGGCTCCTTTTTGAGACTTTATTAACTATTTTATTTTTTCTTTTTTCACTCTCAGATAAATATTTTTTAAGGCAACATCATACAAGATAATTATAACATAATTGGATTAAAAAAAACCAACTATATCGAACTGGAAGATGGAGACAATTACATTAGAATGACAATGACTCAATTATATATCACAAAAATATATCAATGTAATTATACACTTTAGATAACGAAAAAACAACAACAACAACTAGTAGAAATTTGTTCGACATGCAGGATATGGGAAGATCCAGTCTAATAGTACATGACCTTATTCCTAACTAGTAAAGAAAAAAACCAAAGAGCAACATTTAATATCCTCTATAAAAATGAAAAAATAAGAGTAATTTACTATGATTTTTGAGAAATGAAAGAGAGATAATTATTCAAATCAATTTCAATTTGAATTATCATATGATTTATGTTAAAAAGACACTAACAAGAATGAGTTGAAAAAGCGTAAAATTTGGAAACTTATTGCAAATATAGAAAAAGTTATTTAAAGAATAAAACATGTAGATTCAAATCAGATAATTAATAATAGGATGGTTAACCTTGTGTAGATTAGATTGCATTAGTATAATTATAGCATGTCTTACAACATCCATGTAATAGTCTAGATCAATATAATTAAATTGTCATAATAATGATAATTTAAAATTTGATGTTTAAATTGAACTTAGATGAAGAAGTGATATTATGCTAAAATAAATTTCTACATAAGTTTTATAAGATTTAATTGATGTAAATAAAAATTATAAAGTTTATGACTTTTTAAATGATAACTCTTCTACTATTAATAACATATTACCATCTCTACATTTAAACAATTTTAGGTTATGAAATTTAAAAACATTTGTTCATAGATTATCTTATATATATTATTTTAAGGATTGCTTTACAAATTAGCGCATTATAAGTTATAAATGTTTAAACACCAATCGAAACTGTGATTTATGTGCGAGCAGAATGAAGCATAAAACTATAAAACAATTATTGCCAAATTTAAGCCTTTTTTTTGGTTAAATCAGCCGGTATGGTTGTTGGACACCAGGGCTGCATATGTCAAATTTATTATTTATAACAAACATTTGTCAAATTATTTTAGATTAATTTAATTAAAAACTTTGCATATAATATGTTAATTATTTCATAAATATCTAACACCAAATAGTAAATTATTTAAGTGTTAAAAGAGAGTTGGTGTATTATATATGAAGGATGAAGTTATGAGATGCTATCGAATGTGTAGTTTTTTTAAACATATCAAATATTATAATTTTTTAAATTTTAACGTCTATAGTTTTAGATAAATACTCATCTATTCTACCCGTCAAGCTCATCATCCAAAGTCTGCTTCCTCCAAATTTAACTTTGGATTATGGTTTGGTAGAGAACATTGCATAATGAATCTTTATACTAAAATATAATTGGGCCATCAAAACTTTTTTATTGAAAGTTATGATTTAAATGACACCTCTAAAATTCTAATCATGTATTATGATCAAATGTTAATAAAATATATTGATATTAATAAACAAGTTAACATATATCAAGGATCTTCACCTTCTTTATTATTGACATTCATTTGTAAATATATTATGATCTTGCAATACTTCATACCTATTTTTGTAAGATTTTATACCAATTATAATATTAAGAGTATTCTTGTTGGTATTCTCTTGCATTGCTTATACAGAGGCCAAACCATAATGAACAAAATTAGGTGTTTACAATAAATACGTAGGGGAGTTACTTTAGTTGGCGAATGGCTGAAGTTAATAAAGTTCACTCAAATATCATAATTGGAAATACACTAAAAATTTATAAATTTTGATTAATTTTAATAATTTTAGTTACTATTAAATGAAATTAAATAAATTTAAAAGATAATTATATCTTAAAATTTATGTTGAATAAATAAAAATATTAAGAATATGTACTTATTTTAGGGATGACAACAATGTTATGAATACCATACCAGAATTGACATTAGATTTGGTTCTATTACAGTACTGTACTGGTACCAATTAATACCGAGTACCGTTTTAAGTAATTTTTAAATTTATATAATAGTCCTTAAATTTTTACAAATTGCAAAATAGTCCTTCAATATATTTTACTGCGTAATTTTACAGTAGCTTTGTCTCAAAAAATGATAATGATAGAAAATTAAAATAATAACAATATTTATTTTTCTTAATATTATTTTCACATATTCCATATATAAATATCTACAATTATTACCTAAAGAAAATTTTTAAAATAAATTTATATTATTAATATAATCAAATGGATACTAAATATAATAATTTAAATCAAATAAATTAAAATACATTCGTTAACAAAAATAATAATTACAATTTAATTAAAACTAATACAATTATTTTCATCATTAAAAAATTTATTATAATAATTCTTAATTTTGAAAATAAAATAATATTATCATAATTATAGTTAAAAATTTAAAAATGACTTTTGTCATCTTAATTATATATTTTAAATTAGTTAATTAACAATATATCAAAATTTATAATATACAATTTATTTTTAAATTTATAAAATTTTATTAAATATATTAAAAATGAAAATTCATACATATAAAACTACGAAACTAAAGTTTGTTGTCATACATCATATTTAAAAATAAAACTTTAAAAAATTTATAAGCTATAAAAATGACAAGTTACTCTAGCCTCTCCACATTTAAACACTTAAAATCCTTAATTACTTGCTTTGTACCTTATGCTTAACTCTCTTATGGTCCTCTTCTGCCTGTTTCAAATTATCTATTTCTCCCAATCTACCGACTTTTGCTCCATCTACATGTCACAGATGCTCTTCTTCCTCTTCTACATGTCACAGATGCTCATCTTTGTTTGCTTTACTTGTGACAAGCAGCAATGGCAGGATAAAGAGGTGGACTAGCGGCAACAATGGAGAAATAAAATCAGAGGAAGAGACGATAGTGGAGAGTTGTCGAAGAGGAGAATCGAGGAGAAAGACTGAGTGAGAGAGGCTAAGATAATGGCAACGTCAGGGCAGAGGCTTTAAGAATTTTTTTTTCAAACCAGTCCCTACTTTTCTTTAAATTTCTGGTATCGATCAGTATTTTGAATACCACTAATATAAGTTGGCATTAGGCGAATTAAGTTGGTATAGACCGGTACTAATAATTGGTACCGAAACATTTTCATTTGTACTATTTTTTAGCCGGTATAATACGTTTTGCCTAGTACTGATCGATACGGCATGAAATTAGTATAATTGAATGGAGGCCTCAACAATTTTTAAAAATAATTTTCTTAAAATTAAAAGCATAAAAAAATGTTTTTTTAAAAAGCTTGAACTAGCCTATAAGCTAGTTATTAAAAACGACAGGAGCAATCTTATTACATATATAGAGTAAAACAAGTAAAAGTAACAAAGTGAAACTAGAGAAGGTAAAATATAAGCATGGAAAATAAAAAAAATGAAAAACGAAACAAGGCGTAGTTGAGATAGAGACTAGACGAAG
>JAOSBO010000001.1:6293663-6308018 GCA_027563915.1 Erythroxylum rotundifolium
AACATAGTAAGAAAGTGCAAAGAAATAAGCAAGATAGTAAGGAATAGATAGCAAATGAAATTTACACAAGTTTACAAGGAGCCTGAATTGGTTAATTATTAAGATGATGATTGATCTTCAGGGAAAGTATGCATTAGAGGTGACTAAATATCAATGTTATAGGGCTAAATGGGAAGCTACTGTGATGCTATGAGGATTTATGGAATTTCATCACACAAAGTTATGGTCTTATGGGAAAGAAGTTACAATGATCTAATAAAGAAGGGCAATTCACTGTCTAAATTAAGCGAGATGGAAACAATTAGGTGTTTCTTATATATAGGTTGTGATTGAGGGAGTTTTTGGTAAAGATCTAAACAAAAGTGAAATGAACTAGCTTTTGTGAGGGATTAAAGAAAAGTAAACATTAAAATATTCATATTGTTTGTATTTATTTCTATATTTGCTTTGAATTATTCTACTTACATTACATTATTTTGTTTGTCCTTTTTCTCGTTATCAAGGTTTTGTGGACGCATTAAAGTATCTCTTCCCAGAAACTGAGCATAGAAATTGTGTTTGCCATGTCTATAGAAATTGGTCTAAATTGCATAAAGGCCATATAGATAGGATTTTATTTTAGTGAGCGATGAATTGCATAATGGAAGTGGAATTTGATGAGAAATGGAGCAATTGAAGAATATTAAAGAAGGCATATGATGACTTCAAATTTAGGAATCATGAGACTTTTAGGAAAGTATTTGTGAGTACAAAATTGAAGTATGAAGTTGTTCACAACAACATATCAACTACCTTTGATAAATTAATTTATAAAACCCATATAAAAAAGTTTGATTAATATGCTTGAAAATATTTGAATTATATTAATGACTTGGATTTGTGGAAAAAAGAATTTGATCATCACTAATAATGATTATTTTTGTTTTAAAGTAAGGAAGAAGATAAAGGTTGCATAATGGGAAGCAAGACATTATATCTAATAAATAAATAAAAATTTGAAGTTTGAAATCATACATTTTACAGATAAGTTCAATGTTAATTTACAAGGATACCATGTAAAGATTTGCCAATATACACTTTGAGAATTAACAAGGATACCATTTAAGCATGCATTTACTTATATATCATATTAAAAGAAGAATATTGATTCTTATGTGAGCCAATACTATAAACATGAATATATAGTTATTGGTGGGTAATAAAACCCATTAGTGATCCAAAATTTTGGCCGAAGACTAAAATTTAGTAGCAGATCATTTGAGTAAGTTGGTAAGAGGTGAATACATTATACCTATTTATGAAACTTTTCCTAATGAGCAATTATTGAAAGTTATGATTCCATGGTATGCTAACCTCGTTAATTATTTACTTACTGGAACTTTACCTTATTACATTAGTAAGTTTAAGAAGGAAAAGATAATAAATGAGGCAAAATGTTATATGTGGGATGAACCGTACTTATGGAAGTTTTGCTCTGATCAAATTATAAGGCATGTGCCAGAAAATGAACAACATTCTATCTTGGCTTTTTGTCACAAATATGCATATGGTTGTCACTTTAGTCCCAAAAGAACTGCTAGAAAATTTTGGATAATGGATTGTATTGAGAGACTTTATTTAAAGATGCTTATGTGTTTTGTCAAAGTTGTGATAGATGTCAAAAGATAGGTATGTTATCATATTGAAATGAAATGCTTCAATTCTAGAGTTAAGATATTTAATGCATGCGGTATTGATTTTATGGGGACTTTTCCTTCATCTTGTGGTTTTTCTTATATACTTTTAGCTATTGATTACATTTCCAAGTGGGTGGTATCAAAAGTCACCAGAATTAATGATTCTGCAACTATTATAAGATTTATGAAGACTAACATTTTCAATAAATTTGGAATCCCACCTGTCATTATTAGTGATCAAGGAAGTCATTTTTACAATTGAGTCATGGCAACGTTGTTTTAAAAGTATAAAGTGCATCATCGAGTAGCTACTGCATACCGTCGAGAAACGAATGGACAAGTAGAACTGTCAAATAGAGAGGTGAAATCCATTTTAGAAAAGATTGTGAATCCCAGTCGAAAGGATTAGAGTTTACATCTAGAAGATACTCTTGAGGTGTACCATACAATTTATAAGACACTGACAGGAATGTCTCTTTATTAATTAGTTTTTAGTAAAGTTTTTCATTTATTATTGGAGATTGATAATAAAGCTTATTGGGCGGTGCAATGTTGCAATATGGATTTAACTAAAGCGGGGGAGGATAGCAAGTTGCAATTACAAAAGCTAGAGGAAATAAGGTTGGATGCTTACGAGAATTGAAAGATCTAAAAAGATAAAACCAAATTGTTCCACGATAATATAATCTTGACGAAGAAATTCAAGATGGGACAGAAAGTGTTATTGTATAATTCTCGATTAAAGCTTATGACATGTAAGTTATGTTCTAGATGACTTGGTAAATCGATTGTTTCTAATATATTTTCTCATGGTGCAGTGCAAATAAAAAGTTTAGAGACTAGGAAGATTTCTAGTATGGTGAACATTGATTTGGAACTCCTTTGTATGAAGATGTTTGAAAAGGACCAGCTTTGTCAAGCGTAACGACGTTAAATAATTATGCTTTTCAGAAGGCAACCCAAAGTATGATTATTTTATTTTTTTTATTTATATATAGCTTGTTTATGATTGCTTTTGAAAAATAAATTTATTAGCTTAAGGGAAAAAGGGACATTAAAATTCCAGATTACTAAATTTCGTAAGGCTAGATCATGCCTTATGTAATTTAGTTGTCCAGAGTGAAGACCTTAAAATTCCAGAATACTAAATCTCATAAGGCGAGATCTTACTGTTTGTAATTTATTGTATTGGAATGGAACTCTAAAGTAGTCATATAAATTGATTTATTTTTATTTTATCTTTATTTAAAAATAATAAAAATTTTAAAATAATAATTAAAATTTTTACTTATTTTTCTTTTCCTTTAATTATTTAATTTCTTTATTTTTAATTCTTTAATTAAAAAAGTAAAAACCTTAATATGCTTGTGTCTTCTTTGCGGGAAATTAAAAGCAAAATTCAATCCATACTCCATCACTAGCGCACCAACAATTGCTCATCCCACCAACACACCAAAGTCACACCCAACCCAGTTTTTAGACACACTCAGTAGAACTTCATCTCACATAACACACTAGCCTCCTAAATTTCATCTCCCACCAGGGCCACTCACAAGACGCTCAATGTAGCTCCCTTATACAACAAACACAACCCCACAACAACCCTCCTTATATAGAAAATAAGACCAGCGTCAGCCTCCACGTTTAAGCTAAAAAAACGTAGCTCCAACCACTAGCACCCACTAGTATTGTATTAATGTTCTATTTATTTTTCCTTAAATTTTATTAATTACTTTTAGTTACTTTACTTTCATTTTAAATTTATTTATTATTAGGTTGTTTTCATTATTTTATGGATTAGTTTTCTATTTACCCGTTGGAAGTGTGTTCAAGTAGCCAAAGGATGAGATAGATTACGAAACAAAAAAGACAATTTCGTATGTATCATGTGATACCTCTATGTCTACCGACACCATCGTACGTCTCCTTTCATACGCTCACAACTTAGGGGAGTCTTTTACTTTATGCTTTATTTTCTTTGATTATTTTTGGCGAATGTGAGTATCTTATGCATACATAAAGGACAATGTGTGGTTTAGGTATTGGGGAGAGATTGTTTATATTATGACGAACATTGTGATTTGTAATTAGACTCATGATATGTTGATTCATATATTGATTATTCCATATGATAACCTCATAATTTATTGTTGTTTATAAATAATCCTTGATTTAGGGCACATTTTTAGTTTAATATCTAATGCATGAGAGAGACAAGCATGATTAGTGTTTTCATTAAATTATTTCAAGTATCTGATTAGTTTGTTGAATGAAAGTGTGCAAGACTTGATGCATTTTTTACACTTACATGAGCTTTGAGCCTAAGAGCATTCATCATAATTATGCTCATACATATCTTTTGTCGTGTGTTATCAAACATAGCTTGTTTTTACTAGAACTTGCTTTTAAATTCGTGTTAAGACCACACTTTTAATGAATTTGTGTATAAAGATGATGAGGGTATTTAGGATAACTATTTTTGCCTAAACAAACTTACCTTCCTTTTTATAATTAGAATTATCCTTTCTTTTCTTACATAAGAACCTTGTTACAAGCCAAATTGATCCTTTTTGTTGTTGATATCCTTAATGATTTTGAATTCTAAATTGAAGGAATTATATATAGCTTATTTGCATAGGATTTTAACTATTTCCAAGAAAAGTAAATTAGATGATTCAAGTTGCATTGTTATAGAATGGTGGAGAAGTATTAAAAAAAGAAAAAATAAATCTCCTTTTTGATTTTTTTTGAAAAAGAAAAAAGAAAAGATTAAAACAAGAGAGGAAAAATAGAAAAAAGTTATTAAAAGAGATGTCATTTGAAGCAAATGAATTTTGGATTGATTTAAGTTAAAACTTGTGGGGATAAGTTTGTTTGATTTCCTTCAATTTATTTAGCTAAAAAGCTTCTTTTTGTCATACCTTACCTAAGCCAATTTACAACCGTTATGGAGTCCCTTTAATTTATGCATTAAGTTCATTTTTGTTAAATGGTAGAGATATGATTCTTGAGCAAGCTTATGGAAATAACTCGTTATATTCTGATTTGAGAGCTTAATGAACCCTAAACACTTTGAGTGTATAAAGTGAAATCCTTGAGAGGGTGTCAAGTCTTGTTTCATTTGATTTTGATCGAATTGATGAGATGCGATGTTTTAACAATGTGTCCTATGTTATAATCATAAGCACCCAATAATAATCTCTAATTAGGTTTAGTACCAAAAACCCTCAAGAACGGTTTTAAGGAAAGGAAATTACTCGCCTATTCCTATTCTGACCGAGGAGAACAATACCAAATATGGAATCTCTTAATTACAAATAGCCCTAAACCTAATTAGTTCTTAAGCTTTCTAATAAACAATTGGGTCTCACATGAGATCTCTCTCTATGTAAAAACCAATTTAATTAATTACGTGATCTATTGGATTAATTAACTCTCATTAATTCAACCTAATCATTTGCATTCGGTTCACCCTCTCGATTTATTATCGAAGCATGAAGTTACAAAAATTAAGCACAAAATTTAATGAGATTAACACAAAAATAACTAGATTAACATTAAATCAAGTCAAAATACCTAAAGAAAAGTTATAACATCATAATCAATCTGAAATCCATTGTCATACAATCCATCTCAATATCATATATTGAAATGAATGTAAATGAAAGATGGAAAGAAGAAATAAACTTAGAAAGATGGAGGTTGAAGCTGCAGAATAGGTCTTCTTCCTTACTCTTCTCTCTCTCTCTCTCTCTCTATCTTCTTCTTCTTCTTCTTGGGGTTGTCCAAAAGTGGCAGAGAATGGAGCACCCTTTTAGGGTTCTATTATTTTTATTTTACATAATTTTCCAATTAGAGAAAACTCTGGGGTTTTCCGAGCTCCAAAAATTCGAAATGTCCTCAAAAAATGATGTTTGGTAAGTCGATGTGTGATGTTTGTCGTGCAGGCCACAATTGTGGCCCTACATTTACCTTCTGTCACAATCGTGGTGAATGATGCCACAATCGTGGCTCCTTCATCTTGTTTATGTTATTTTGATTTATGATCCCTGATGATCAACCTCAATATTTTCAACTAAAAAAGGTTCAGTTTCTAAACTGGGCTGAGAAAGTGATTTGAATTATGTAAATGGTGGATGATTTATTAAAAAAAAGGGACAAAAATAACCAAAGATGTTAGGCCTTACTCCTCATGACAAAAGTGATCACTAAATTGACCCAAATAGAGAGAGAGAATATGGTTCCATAAAGGGTTCTTGCCTTTGAAAGCAGGTCATGAAAGAAATCAATAACGCCGAAACAAGAAAAAAACAATAGCATAAATAGGGAAAGAACAAAATGAGCGACATTTTTACCAATGATATTTGAAGATGCATTTGACTTGTATTACTTTCCCTCTTCTTTTGGCTAAGAACTAGCATTGGCCACGATCGTGACCCTAGGTTTTGCTTCGAGCTTCCATTGATTCTCCTTCGTTCTTCTATAATTGATTTGAAACACTAACAAATAGATCAAGTCACCTAATATAGACAAAATTTATGCTCAATGGAATTCTCTAACCCATAAAACACTCAAAACACAAATGTCTAACTAAACAACACAATCCTAACCAAAACATGCACTAATTATTCAATTTAACAACTAACACATACTAAACTACCTACTAAAATATTATGCAATCTACTACTATCAGTTGTGATGGCAATTTTGTACAAATGGCCGTCTTAGACCTTTTGATTCACAGTATATATAATCAAATTAAGAGTTAATATCCATTCATAATTAACATAATTTTTTGAATGTAGGTGTAAAACTCTTCTCCAAACCATTTTAGAGTATTTGCATTAAGAATAAGTGATCTTGATCTTCTTCAGTCTCTTTACAAAGCACACATATAGGGTCATAAGCTCCAAACCATTTGTTTTAGTTTGGATCTTGTTCTTTATTACCAACCATATGAAAATGGATGCTTTATTATTGAGAGAACATTTCCACATAATATTGTACTAAGGAACATTCCTGCCTTCTTCCTATAAAGCCTAGTAGTAAGAATTATTAGTAAAGGTACCTGAGGTATTAGGTAACCAAGTAATTGCATCTTGCTTATTTGTATAAAGGATCTGGGGTAGCTAACCCTCTAATAAATTTAATCCTCTGAAGTTTCCTTGACATTTCTCATTATTCATCAAAGAAGATGCTTTAGAGTTAAATGGAAGTCTGTTCATATGTCATGATAATTCATACCTTTGTATTAAAGGGCTAAATTTTGTCCAATTATTGAACCAAACCCAAATATTCTACCCATTTCCTAAAACATGCTCAATCAAAGGAAAACACCACCTATCTTAGTTTCAACATTTGCTCGAAGAACCAAGAGTAGTCCTGAGATAATTGTCAAAAGCATTCAGCTCTAAGACATATTTCATGTAGCCATTTCACCCATATTGCATTTTATCTACAAAGAGTCTCCAAACCCTTTCACATAGTAGCATTTTTTGCATCAGAGATATAAGGATGATCCCTAAGCCCCCTTGTTGTTTAGGAATAGTCACCTTACTGCATTTAACTTTAGCTTTTTTAGAGTTCTCTAAATTTCAAGTCCATAAAAAAGTTTTCAAGATGCCGTTTATCTCCTTGGTTACTTTCCAAAGTAGAATGAGATGAGAAACCCAATAAACATATATATTTTTAAGAATATAAATTATCAGAATAACCCTATCTGCCATACATTTATTCAAGCTTTAATCCTTTTTATAAGTGGAATACAATCGAAATACTTTGTCTTTGCATACAAAATAGCCCAAATATTTGAGAAGAAGCACCTGGAGTTGTAGTTATGTAATACTGGAGAGTTCCACAGAGTTCCTCACATCTTTAGAGTAGTACAAACTACTTTTATTGACATTTGATAGGTGTAGATTACATTGTACTTTTATAGGTAATTTGTTATGTGTTTAGTAGTTAATTTGATAGTTTAGTGCATGTTTAGGTTAAGAATTGTGTTAGTTTATAAACATTTTTGTTTTAACTGTTCTTTGGGTGAGAACGTGTTTTTCAATTTAAATTTTATATATATGAGGTGTCGTGATGAGTTTTTTAGTGTTTCAAAACATTCGGAGGAGTTTCGAAGGAGAACCGAACCAAAACACAGTTCCACGGAAACACCAACATAGGGCTATGTTCATGGGGAATCTGCCACGATCGTGATAGAGAGCAAATTAACTGACCATGATTGTGCACTAAAGGCTATGATCATGGCCTGTTTGTAGACAGATGTAAAGTCACTTTCAGATTTGAGTTTTCGAGGGACATTTCAGGCATTTCATACCATAAAGACAATAAGGTTACCTTAATTGGAAAAGACTATAAAAGGATAATGATGAAACTAGCTTTACATTCTGCCTACATTTGGAAACCTAAAAGAGAGAGAGAGAAAGAAGAGAGAGGGAAAAGTAAGAAGAGGAAGAAGAGGAGGGTTCCAAGGTCGAAGCTTCCCGAAATAGGTGATCTCCCGACGCTGCTACTTTCACGAACCATCCAACCTAAGTTTGATTTCCTCTACATTTACTTTTTTTATTCATTTAATGTGTAAGATTGAGAAGGGTTGTATGGTTATGGATTTTGAGTTATTAATGATGTTCTAACTTTTCCTTCGGGATTTTGCTTATCTTTAATGTTAATCTAGTTGATTTATGTTACTCAGTTTGGGTGATGTGATTGATTAATATATTTGCATATTTCAGTAACAAACCAAGAGGGTGAACTGGATAAAAATGATTAGATTGGATTAACGAGAGTTAAGCGATCTAATTGACCACACAATCAATCTAGTCAGTAATTTCATAAAGAGAGATCTCATGTGAGACCTGATTATTTATTAGAGAGCTTTAGAACTAACTAGAATTGTGGGTAATTTGTAAATTAAGAGATTACAAGTCCATAATTCAATTAGGGTTTACAATTTAAGGAATGATTATAACTTGAGAGAGAATAATCAACCCTACGATCGTCTAGAACTGAGACCCTATAAACACATAAAAGGCTAGATTGGCATTAATAATAGGTAAAATCCCCTCTCTCATGATTTGATTAATTCTCTTTACTTATTTCCATTTTTTGCTAGTTTGTTTTTATTTAGTTTACTTTTCATTTTAATATTCAAATTTGAGTCTTAAACAAAGCACAACCTGAATTAAGCGGTACCTAAGCAATCTCTATGGGAAGATATCTACTTTTTACTACAAGTAATGACCTGTATACTTGCAGTTTTTAACGTAAAACAAGTAACTGGTTTTGCAATCAACAACATTCACTTTCAGACCTGACCATTTAGCGAATTGGATAAGAAGATCATTAACCGTCCTCACAAATTGTCATTCTAATCTCGAAAGCAATATCAAATCATCTGCAGTGGGTAAGCTTGGAACTACTACATTTATCATGATAATGAAACCTGCCATTGGTATTAATAACCTTTTTGATGAGTTGAGAGAGGCCTTCTATAACTAAAGTGAATAGATAAAGGAAAGAGGATCCCTTTCTCTAATGCCTCTGGCACAATTTAATGGCTTAGTTAGAATCCCATTCACTAGCATACTGATTAAAGCAATTTTAAACACATCAAAATCTATGCAATGAACTTTATTGGGAATTCGAGGACTTTTAGGAAATTTTGGATGAACTGCTAATTGGCCGTGTCAAATACCTT
The DNA here is from genome assembly GCA_027563915.1 of Erythroxylum rotundifolium. Classification (NCBI taxonomy): domain Eukaryota; kingdom Viridiplantae; phylum Streptophyta; class Magnoliopsida; order Malpighiales; family Erythroxylaceae; genus Erythroxylum; species Erythroxylum rotundifolium. The sequence continues at coordinate 6,303,048 of JAOSBO010000001.1, forward strand.
ACAAAAATCTAGCTTACAATAATAACATATTATTTTTATCCTTAAGTTATAATCTTTTAAGATCTTTTATATAAGAAGTATGTTATCCCCCTATAGATCTGCCTTGTATAAATGCACTATAGGTTGGATTGATCACTGACGATAGTGTCTCCTTCAATCTATTAGCAAGGAGTTTTGTAATTACCTTATAGACCGTATTGCAATAAGAGATGGGTCTATAATATGTCAATGTATCTAGAGACAACTTTTTGGCAACCAAGCAAATATATGTGTGATTGATCTCTTTCAACAATTTACGAGAGGATAAACATTTTAGAATAGCTTCTGTAAACAAATTATCAATAATCTCCTGTGTTTTTTTAAAAAGCCTACTATAAACTCATCAGGCCTTATAGATTTAGAGGGATATAATTTAAATAATGTCTCCTTAACCTCCAAGCATATAAAGGGATTAGAGAGTGATTCCTTGTATTCCTACAAAAGGGGACTATCAAAGAGTTCCCTAACATTTTAAGTATCATAAGTACTATCTTCAAACCCATAAGCTGTAAAAAGCATTCCCTTGTAAACCTGGATAAAGATTCATGATCATTGATTGAGGATCCCGAGGAATCTTTTAGTTCTATGATCATATTTCTATTCCTCCAAGCAAGTAAAGAAGTATAGAAGAATTTACTGTTTGAGTCTCCATCTCTAAGCTAATTGATTCTAGCCTTCAAAGCATCTTGACGAGCCTTTAGTCTAGTATATTTAGTATGTTTTAGGAGATTATTATGAGGAGATATATAGCAAGCTTGATGAGCCTCCTTTAGCAACTACTGAGTGGCTTTAGTCAGCCTATGATTAGCTTTTGACAAAGTTTTAAGTGTTTATTTAACTCTTTTGAGCTTTTGCATAAGCTTAAAGGATTTAAACCCATCTATATTTAAGTTCCAATGAAAGTCCACTAGCTCCATAAACCCCTCCTACATTGAAAGGCCATCAAAGAATTATAATGGAGCCCTAGGCTTTCTTAGCTTTTAGATATTGTATAGATACTAATAGATGAATGATCTAAGAGTTTTTGCCAAATTCAGATTTTGGATACTGATCTAACTAAAAATGGTTGTCCAAAGCTTTATCTAGTTTTTTTTAATTAACAATTGGCCTTGTTGTTTGTTTGACCAAGTAAATATCCTCCCTAAGTATCTCATATTAGTGAATTTTGCTTTGTAAAACAAATAATCTAACTCACATCCTATAACAGTATGAAGCCCTCTTCCTCCTTCTACTCCATTATTAGTGAGCAGTATGAAACCCTCTTCCTCCTTCTACTCCATTATTAGTGAGTGTGCAATTATGGTCTCCATTAAAAGGAAAAAGACTTAAATTGTATTCAAACTTTTTAGGGTTTGATAAATTTAAGACCAAACCTTTTAAGCTGCTTAACAAAGATCGAAACTTGCACGAGTTTGCTCAATGTTAGGCTTTTTTGGTTGAAATTAGGAAGTGCCATATATACATCATTATTGATAAGCCAGTTGGTTTTTAGATGCTATGTTAAAAATACACGTGGCTTATGTAAATTTTTTAGAAAATAAAAAATAAATAAAATCATTTAAATTTTGTAGTAGAAACCCTAAACTAACTTTTATCGTTGGTATATTCAGCCTCTCTCTCTTAAAAACTTACCCAAGTCTTGTTTGATCCCGCCTCTTGCCCTTTTCATGCATTATTACTGTCGTTCACTCTAATCCCTTTGTGCATCATCACCTCATGCATCATTTTCGATCTGCCTTCTAGTAGTGTGAGCTTTCTTTTTAGAAGTTTGACGTGAATGGGTGCTTGTATTTTTGGAGATTTGAAACATAACTGAGTTGGATTTTGAAACTTTATGCAAAATATGGGGATTCTAGAATTGACCATAGTAGAGCGACATAAGGAATTCTGTGCCATATGTTACTGGAACGAATTGACTAGGATGGATAACTTTGACTCTAAGAATGCCTAGAACAAGACCATTCGCAGTCTTGAATACTTGTTAGTACAGAAGTTTATGTGTCAAACTGTGTTGACAAACTCGAAAGTAACAAGTGTTCAATTAAAGAACTTTTCTTATTATGGTGTATGGATCATTGTGTCCAAGTTTGCACCTCCACCCACATTCTCAACACTATTATTGCTACTCCGAAAAAACGAAGCAATAATTTAGGCATAGGATATTTGGTTATAGTCATTGCGGATTATTTTAGCATAAATTATAATGGATTAATTGTCCATCGTTCTAATTTTCTTAACAGTTGTCACTTGACGACAACCAAAATCTCAAACTCCCATAATATGGAACTTTGAGATATTGGTGCAAAATCTTATGTTAAGAACAGCATGGGATAGGCTAGTTTGAGTGCAGTACCATCATAAAAAGAAAAAGAGGAATCAATCAGTATGGAATTTGGAGAGGAAGAGGTAGTTGGATAGAAAAGGTGCTCAATGCCACCACAGAGACTAACGAGGAGGTTTCAGAAAACATCAAGGTTTTAGAAGGAGATAGCTACAGAACAAAGACACCAATAATGAGACATTCGAGGCATCTATAAGTACTTCATTGCTTAATGCATGGAGATTCCACCTCTAACACCATCACTATCGCCACCTCAATCGCCATAATAGGTTCTATCTTTTCATTTTTATCTTTATTTTGTTCTTATGTTTTCGTATTAGTTTCTTTTGATCCCCATCTTTTATGTTATTTGTCCTTCGCACATTAAGGATAATGTATTGTCCAAGTATGGGGAGGGTTGCGTTATGTGCATTATATGTTTTATTTTAAGTGTGAATTTTGTATATTATATATTAGTTTTGCTTAGGTTTACATGATGTGACTCGTGTGAATATGACAAAGGCTAAGACTTAACGGAATCGATTTAGCTTTGAACATTGTCTTTTAGGTTGCTAAGATTTATTGGCTTGTGAAATTAGTGTTCGAGATTGCTTTGATTAAATATGCATGTCAATTAAGATATGATGTTAGTTCATTCACCTAGGAATTTGACACATTCATTTATAATTTAAGGTTAATTGAATAAGTAGCATCATTAGTATCTTTTCATGAGAACGATTAGCTAAAGAAATGAGGTAGGCAAGAAAATATTTTAAAAAATGTGTATGTTTTTGTTTAATAAATAAGTATTTTGCTGACCCTTTTTGAAACAAATTAGGATATGAATATAGCTAGTGGCTAGTTAAGAATGTGATGTAGTTGATTAACCAGGGGAAATTAATCATAAATTTTAGCCTTCGCGATAAAAGGCATAATGACATTTAACCAAGCTGTTTAATTAAAGCATGAACTAGTTGGGAGAACATTCATCACAAATGTTTACCTTCACGTCAAAAGGCTAGGTTCATATTAATGAAAACTAACAAAAATAGTGTATTGTTTGATAAATCCTACCATTCTTTATGAATAAATTGAACTTTCATGAAAAGCTACATAGGGATAGTTACAATTTTGATTGACCGAATAATTATCAATATAAGTGATAGGAGTGAATAAGTTTGACATCAAGGTCTTGGTTGGTATGTATATTCAATCCAAAGTGCCTAAACACATATTTCATAGTTTAATAAGTTAGAACAACTTCAAGGATTACGTTTGTAGCTAAATTTATTTCGTAAAGTTCAACGCCATTATACCATTATTGCATATGTGTGTGTTTATGTTTTGAATTTTTTGTTTTTTTTGAAGATAAGCAAAAGTTCAAGTGTGGGGATGTGATAGTTTTAGGTTGCATGATGTTTTAATTTTAGTATGTTTTTAGTGGTTAATTAATTGATTCATATATATTTAGGTTTAGAATTTTGTTAATTGGTTAGATATGTCTGTTTTGAGTGTTTTATAGGTTAAAGCATGCTATTGAACTTTAATTTTGTCTATTTAAGGTGCTTTGATGTGTTTGTTAGTGTTTGACATCAAATATCAAAGAACCAAGAAGATTCAGAGGAAGCCCAAAAGAAGACTCAGGGCTACGATTGTGACAGAACCATTGTTGGGAAGCCACAATCATGGCTTGTTTTGCTATGATCGTGAAAGAGAGCAGTTCAGTAGACCATAGTCATGGCCTACACAATAGCAAACCCGGATTGACTTCAGCAACTCAACTTTACGAGGATTATTTTAGAATTTTTGGGCCCAGGTAAACCCTAGATTTTACCTCAAATAAAAATACTACAAAGAGGGCAAAGAACCATAATTTTTCATGCCTCCATTTTGCTACATTGGGAAAGATCCAAAGAAGAGGAAGAGAGGAGAGAAGGAGGAGACAGGAAGAAGAAGCAAGGTTGCTATTATTTCTATCTTTTCGATCCATTTATAGGTGCTTAATTGATTATGAAATTATTCCATAACACTTAGTGATTATTGACATGAAATTGCTTAAGATATTCACTTTGACTCATATGTGATTTTAGGTATAATTCGGAGGTAAAGAATTTAAAGTGAGTCGAAGCTCTATATTTTAGCCATTTTTTGAAGATTAATTTTTACTTGTCTTTATGAAAAAAATAAGAAGAAAATTAAAAGAAAAAATGCAAAGAATGTAAGTTGCATGGATTATGCATGGGAATTATCTTCAATATGAACTTAATGTCTTATATGCATGGAAGAATTAATTTAATTAATCTCACGACTACTGGAGAGAATGAAGATGGACAACTGGAAAAAGAGACAAAAACGACAAAGCAAGATGAAGAAAATGCAACAAATGGTCGGGAGACAAAACGTAAGGCATACAATAGTCCAAGACAAAAATGACAGCGCAGGAGGATAATAGAGGAACAAAACGTAGACAACGTCTACATATGTCTACGTTTTATTTAGAAAATGCCTGTGAAATGCAGACATTTCAAGACATAGGATGCATTTTTGGCTTAAAACTCATAGTAGTAGAATAGAGAGGCATCTGTTTTAAATGAAAAGGTGAATAGTAGCAT
>JAOSBO010000001.1:6308118-6319315 GCA_027563915.1 Erythroxylum rotundifolium
GATGCATTTTTGGCTTAAAACTCATAGTAGTAGAATAGAGAGGCATCTGTTTTAAATGAAAAGGTGAATAGTAGCATGGTCATAAGGTTTATTCATCACATTAGTGAATAGTAGAGAGAAGCTTGCGACAGAAGAGAGGAGTGAAGGTGCTACAGGGGTCTTCAGTTGAGGGTATTTTTGGAGGGGTTGAAGCATTTTGTTCGTAAAGACCCATGGAAGGCTAAGTTCTGACACCGATTCGGAGGTGTCATTGATGCCGATATCCCGGGTTAAGTGTTTTTCTTTGTTTTATTTATTTCTTTCTCTCATTAGGAATTGATTATGTTATCTTGTGTTGATCGAATTGGGCATAGTGAAAAGATGATTTTAATGCGTTCATTGAATCGTTTATTTGCAAACCCATTGTTAGAATTTCAATGTAATTCGTAATTGTTATATTGAAATTCATATGTAGTGATTAATGATTCGTAATCATTAGGGATAACATGACCTTAGTTAACTAATGCGTCGTATTTGGTTGTTATCTTGATTAATCAGTTTTTCTAATTCATAATGCTACTACCTAATTAAATCTATAGATTGTATCCTAGGTTATTCAATGGTTAGGTTTAATTAATGACCATATCTTGATTAAAAAAAACCTAAGGGAAAACTTAGGTTAATTATTAACCCACGATTAATAGTTGATAGGAGAGGTTTAAGAAAAAAAAATCAATGAAATATGCTTAATTAAGGTGTAGACCGAGATTAAACCAAAGAACCAGTTCCCTACCAAATTCCCCACTTTTATCATCTTTTGCATATTTTCTTTGATTTGTTTTATTAGTCTAGTTTTATTTTATTTTCTTATTTCTAAAAATCTAAAAGCCCCCTTTAATCTAAACACTGATTAATTTCATTTCAACAACTTTACACACGCTCTCTATAGGATCAACCTAGACTCACCACCGCTATAGTAGTATTTTAGTTATTTTATTTTTACTAGCATTATGATGTGCTGTCAATTTTTGGCGTTATTATCAGGAAGTATGGTATTTTAGTTTTTGTTTGTGATTTAATTGACGTTTTGTATATTTTTTTTTGTAATTAGTTTCTTTTCAGTTATTTCATGATCATTTCATTATTATATTTCATGTTTGTGATTTAAAAAAATGATGGATATAAGTAGTTTCTTTTATAACTCTTATTCTCAATCCTGTAGCCAAGGTTGGATTGATCAACCTAACTTTGGTTATGGATGGGACAACCATCAAAATTAGTTCAATGATATTTTTTAGGACACATAGCAATTCCTGTGTGGACTGTAAGCTTCTTATCAAAACTCAGGTACATCATGGAAGAATTAATGAATGTTGTGATTACTAACAATCTTTAATTTCAATAGGGTATACAGCATCTTCAAGAGAGTATGCAATAACTTCAACAGAATACCTAACAGTTCCAGCAAGAAATGAGGCATATAACGTCTAGAAACTAGAACTTGTTAAGCTAAATGGGTGAAATGGCAGCAAGGATCGACTACCTAAAATCACAAATGGAAGAGGAGTAACCATATCAACTCGAGGAGTACCCAATAGATGTTAGTGCAGAGACCTTACAAAATGATGAGGAACTTGAAAATCTTAAGATGACTACTCAAGCAATTACTTGTATCGAAGAAGTTGAGGAGGAGCTCAGGGCAGAAAAAGACATATCTTTTAGCTCAGAGGTAAGTACTGATTCTGTAATTATATTCAAGACTAACCCTTCACCTTACCTAGCAAGTTACAAGAATTCAACGAAGAAGAAAAAGGTGAAGAGTCATTTGAATTATTTCAAAAGAGCGAGGACTCAGTAGAGATGAATAATCTGAAGATAGGGAAGACAATGGAGGTGAATGAATATTAACCAAAACCCTATCCAGAAGAGCCTCACGTGGAGGAGCCGCATATGACACTTGAAGATCACAATTTTGTCATATGAAGAGGAAACATGGAATTGAGCTAGCGACCTTAAACAAAGGTGCTTCTTGAGAGACAACCTAAAGGAAGTAAATTTCTTTTCGTTTACATTTTCGCATTATTTTTTATAGACATGTGTGTCTTTGAATTTTTTTGCTTGTTTTAAGTTTTCAATCAAAATGAGAGAAAGAATAAAATAACAAAACAAACATTTTCTCTTTTTTGTTGATTCTAAGACTATATAGTCATAATTAGAATGTGAATTGACTAGAGAATTTTGTAGTAACTTTAGTATGTACTTTTACTCTTGTGATTAGTTGATGTGCATTATCTTTATAAGAGTAATGACTAGTGGTAGACAAAGTTGATGAGATTTTAAGCCTTAATTGACTGACACATTCATATCAGTCTCATTGTCTTTTAATAATGTGCGACCTTCATGACATATACATCCTAATCTTACCTTGGATTTCTATTCAAAAACACATTTTTATCACATGCATTAACATGGACATGATTAAGCATTCTTTGCTTTTTTGAACTACATTAGCAAAATAGCTTGCCCATTATATGATTTTCCTTTTTGATAAGTCCCTTTGAGCTTTATTCCTTTCTTTTTGTATCAACCACATTTTATGCTTTTAAACTTAACTAAATGTCTTACCGAAGCCATAAAGCTAATGGAACATTTGTGATTGTTGACTTTGTGGATGTACAAAATTTTAAGTGTGGGGGTCTACATATATGTGGGTTGGTTAATGTTGGGATGTTTTGTTTTGTCATTGAAATTCCTATGTTAAAGCAGTTTCTTTTAATGTAAAAAAAAAAGAAAGAAAAAGAAAGAAAGAAAAGAGAAAAGCATAAGAAAAGAAAATTAAAAAAGAAAAAGAAAGAAAGAAAGAATTTGTTAAAAATAAATTTATCAAGTTCGAAGCGCATATGAGTTAGCAAAGTTATCCATGATTAATACATCTTCCAAGAGTTATAATGAATGTGTTATTTGAGTATGCTGAATTTGGTAGATGTTGGCTTGGAAGGTTCACTCTTGCGGTTTTAATATATTGTTAGTATAAATTGTTTGAGTGATTCCTTTGGATTGGTATATGCTTCATCTGGTTTGTGTGTAAGAGCTAAAATGAGTGTGAACTTGATGTTGTATTGAGTGTTGCATTTGTTTCACTAGCTTTAATGACTTTCATGCTATTTGACCCTAATACATCTCACCTTACCTTTGGCCATATTATAACCCTAAAAAGTTCTTTGATTATATTTTGCAAGTGAGTTTTAATGGTGGAGAAATGAAATGATATATAAAGTTGTGGAATGACATGATCATGAATGGTGTTGAGTGTACCTATAGATATATTTTAGTTAAACACATTTTTCGAGCCTACCATTAGTTACTCAATTTTCAAAGATGATGAATGTTGATTGATCATGAGCAAAAGGCTGGAATGTTAAGTTCTTGCTATGATTTTTGAAAGTCATTCATCTTTGTTACGATTATATATTCTTGGAAAATATGGGAAATGAGTAAATGTTGTTTTTTAAGTCTTTGAACTTAATTTTAATGTTTTACCCGTGAGTCGAAGCTCTATATTTTGGTGATTTTTTGAAGAATAATTTTTACTTGTCTTCATGAAAAAAATACAAGAAAATTAAAAGAAGAAAAAATGCAAAGAACGTGAGCTGTATGGATTATGCATAGGAGTTATCTTCAACATGAAATTAATGTCTTACATGCATGCAAGACATTAATTTAACTAATCTCACGACTGCTGGAGAGAATGAAAATGGATAGCTAGAAAAAGAGACAAAAAGGCAAAGCATGAAGAAAACGCAACAAATGGCTAGGAGATAAAACTTAAGGTATGTAGCAATCTATGACGAAAACGGCAGCACACGAGGACAGTAAAGGAACAAAAAGCAGACGACTTTTGTGTGTCTTATATGTCCTAGGACATCTTGCGGAAACGCAGACAACATTTACATTTCACGCAGACAATGTCTCTGAAACGCAGATGTTTCAAAATATGGGATGTGTTTTTAACTTAAAACGCACAGTAGCATAATAGAGAGGCATCTCCTTTAAATGAAGAGGTGAATAGCAACGTGGCCACCAGGTTAATTCATGACATCAGTGAATAGTAAAGACAAGCTTGCGACAGAAGGATGAGTGTAGGCGTTATAGTAGTCTTCGACTTAGGGCATTTTTGGAGGGGCTGAAGCATTTTGTTTGGAGAGACCCACGGAAGGCTAAGTTCCTGACGCCAGTTGAGAGGTGACATCGACACTGATTACCCGGGTTAAGTGTTTTTCTTTGTTTTGGTTGTTTCTTTCCCTTATTAGGAATTGATTATGTTATATTATGTTGATTGATTTGGTTATTATGAAAAGATGGTTTTAATAAGTTCATTGAATCGTTTATTTTGAAACCCATTGCTAGAATTTCAATGTAATCTATAATTGTTATATTGAAATTCATGTGTAGCGACTAATGATTTGTAATCATTAGGGATAACATGACCTAGGATAAATGACGCATCCTATATGGTTTTTACCTTGATTAATCGGTTTTCCTAATTTGTAATGCTAATGCCTAATTAAATTTAGAGATCATATCCTAGGTTATTCAATGGTTAGGTTTAATTAATAATCGTATCTTGATTAAAAAAACTAAAGGAAAACTTGGATTAATTATTAACCCATAATTAATAGTTGCTAAGAGAGGTATGAGAACATCAAATTAATGAAATATGTTTAATTAGCGTGTAGTCCAAGATTAAACCAAAGAACCGAGTCCTTACCGAATTCCCCACTTTATAGTTTTTTTGCATGTTTTCTTTAATTTGTTTTTATTAGTCTACTTTTATTTTATTTTCTTATTTCTAGAAATCCAAAACCCTCCTTTAACCTAAACACTGATTAATTTCATTTCAACAACTTTACACACACTCTCTATAGAATCAACCTAGACTCACCACTACTATAGAAGTAGTTTAATTATTTTATTTTAGCTAGCGTTATGACATGTTGTCATCCATCCTGACCCTTCCAAGTAACATTTCATTTCATCTTTGTTATTCTTTCTTTTGAATGTATAAGATGAATTTGATAGTGATGGATTTCAGTTTGATGATGATGTTCTAAACTCCTTTAGGGATTTGTTCTTGAATCAATATTAATGTGATTTTTGGGTATTGTGATTATTTGTTGTATTCGCATGCTTCGGTAACAAATCGAGAGAGTGAAATGATAACAAAATGATTAGATTGGGTAACGAGAGCTAAACAACCTAATAGATCATGCAAATAATCAAATTGGTAATTTATACGAATAGAGATCTTGTGTGAGGACCTGATAGTCTAGTAAAGGGCTTAATATCTTATTGAATGTGTGAGTTTTTTTGTTAATTAAGAGATTGTGAATTATATAATTCAATTAGGAGTGATGATTTAGGGTTTAATGATTATAACTCGGGAGAGAGTAATTCACCCTTTGAAAGTCTATGACTGATATTATACTGACTCAAAAGGAATCATGTTAGCATTTGATGATAGGATAAATCTTCCATCTCATTTTCGGCTGATCTTCCTTGTCTATTTTTTAATTATTCATTAGTGGTTCTCAGTTTGATTTCCTTGCGTTAATTTTTCAATTTAATTTCCAATCAATCCATATTCATGAATTTACTTTTTTGTTTATTTTTTATTTTCTTTTTAATAATCTTTTTAGGCCTTAGATGACTTAGAATTATATTAGTTCACCAACTCCTCGAGGGATCGATATCTTACGTCCTACATTCATAACTAGTTTAGCTGTAGTATTAAGGGTTTTATAAGATTAAAAGTTGCTTAATGGTAGACAAAATGCAAATATTATTAACTAAAGTTGTATTACTTAATTAATCTTTGGAAAAATGGGATTAACATTAATTTTACAGTTGTATCACTTACATTTAGCATCTACAACCCTATCGTTAGGTTTCTGTATATCCCTATTCCTTCCATTTGTTTCTTGAACTTGCTATTTGCTTCATGTTGAAGAAAAAAGTATCTGATAAGCCCTTTTTTAATTTTTTTCTTAAGAATTTGGTCTAGATTTGCCAACACCAAACATCCTCATTCTGCTTTTATCATCTAAAACACCATAGCCAGGGCTTCTTTTCATGATGGTGGTCTTTTTGGTGGTGGCCTTTGAATATGTAGAAATATTTGCTATTTCTAAAGCACCTCTAGGTGATGGGAGAACAACTAAGGTTATTGCATTTGCACTTCTATATACATGAGCAGTACTTGAGGTGTTGGTTGTACCTGTAGCAATTATGGCATCAATAGATACATAGACAGACATAGTTGTAGAGGCAGAGGCAGAGGCAGAGGCATTTGCTATACCCCCTTTTCCCCTTTCAACATTGTTAAATGCAAATGCAAAGGCATTTATTGGGATTTCTATATTGGTTTCAACTATAGAGATATTTTCTAGGGTTGACTGTGAATTAGTTGTGTTTTCCTCCACGACAAAATGAATTCACTAGTCTCGGTAGGGATTTTCAAACTAGGCTGGAACCTGATATTGATAATAGTGAAAAGGAAGAAAAACTATCAAATTTCCACTACTATAAAAAAGAATCTTATCTGTACCGAAGAAAAGACAAAACAACCTACAAATTATCTCTCTGTGTCTTCCAAAGACAACCTCTTTTGTTGTGCCCTTCTTTATAACAGTGAATGTATGTCATGATCATGCCCCTCTTAGACACATGGTCAGCATTTATCTTTTTGGTCACTTTTGTAGTCTTTTAAGGCTCATCAAGGCCTATTTTTCTAGCCATTTTAGGCCTATCATGTCCTTGTTTGAATTTTAGTAGCCTAACAATTTCTTTATTGTTAATGGGTCAATACTTCATACCAGGCATTGGTTGAATGGCTTTCCCATATGCTTAAAAAATTTTACTCTTCCATAACCAACTTGAAGTGTACTCTTTAATAGTAACCCTCTTTTATATGATAACATATATGAAATATGCACAAGGAATGTCAAAGAGGATATATCTCCTATAAGATCATGTTTTGTCCTGAAGCCTTACCACATATTTGTTATTACGATGATCAATCTCACACCCTCCTTCTCTATTGTGATGTATTGAGCAATGCTGAGCAATGTTGGCAACACTTTTATCTATAGCATCCCATATTCTTGGCCCTAAATTTTCTTCCACTTAGTGGCCCCTTTTCTTTTTTCTCATAATTCTTTTCATCATTTCTCTTCTAATGTGCTTAAACAACCCCAAAACTAACAATTTTCTTACATCAACTAAAGTCTTATTAAATGCCTTATATAAGTTATTATCAACTAACTCAATCATAGCATCTTCCCTATGGAATGCCTTGCACCATTGCTAAATTGGTGCATATCTTTCAATATCTTCTATTTCCCTTTCCTTCTTGGTTCTTAGCTTTTCCAAATTTTCTTTAAATTCCCTTACTGTCCAGGATTTTGCAATTTTTCAAAAGTGATCCTTCATCTCTTCCCCTTTATGTCCTCTTCCATTCTAATTCACATAAACATGTTGAGTATAAAAATTTATGCTCAACATCTGGACATAAATCTATAAGGGCTCTATCAAGTTCTTACAAGGAAAAACATAACCATTTTAGTAGGCAAAATCATAAACATTTTAGTTTATTTCATCACAGTTATATTTGGCACACAAATAGTAGAAAAATAAAAGTTAAAATAATATGATGTGAAAATTTTACCTTTTGTTGATCCGTCATTATAGTCCAACTAATTCTAAAGCCCAAGTGAGGTAAATCTTCTTGCAGTCTCTCAATGAACCACCTTTAGGTGACAGTATTCTTAACTTCAACCATAGCCCAAGTAATAGGAAGCATTTGGTTCTTTCTATCTCTTCCCATAGCAAATAGAAGTATAGCCTTAGTTATGATCTTAAACCAACATCCATCTTGGAAATTGGTGGACATGTTATAATTGGCAAGAACACTGTCATTTTAATTGTGTTACCTGGGTTGATCTGCCTAATGAATTCAACTTAAGACCAAAGGTGCCCAAACTCATTTTCAATGTTGATCATAACACTATCTAATATTTTTTATTTGCTCTTCTCACTATAGTCATAGACATTTCAACACCAAAACAATCTTTAACATAAAATCTGATATGATCATTCTTCAAAAATGGCTCCCTTTTAAGCTTATTCATCAGCAAGTCAGATTTGGGCTTATTTTTGGTAAACATGGTAACCCTCTTTATTTTGATAGACAACAAACTAACCGTACACTTAAATTGCAAATGATTAAGAAAAATCATACTTAATTCATTGTAAGGCTTGGCAAACTTTTTCATCATAAATAGGGTATTTTCTTTTTCTCCTATTCGCATCATCTACCATATCATCTACATCATTAACAAGTTCCCTATAGTGTCATAATATTCAGAAAAATCTACTTTATCTTAATCATTTTCATCATCTTCATGGTCTCCATCATCTTTATCTCCACCTTCTAAATCCTTTTCATCATCTTTATCCCCATATTTGCATCATCTCTAGCATATCCATCATCAATATTTAAGACATCATCTAAATTTTCTACATTCTCTACATTTTCATAAGTGTTATCTACATTACCTTTAAACCCTACATTATTAGCATCCTAACCATTATCTTCAACTACATTATCCTAATTAAGCTCATTAGGTTCATCCTTAATCATTTCAATAAGGGTATCTACACCATATTCCATATAAATATCAATTGCACTAGTAACCACCGTCTCACTAACCATAACCAACACACTAGCATCATCTTCTACACCGCATTAGCATCATCTTCTACAACTCTCAAACCATTAAACAACTCAAAACCAAGTCCAAGATAAAATTTTTTTTTCACATTGTTATACCCACTATTCTTAAATACATCAAAGAGTTAAAAGTAGTTGAGTTAGTCAAGATCAAATTCTATTCCATCCACAAAATCACCCTCATACCTAAAATTATCACCCACATTAATCAAACATCCCACATGGTGAAACCTCATAATTACCTCATCAAATACTATTATTCTACTAAACTATAATGACCTCATCAAATGCTTGTAGCTCCCTCGCCTACTTCAGCAGGATTATTTGGCATCAACCTAATGAACTGACTGCTCCTAGTCCGCTCCTAAACGAAAAAACAATAGTGTGTCATATAAAAATTTAAAAATTAAAGAAATAATAAGGCATAATGTTAATACAAAAATATACAATTGCATGTATCGCTAGAAAAGAGAACTAACAATCACTAAGTTCCTCAGCATCATCCACATCCAAATTCGTGTACTCATTAAAGCCCTATCAATAATTAATAACATCAAGCTTAATCAAGAAAGAGAAAGGTCGTTGAAAATTAATGAGGACCATCTCAAATAGTCACATTAAAAATGATACTATTTTTAAAAATAAGAAACATTAAATCTAACAATCAAGCAAAAGGCCATAATAACATATGACAATATAAAGATATCAGTCCTGCCAAAGGGGCAAATAATTTCCCAAACTTCTTGTAAGATGCACAGATAAGAAGGGTTGCTTATGCTTCATTAAGTATTATCTCCTTCAACAACAGAGGTATCACCTTAATTACTATCTTGTTTGCTAAATCTCGTAAGTACCTTATCTCTAAAAGATATACAAACTATAACATCATACACGTGCCACATATTATACACCATAACTAGCTAACGGTATCTAACGTGCCACATGAGAAAAATCAAAATTTACGTCTCCTCTACTTTGATTATCCTAACTAGAAATTCATACTAAACTAAACCATTCTGTAGGCTTCGTAACAAGTTTCAAATAGTTGAAGAACCATTTCAAGAAACTTTAAGGTTACATGAAGCCTCAGTCCTAATACATTTATAACAACCATTACTTTTGATAAAAGACTGAAGAGACACCAACTAATATATAATACCTTCAAATGGAATAAAAAATAAAAAAGAAACAAACTTTTAATACATTGAGCCACAAAAGTTGTTACAATGAATAACAAGCAATTTACCACTTATAAGTGGAACGCATTCATTGTCTGTGTTCCTCTCCGAAGGGTTATCTAATATGTAAGATCACACATATCTTGTCAAAACAACTCCAAAGCTTTAGCTACAATAACATGAAATAAGAATATAACCATAAATTCATAAAACGTACAATAACAAGGATCAAAAGAGCAACTCACAAACTATAATAGGAACTGACAAAGCTATCCTCCTAACATCCTCGTTAGCTTGCATTATCTTTTTTATATAACCTTGAAAAATTAACAATAAATCCATTATACCATAGATAGACAGAGAACAAGGAGAAGGGAGATCACACCATTATCAACAATTATTAAGAGTTGTTAGTGAAATGATTGCAAAAAAGTAAATAGAAATCATCTAACAAAAAAGATCCACATGAGCTTTAGGGGTTCATGCAGAAAGACAAGCCACCAAAGATGATGATTGAAGTATATGCATACGGATTAAAAGCATAGACTTTGCTAGTTTCTACAAAATGTTATCAAATCAAAATGGTACTATCGAAGCTTCTCAAATATCTTGTTCAAAGTCACACAAAATTTCAAACCTCAAATGGGAATATACTTGGCAATTGATGGACTAGAAGGCAGATTAGCGAGAAGGATTGGAGTGATCAACAGTGATGATTCGTGAAGGAAGGCAAATCGGTGAGAGGGATTGGAGTGATTGGCTATGATCCGAAAACCCTATTACCAAGTTTCTGAGAGAAACAGGGTCAAAATTTGGGGATTAAAAATTAGGGTTTCTGCCACAAAATTTAAATGATTTTATTTATTTTTTATTTTTTGAAAATCCATGTAAGCCACGAATGTTTTTAATATGGCATCTAAAGACCAACAGGCTTGTCAATAATAGCGCGTGTATGACACTTCCTAATTTCTATCTAAAAATTCCTAGCATTAAGCAGACTCGTAAATTTTTAAACCTTTATTGAGCAACTTAAAATTTATGGTCTTAAATTGATCAAACCCTAAAAAGTTTGGCCCCAATTTAAGCTTTTAGCCTCAATTAAAAGCCATAAAGTAGTAATAGTTGCTGCCAAGGACTGCAAATTATTCCATTAAGTGGCCCTTTGGAATTAGCATAAATCAATGAGAGATAAAATTCAATTAAGGTCCTACCAACTTGTAATGCATAAGGATGAGTTGCTCAGTTTCTGTAA